>JAANDH010000076.1:482693-542729 GCA_011799765.1 Nymphaea thermarum | reverse complement strand
AGGAACATGTAACATATTACTTTCAAGTGAAACAAATGACATGTTACCTTTCTTCTCTAACCAATTCTTGTACTTGATGCAGTCTGACTTCTTATGCCCCTTTTTCTTGCAAAAGAAACACTTCATAGGAGCTAAGCTAGTCTGTGCAGTTTGAGAATTGGCTTGAGTTGTTGACTTCTTCTTGGCACTCCTTTTCATTGAACTTTTCTTTATGTCAACTTTACCAACCCCAGAGTGAGAAACCATATGTGCACTTTGCAACTTCTCACCATTCATCCTTTCCTCCTCTTCAACACACTTAGACATCAACTCGTTGAATGTCCATTCAGTGTTATGTGTGTTGTAACTGATCTTGAAAGGAGTGTATTCAGCTGGTAAAGAGGTCAAAGTAAAGAATACCAAGAATGATTCAGAAATAGTGAACTTCATGTCATTCAACTGAGAAGCAATGTTCCTCATTTCCAACATATGCTGGCGAATGTTACCCCCTCCTTGATATTTCATAGATATTAACTTTGACATTAGGGTACTGGCTCTGGCCTTATGAGAGCTGACAAACTGAGCCTCAACTGCATCCAAGAACTCTCTCACCGATCTACAAGGTGTGATAGCACCACGTATGTTCTTAGCGACCCTTGATTGCAAAAGCAACAAGCTCAGTCGGTTAGAACGCTCCCACTTGTCAAAGTACACTATTTCATTATGTGTACTTTCAGGTGTAAGAGGTGGGGGCTCAGGTCGCCTCAAAGCCATATCCATATCCATATACCTCAATGTAAATACAACATTTTCTTTCCATTCAGCATAATTTGAATCATCGAGTAAAGGGATAGAATTTGAGCCATTAAAATAAATTGAACCAGGCACTGCAGACGACAAAAGATATCTATAAGTTGACATGCATTATATGAGACAAACCATATGGAATAGTAAACCAAATAAAGGCTCTTTATGTCTACTAATTCCAAGACAAATACTCGGGGTCATTAGGATACTACTTTGGTAATATACCTAATACGTAAATGTATTCCGTCTTAACTTTATCTAGTAAAACTAGGAAATGTAAATTCAAACTATAGTCAAGCATAACACCTTTGGGTGTAAAATGACATGACTATGTAAGAATCTATTTTCCTATTTTACTCTACTTATTCTCCTGAACATAACACACTACCTTTGGGTAATAATGTTACTTCAAATGAGAATAAATACAACATGAAACACTATTGTGCCTTTAAATCATGCGTAGTCACTTTGGTGAGGTATAACATGATTTAACTAAACATAGGCTCCTTACATTAGCGTTATCGTACAACTTTATGATCATGCAACAAAATTAACCTTAGCATAATCTTCATTTCAAAGCATGGTACATGAATATGAAATAAAATCACACATAAAATGAAACAACACGAATCACATGAATNAGATTTGGGCGTGATCGGTGGCATCGGAGAGGGCGACAGGCGACTGTGGGCGGACGCCGGCGGGTGCCGTCGGGGCCGTCCGGCGACGACGAACCCACCGGTGGCCTCCCTACCTTCAATCGCCCATCAACGAGAGCCTGCGGTTTCCCTTCCTGCAGTCACCCGACGCCTTCCCCCCTCTTTTCCCTGTTCTTTCCCAACGCTGGGTGGGTGCCGGCGCGTCGCCTCTACCTGTTCCCTTCGCTGCGTTCTGCAACAGAGAACAGCACGCCGGTGCCCTCTTCTTCTACGTTTCTGCCCTATTCCCTTTGCGTGAAGACATGATGCAAAGGGAAACGCTCAGCGGAAACGTGGTGTGGGCCCATAACCCATTGATGGAGCTACGCGAAGAATCTAGATAGCGACCAAAAACCGAAAATGCAGAAATCGAAATAACAATCATGATTCATGTGTGTGTGATTCATAGAGGGCGAAAAAAAGAACCTGTAGAGGCGACCGCCGACTGAATGTCAGCGGCTGTGGGAAGAACGGCTACAGTCCCCATATGCTCGCTCCCCAGCGGCGGCGGTGGCGGCGGCGGCAGTGGGTTTCTCTCCTCAGCCATAACAGCCCAGTGATAGGGACAGGCAACTCACGTATGGCTGAGGGGACCGATTACCCAGACCAGATTAACTTGATGTATCTCACACCATCACAAGACACGGTATTTATACTTGAGGGTCCGAAACGGATATGGACCCGTATCGACGCAGGACTATCCAGATGGGAAAATCCCAACAAAGGGCTGTACGGTTGAATCCCTTCCTTAGAAATGTGGGCAACACCATCAAATGATAATCATGCACCCATACAAAATCATCTTCTCGATTTATGACTTCCAGAATTTTATCTGCAAATACCAGAATTTTATCTGCAAAGATCTTATTAACAGAGACATACGCCTGCCACAAAGAGCGATCAAATTGACCTCCAAGATCAAGTGAAGGAGGAAGCATGTAGTGAAACAGAGGCCAGAAGACAGCAATGCAGAGAAATCTTATCGAGATAATAGATTAAACTAAACAAGCAACATAATTTAAGGAAGAGGACAGGAGCTATGACAGGTGCAGCAGCGCTCCAAGACATATTCTTGAAACCACAAGCAAACACATCAAAACCAGAGGCAAGAAAAAGCTTCAGGGGACAGCAACATTACTTACGATGAGGGCGAGCGCTTTCAGGACGAAATGGTCGAGTCTCCTCCCTTTTGGTACTGCCCCGGCAACTCCAGCTACACGGCGGACAGCAACTTCGACCACAACCTGCGCCGAGCATTGGCCTTCCTGTCCCTGGATGCCAACGTTTCCCTCACCAGCTTCTACAATGCCACCGAGGGCAGGAAACCCGACCAAGTCACCTGACTCACCTCAAAATTTTTTTGTTTTGACCCTGAACTTGCGTGAGAGAGAGAGAGGGAGAAGAAAAGAGGGGAGGAATGGCAAGGGTTCTTATTCGAATCTTCGATGCAGGGAAGGAAGAACGTCGAGCAATTCTTCTTCTTTCTTTGTTTCCTTTTTTTGTTTTTCTGTTAGGCCGTAGGCATGAAGAAACGACACCAAACATCCTCAATAACGTTCATTTAACAGCCAATAAAAACGATTGCTTCTACAAGCAAACAAAATGGGCAGGAAGCTTTATTTTCATTTTAAATTAGGTCAACTTAAATTGAACTTAAACAAAAACTAGGGTTTTTTAATTTCATCCAACCTAAAGCTACTTGAAAATTGTAATCATTATTTTATTATTATTATTTTTTTAACTTATTATATATATAACATAATAAGCATGTATATATTATTATTACAATTTAGTTATTAACGTATATAACATACTTGAATAATTATATTCCATACAAAAATTTCAGAACAACATATTTTATATAAGTAATTTAATAATATGACATTCTAACTGGACTCGGGTGTGAGTCGGAGCCGCACCCATGTCTGGTGCCGCACCCGACTTGATGCGAAGCGGGTGCGACATTAAAATAAAAAAATTAATGATTTTTGCTTATTTCATTGAGTTAATTAAAATATTTTGTGTTACATTCATAAAAATGGTGTTCAATGATACATCAGATAATTTATTAAATCGAACAATTTGTTATTTTGCTACTAGTTAAAGGTTTTTATTTTCAAATTTGTGAATTATGTGTTATATATCAAATACATAATACTTTTGGATCATAATTTATTTGATAAATAAATTTTTTTATGAGTTTAGCAGGTTTTTTATATTAAATATATTTATTTGAGATTCTGCACAATCTAGAAGGTTTCAACTAAAATGAATATCATAATGCGTTTAAGATTTTCTATTTATTATAAAACATATTTTTCTTTTAAGTTAGTTTTAAGAAAAGTATATTTTTTGCTATCAACTTTTTTTTCATAGGTGACATACACGCCAATAGTTTTTCTTGACACTTTTAATTTTTTAAATATATAATATAGCTATTCTTGAAATCAATTTGACATAACAGTCCATTAAAATTTATAGCTTTAAAAAGTGTCTTTTTCATATTTTTTAAAATTCTCATTTTTTTGAATTTTTTGTTTGAAGTTTTTTTTATTATTTTTAATTAAATAAATATATTATTTAAGATTTCCTGCTAAAATACACGGTGAAGAAGCTTTCATGCTTTCGTTATAAAAATTGTGAATATTGAACATTAATTGGCTTATTTGTGACTAATAACATATTTTAAATTGAGTAAACTATTATTTCATGATGATCACTTATTGTGAATTATTAAATCATGTGACTCATATTATTTATCATTAAAAAATATTATTTAATGATTTTTTTCATTTTATTGAGTTAATTAAAATCATTTGTGTTACAACCGTAAAAAGTGTGTTTAATAATATATAAAATAATTTATTAATCCTCTTACCTTTATTACAATAACTATTCTTTACATAAAATTGTATAATTACTACAATGATATGTAAGATAGTTTATTAAATCTTCAAATTTGTGAATTATGTGTTATATATGAAATATCTAAGTCTTTTGGACATATTATATGATTATACAAAATGTTTTACTTGATTGATTGAATAAATAGTTTTTAATTTCATAAATTAAAACATTTTTATGAGTTCGAAACTTTTTCCATATTAAATATATCTATTTGGGATTAATTTTTATATTTTTTAAAATACTAATTTTATTAAAATTTCTTGATAGAAGTTTTTTATTATTATTTTAAATTAAATAAATACATTATTTAAGATATCCTGTTTAGTTGATGCCTTAAACATAATAGCTTGCTTGTTTACACAAAAACTTCTAATTAAATATAGTGTTAATTATTATGTTATTAGTTTTATATGATATAGTTTTAAATACTGTAAGTTAAATGGTATACATAATAAGTTAATAACTATACGATTATTATTATATGCAACTTCATGGAAACCATCAGCTGTTAATCAGATTATACCTTCAGATACAGTTTATATTCTTTTTATACTATAATTTTTAGTTGGTGCACTTGGTTAGACCTTGCGTTTCGGATTTGGATATCAACTCATGGTTCGGATTCAGATATCAAGCTGTAATTCAGACTCGGATATCAACTCAGCAACTCACGGTTGAGATTCAGATATGAAGCTGTAATTCAGATTCAGATATCAACTCAGCAACTCACAGTTGAGATTCGGATGGTTATGTATCTGATTGGATATTCACTTAAAACCGAATCTGAATCTGTATCTGATCTGATAAAATGGTTAAATATCCGATCGGATATTTACTTAAATCCGAATCTGAATCTGTATACGATCGGGTGTTACTTCTTAAATCCGAATCTGATCTGATTTCTCAATCGGATGTCAAATTGTTAACCATATCTGATTTTTTACAAGCATTTTGGATCGGATATCTGATCGGAATCCGATCTGTTGACATCCCTAAGCAGGCCAAACAGTTCAACTCCAGGTGGAGTCAAATTGAACCCGAATTCAAAAAATACATAGGGCATCTAAAAATTTTAAATTTGTTCAATACAATCTCTTTTTTTTTTTTTCAGTTAACTGGGGTCGAGCCATGGCCTAGGTGGCCCACCCCTCCCCTTAGGCCCAATGAGAGAAAGTTGAGCAAGGGAGGGAGGGTTGGGGAGAGAGAAAGTAAAAAATAAATAATAATAATAATAATAATAATAATAATAATAATAATAGTAACGACAAATGGACAGCATATAGACGATCTTTAATAGACCTGAAGCTTAGACGGTTTTAGAGCCATCTCTCTCTCTCTCTCTTTATATTTATATATATATATATATATATATATATATATATATATATATATATATATATGCAAATGCAAATACATGGTTAGGTGAAGTTAAATTATCATAATATATATGCATCCAAGACGGGCCATCGATGAGTTGTCACCCCAAAACTAAAGTATGAATTTTCATGTGCATCCATTACACTAACATGAGATGTCCACAGGTGTAGGACCGGCCTTTGGGAGCAAGCATTTAAGGCACCACGTGAAGCACATAATGCAGGGGCGGAATCACAAACTTTAACAAAGGAAGCAGGCTGGCATTAATGAATAAAATGTTATGGGATTAATGAATACAATGTTATGATATCTGACTTTATGGATGCAAATCATGCAATTGGCATGTGCAAGTCATCTGGGCATCTTATTATGATCTTCTTTCTTTAAAATCGTCCTTATGCTTTCTGAAATGTCTTTTAATAAATCACTATTTTTTAAATCTGTCGTACATTGTTTTTGTGGATTACTATTTTTTTAACCTTTGTATATATGTGTATATTTATATTATATATTTTACAGATAACATTTGGTGAACAGTTGTTAATAAAAATATTAAGGAGAATAAAAAAGATTATGTAAAAGCTGTTCAACTTTTTGTGCTTATGAAGAACATTTGTAAAACTACAATTCGTTGCCCAAGTGCATAAAGAAATTCACCAATGCATTCTCAGTGAATGAAAACGAAACAATCGATTATATTTAAAATAATCTTTTCACTCATGATCAAAGAGAGAATTCCTTTCATAAAGCCCTGGACACTTTGAACTTTTCTAGGTCAAGTTTTCCCATGATCTCTCCATTCTTTAGGTACCTCTAACTGTAGTCCGTAAAGGTAAAGAGCTATATATATATATATATATATATATATATATATATAAAGGGTGGGAACTCATACTAGATGATGAAAATACTCATCACTTTTTTTTTCTTATTTTTTTCTTAACTGTCCATAGTGATAGATTGGAAGACTCTGATTAGATGGTTAAGTGACTCCAAGCCTGAGTCACCATTCAATTTTTTTCTATGTTTGATGTTACCTCATTGCTCAAAATTAAAAATCTCTTGCTACACATGCCTACATGTATAGAAATTCCGGTCGACTATGAAAAATACCAAGTGTTCTCGGTGCCGGTGACACCACGACGGGTACAATGACAAGTCTTCCCAATGGGAGGTGGAGCGTGCTCGGATCGGACTGAGACCCTGTTTGATGTACAGGAAGAATTTAATGTAGTAAATTTAATCATGTTTGATGGACAAGAAAAATTTAACGTCCCTATTTGATGCACACACACTTAATCAGCTGAAGTAATTGAAATTGAGGCATCCAAACTTTGATCACATGTGATAAGTTGGCCTAGTGCTCCAAATAAGAAAGTGAAGGTAAGCAGGCTTCCAAATCTACAAATAATAAAAATAGAAGTCTAAATGTAGATTCTGCAAACAAAAAGCTTCAGCAAGCTATGCCACTACATAACATTACTTGATGTATTCCAATTGTACTGTTATCTACTGAACAAGCCTATAGGATCACAAATAACAGAAAACATCTTATTCAAGCCCGACTTTTACAAAATCTGTATTGCACTATGAATAAGCTCTTTGTGGCATGCAAAACATTCCATATTTCCCAAGCCAAACTTACATGCAAAATTGGATCATGAATTCAAAATTTCAGCTTGTCTAGTAGTCAACCAGGAATAATACCAGGAATAATTTGTGTTCTATGTAACCTGAACATTATCTAATATGAGTGCACCCCTTGTCTACCAACTTATGTTTTAGAATTAAATTTTTAAAATTGTTACCATCAATTTTATCGCATGTAGGGGCAGAGCCAGAAATTTTTCATGACGATGGCAGAAATAAAGTTTCTAAATTTTGACACAGGCTAAAATTTCATTGTTCAAAATTTTTATATAGGATAAATAAAATTTTCTAAAATTTACATGTAAATTAAGCAGCAAAGTTGAGTTGGCCATAGACCGAGTGTTGAATATTGTGGCTAAATGTTCCATAAACTATTGCTAAAAACATTATAAACTATAACTGTACTATAAACCATTGTTAATGTTTTCATTGTGTTTATAGCAACAATTTTTAAATGTTTTCTCATCAGCAGACCAGCCAGCTGATCTCTAAATAGTGCTTTCAAGATATTTGTAGAAATAATTTGTATTTTATAGTCCACATGCAGCCAACCGGTTTCTAAATATTGTAGAGCCAATATGTTATAAGTATCATGATGTCACGTAGTTCTCCTTTGCATAATTAAAAAAAAAAGAAAGTCTATAATCCTATAAAATTTTATAGTCACACTGTCTACATTTTCATATATTTATATTTATCACTTCTTCACGTTACCTACAAGCTACAGTGGGGACCACTGGACCAAAAAAAATAGAGGAGGAAGAGAGCGGACATGCTTTCGAAGGCAATGACATTGCAGAAGCTTATCCAACTTCCAAGTTGAGAGAAGTGGACGTACCAAGACTCACACAATTGGTTGGTTGGGAAGAGAGAGAGAATCCGAATATTTATTTATTTTGAGGGATTTTATTCTGATTATTAATTGTTGGTTAGAGAGAGAGAGAGAGAGAGAGAGAGAGAGTCCAAAATTATTGGCTGAACTATCTTTTGTCTTATTCTTACCAAGTTTCAAGATAGGTGTGAAGACAAAGTTGAGAAGAAAGATATCATATTTCGCCTTAGACATCAACTACAGGAAAAATTATAAAGGGTTTTCTCACATCAACATAATCAAGACCACTATGTCGCAGGTTTTTGACAAATTTGGTCTCCATCCATCAAGAGTTAGTGACATTCAACAATGTCGAATTGTGATAATTTAATTATTTGTTCGTTTTTTTAATTTTTAAAATGCAGGAACCAAACTGTGATGCTTCTCAAGTATTACATGGTTTTGATGGGAAGAGTGGTATGTAGGGCAGAAGACTAGTTATCTAGCCAGTTGTCACAGTTATTGTATTTATAGTAGCTCAAGTATAAATGTTTATATTTATTTTTGTGTCAATGTATTCCAACATATAGCTTACAACAGTTGAACATTTTAGACTATTTGTATTTTATAGTTTTACTTGATACTGGTGACTATATAGATGTTAATGATGTTTTTGTTATATATATGAATATATTGAAAGAGTTGATTTTGCTATAATATTATGGATTGTATTATCGAATGTATTTATTTGCACATAACATGTTATATGAATTTTATACTTGTTTTGATATAACATGTTCAAAAATAAGATTTTCTTGTCAGGACAGAACAAATATAATAGACAAAACTGATCATAGAAGACACAAACACAAGACATAGAAGACACAAACATTGGACAGAACATAAACAAATGTTAGACAGGACAGACAGAACATACAGAACAAACATATGTGAAACAAACGCCGAACAAGAAGAATGTAATATTTTATTCTTAAAATTATCAAACGGTAGACAATGAACATCATTGCTCAAGAGGACATGACAATAGTATGATGGATAAAACATGATGTTTGTCATGTCCCAACAATCAAATAACTTTTGAAGTTGCATTTGATGGCCTCAGAACTTAAATTTGATGTTGCATCAAAAGATGTGTTTTGATTGCAACAACCCCGACCTTCTATCTAAGATCTAATGTTATCAAACACAACAATAAAGTTTGTTAAAACAATTATTTAATGACAAAGTAAAGAAGTAAACCTAATAAACATAAAAAATCCTAATGATTAATGGGGGAAAAAATAAAAAAGACAATAAAATAAGAAGCCCGATAGGTAGGGGCGGAGCCAAAATATTTTCATGAGTGTGGTCAAATTAAAGTTCTGAAATATTATTTTTTAAAATTTTTATATAAAACAAATGAAATTTTCTAAATTTTACATGTAACTTTGACAGTAGAAAAATTAGGTTTGCTACTTGAAAATAACTTGAATGAAAATCATGATTTTTCAATGTAACAATTTTTAGCCACCTTCTTTTTCTTCCTCACTATGTGGGCAACAGCCCACACATGCCTACATGTATAGAAATTCCGGTCGACTATGAAAAATATCAAGTGTTCTCGGTGTCGGTGACACCACGACAGGTACAATGACAAGTGTTCCCAATGGGAGGTGGAGCGTGCTCGGATCGGATGCTGGACTCAAAAGTTGGACTGACCAAGAAAAAATAAAAAAGAAATAGAGTTTGAGAAAGTAACAATCGAAAGAAAACCACATTTTTTGAGTGTTTGGATGACATAAAAACTGGGTTTGACAAGATTCAATTTTGACAAAACTTCATTTTTCAAAACATAGAAAATCAACTTTTGGAAAACTCGATAAAAAAAACTTCGGTTTTCTATGAAACCAAGCTTTTACAAAATAGAGTTTGTGAAGATGCCATCCAATCGCAATTTAAGAATTAAGTACTGAGATATGAAGGGAGCACAAGGTTTCGTGCTTCAAGTGGTAGACGTACACTTCTTGATATGCACAACTCCAAAAATCTAAAAAGCTTCCATAAATAAGGCCCGTTTGATGCACTTAATGTCATCAATTTACCATGGTAAATTTTTCTAGAAAAATTTAGAGAATGAAATTTCTCTCTTTTCCAATCTGAGGCTCTATTTGATATACATGAAGAATTTAACGTGGTAAATTTAACCATGTTTGATGCACAAGAAAAATTTAACGTGGTAAATTTAACCATGTTTGATGCACAAGAAAAATTTAACATGGTAAATTTAACCATGTTTGATGCACACACACTTAATCAGCTGAAGTAATTGAAATTGAGGCATCCAAGCTTTGATCACATGTGATAAGTTGGCCCTAGTGCTCCAAATAAGAAAGTGAAGGGGCTTCTAAATCTACAAACAATAAAAATAGAACTCTAAATGTAGATTCTGCAAACAAAAAGCTTCAGCAAGCTATGCCACTACATAACATTACTTGATGTATTCCAATTGTATTGTTATCTACTGAACAAGCCTATATGATCACAAATAACAGAAAACATCTTATTCAAGCCCGACTTTTACAAAATCTGTATTGCACTATGAATAAGCCCTTTGTAGCATGCAAAACATTCCATATTTCCCAAGCCAAACTTACATGCAAAATTGGATCATGAATTTAAAGTTTCAGCCTAGTAGTCAACCAGGAATAATTTGTGTTCTATGTAACCTGAACATCATCTAATATGAGTGCACCCCTTGTCTACCAACTTATGTTTTAGAATTAAATTTTTAAAATTGTTACCATCAATTTTATCGCATGTAGGGGTGGAGCCAGAAATTTTTCATGAGGATGGCAAAAATAAAGTTTCTATATTTTGACACAGGTCAAAATTTCATTGTTCAAAATTTTTATATAGGATAAATAAAATTTTCTAAAATTTACACGTAAATTAAGCGGCAAAGTTGAGTTGGTCATAGACCGACTGTTGAATATTGTCGCTAAATGTTTCATAAACTATTGCTAAAAACATTATAAACTATAATTGTACTATAAACCATTGTTAATGTTTTCATAGTGTATAGCAACAATTTTTAAATGTTTTCTCATCAGCAGACCAGCCAGCTGATCTCTAAATAGTGCCTTTAAGATATTTGTAGAAATAATTTGTAGTTTATCTTCCAAATACAGCCAACCGGTTTCTAAATATTGTAGAGCCAATATGTTATAAGTATCATGATGTCATGCAGTTTTCCTTTGCATAATTTTTTTTTTTTTAAAGTCTATAATCCTATAAAATTCAGTTTCTAAATATTGTAGAGCCAATATGTTATAAGTATCATGATGTCATGCAGTTTTCCTTTGCATAATTTTTTTTTTTTAAAGTCTATAATCCTATAAAATTCGGTTTCTAAATATTGTAGAGCCAATATGTTATAAGTATCATGATGTCATGCAGTTTTCCTTTGCATAATTTTTTTTTTTTTTAAAAAGTCTATAATCCTATAAAATTTTATAGTCACACTGTCTACATTTTCAGATATTTATATTTATCACTTCTTCACGTTACCTACAAGCTACAGCGGGGACCACTGGACCAAAAAAAAAAGGAGGAAGAGAGCTGACATGCTTTCGAAGGCAATGACATTGCAGAAGCTTATCCAACTTGCAAGTTGAGAGAAGTGGACATACACAGCCTCACACAATTGATTGGTTGGGAAGAGAGGGAGAATCTGAATATTTATTTATTTTGAGGGATTTTATTATGATTATTAATTGTTGGTTAGAGAGAGAGAGAGAGAGGGTCCGAATATTTTTTATTTTGCACTACTTTTTTATATAAAATAAGTAGCGACTACAAGCAACAATTCCATGAATTGTATTTAGCACATGTCTCAATTATCTGTCTCAATCATAGTCACAAATAATGTCTTGGAGTTTCAAACAGCGAGATTGTCTCGGGTATAATATGACAAGCTTGAAAAAAAAGAAAAAATACGATAAATTTTAAAAACTAAAAATATGAAGAAGATCAAATAAGTGAGAAAATAATAACACAAACATCAAAAGATACGTAGATTTACAACAAATAAAAAATAGAAAATGAAAAAAATGTTTGGCATTAAAAAACTGAAAAAAGTAAAAAAACGCAAAAAAACACGTTTTTTCTGTTTTTGATGTTTTTTTAAAAAAAAATGTGTTTTTTAAGTTTTAAACGGCCATTTAATTTATTGCGTTCTTTTTGCTTTTTTCAAAAAAATGCTCTTTTTGTGACTATGGACTGTTGAATTGACTGTCAATTTATATTGTCTCTAAGAAGATTGAGACGACATCAGGAAATGTCACCCACAAATGTAGGCATATGGGATTTGTTTGGCTATAGTAGGGCCTAGATGATAATCTTTTACTCTCAAAGATAGTGAATAAGAAGTTTGGTGAAAAGGAAAGTTTGTGGACACCTAAGCTGAAGGCCTATCTTTCCTCAGCCTAGAAAGGTGTTATGTGGGGATAGGAAGATATCTGCTATTTAGTAAAATGGAGGCTAGGAAATGGAAATAGTACTGAAATGGAAATCCATAGGAATGATCTTGATATTTAGTTCATATATTAAGAAAGGGGGCATTTTACTCATCTAGTATCCATGTTTTAAAATGTTTTTAACTAAAGCGACTTAATTTGGCAGTTTACTATGTGACCCATTACTTCAATTATTGGTTGAACTATCTTTTGTCTTATTCTTACCGAGTTTCAAGATAGGTGTGAAGACGAATTTGAGAAGAAAGATATCATATTTCCCCTTAGACATCAACCACCGGAAAAATCATAAAGGGTTTTCCCACATCAACATAATCAAAACCACTATATCGCGCGTTTTTGACAAATTTGATCTATGTCCATCAAGGGTTAGTGGCATTCGACAATGTGGAATGTCACTAATATAAATTATGATGAAAATATTGAACGAAGAGAAATATGTGGTAGCAACAATGAACTTTGTGAGCAAATTACTTCAACAATGTGGAATGATTATGTTTCAAATAAGATATTCATTGTCTAACATTCTTGTTATATTATATGTCACTGTTTTAATTATACTCTATTATTTTAATAATTTATTTTGATAATTTAATTATTTGTTTGTCTTTTTAATTTCGAAAATACAGGAACCAGACTGTGATGCATTTTCTCAAGTACTACATGGTTTTGATGGGAAGAGTGGTGTGTAGGGTAGAAGATTAGTTATCTAGCGAGTTGTCACAGTTATTTTTGTATTTATAGTAGCTCTAGTATAAATGTTATATTTACTTTTGTGTCAAAGTATTCCAATATATGGCTCACAACATTTGAACATTTTGGACTATTTATATTTTATAGTTTTACTTGATAGATGTTTTTGTTATATATATGAATATAATGAAAGAGTTGATTTTGCTATAATATTATGGATCGTGTTATCGAATGTATTGATTTGCACATAACATGCTATTATGAATTTTATACTTGTTTTGATATAACGTTCAAAAAATAAGATTTTCTTGTCATCATATAGCAGACAGAACAAATATAATAAACAAAACTGATCATAGAAGACACAAACACAAGACCTGACACAGAACTTACCATAGAAGACACAAACATCGGACAGAATATACAGAACAAACATATGTGAAACAAACGCTGAACAAGATTTATTCTTAAAATCATCAAACGGTAGACAATGGACATCATTGCTCATGAGGACAAGACAATAGTATGATGGATAGAACATTTTGTATGTCATGTCCCAACAATCAAACAACTAGGGGTGGGCATCGGGCTGGGCCGGCCCGGCCCGACCCGCAGCGAAGAGGGAGACGAGAGACGGAAAGGGGGAGCCGAGCGGAGAGGGAGGAGAGGAGGAGCGGACAGGGNAAGGGAGAGGGAGAGGGAGAGGGAGCCAAGAGGGAGAAAGAAGGGAGAGGGAGACGGAAGGGAGAGGGAGCGGAGAGGGAGAGGGAGCGGAGAGAGAGACGGAAGGGAGAGGAAGCAGAGAGGGAGAGGGAAAGGGAGACGGAAAGAGAGAGGGAGGGGTCAGGAGAATGACCGCCCGAGGGCAGAAGTCGGGCCGGGTCGGGCCCGGCCCGGTTTGGTTATCGGGCCGGGTTATTGGGCCCGGGCCCGGCCGGACGCCCAGCCCTACAACAACCTTTGAGGTTGCCTTTGATAGCCTCATAACTTAATTTGACGTTGCATCAAAAGATGTGTTTTGATTGCAACAATCCAGACCTTCTATCTAAGACCTAAAGTTATCAAACACAACAATAAAGTTTGTTAAAACAATTATTTAATGACAAAGTAAAGAAGTAAACCTAATAAACATAAAAAATCCTAATGATTAATGGGGAAAAAATAAAAAAGACAATAAAATAGGAAGCCCGATAGGTAGGGGCGAAGCCAAAAAAATTTCATGAGTGGGGTCAAATTAAAGTTCTGAAATATCATTTTTTAAAATTTTTATATAAAACAAATGAAATTTTTTAAATTTTACATGTAATTTTTTTAAAAAATTAAGGTGGAGCCAGGGCCAAAGTGGGCCTCCCCTTGGCTCGCCCCTGCTGATAGGATCAATAACTAATTCAGCGAGGAAGTCATAGCAACTGGATGAAAAAAAGTTTTCATTAACTTATGTTGGGTATAAAAAAGAAAGTGGCCCAAAGCCCAACGGTGAAGTCACACATGGACTGGTGTTAACAGTTGCCCACACTAGACTAGACTAAATACCTTTAATTTCAAATAACTGCTTTTAAATTGCGATTGATTATTTATGTATATCGATGTCCTAAAGGCATGGAAGTTTTTTAATTTGTGCCGCTTCAGTCAAAATTTCTGACTCTGCCGCTGCCTAAAAGGTGGATAGTAATAGGTCAATTGCTGGTCTGCCGACTAAAAACAAAAGAGCAAGCCACATAAAGGCATGAAAGTTTTTTAATTTGTGCCGCTCCAATCAAAATTTTTGGCTCTACCGCTGCGTAAAAGGTGGATTACAATAGGTCAATTGTTGGTCTGCCGACGAAAAACAAAAGAGCAAGCCACATATGTAAAAGCAAAAGTAGACAGGAGCAGAGGCAAGGGCGGGCTGCGGCCTTGGCCTTCTTTTAGAGTTTAAAAAAAAAAAACTAAAAAAAAATATATGTAAAGTTTTACAATTTTAGTTTAACATATCTAAAAATTTTGAAAAATTATATTTTGACACATGTTAAAAGTTTGAAACAACAGTTCAACCCTTGTAACTAAAAATTTCTAGCTCCGCCCCTGAAAAGTATAATATACATTAGGTTATTATGAATCCTAACAAAAACCATGTGTTATGAGGTGAAAATGTCCAAACTGTCCCTATTAATTAATGGGAGATCCTCTTGTAAAAATTACCAAAATGCTTCTATAAACGGGGGATCATATCTTTTCATGTTAGCAGTACAACGTGGAATGCCATTTCTGACTGGTAAATTAAAAAAAAAAATTATAAACTAAAAATTTCTTAATTTTTTAAAAGATAATCACAGTGTTTGACGGACACAGGATCGGATTTATCAGAAAATCGGGTTTTAATTAACTTGGGCAACTTCTTGGCTGCCCCATCTTTCCTCTCCTGGCAACCATTATTTTTGTAGTAAAATTATGACTATTGTCACTATGGATGTTAATATATCTGATTTAGATCTAAATCGGATATTTGACATAACCAACCGTTACAAAAGAATCGGATATAAAAAAAAAAAAAAAAAAAAAAAAAAAAAAAAAAAAAAAAAAAAAAAAAAAAAAAAAAAAAAAAAAAAATTAATTAAGAAATCCGATCAACTTTTTTTTTTGGTACAAATCCGATAATATTTGAATGTTGCGTTTGATTACCAGATTTCAACGCAGTGATCTGCGGATTTGAAATCTGCTGTTTTCAGATGTTACTCCTGCCCCCTACCCCATCCGACTTAGAATCCACACTTTTTACATCGAAGTGTGGATTTGAAATCCACGGTGGGGTAAAAGCTGAAATGCACGGTTTGATAGAACCGTGGATTTCAGCATTTGAGTTTCCTTCGGATCTAAGATCCATGGGAAATCAAACGCACCCTCAGATCTGCTGTGATCTCAGATCATCTTGATTTATAATCCACGGTCTTCAAACACCCCCCTCCCCCAATCCGATTTCAAATCCACATTTTTTACATTAAGGTGTAGATTTAAAATTCACGATGAGAGTAAAAGCTTCAGCTATCACAGATTTGAGACTCCCTCGGATCTAATGCCCATGATAAAATTTAACCGGAACTCAGATTATATATTCGGCTTCCAATTCCAATTTGAATTCAAACGAAAAGAAAGTCATATCTAAATCCAAATCCATAATCTGGTTTACAATCTAAAACAGATCCGAATTCGATACTTGGTTTCACATCTTCGTCCCTCCGAATTTTAAACCCAATTTGATTGACTTCCAAAATGTAAGGGCATTGGATCTGAATCCGAATTCAAATTTGATCTAGTGTTTATGCTGTCATTTCTTAAATCTGGCTTTGATCGGATTTCTTAACTGAACATTAAATTTTTTTTTCCATGTCTGATTTTTCGCACAACGGTTTGATTCAAATCAAATATATCAGCATCCCAAAGTAAAATAAATACAAATACAGACAATATGTGAACTGATTATCAACCCCTCAGTGAACTTGATTGAGAGATAACAACTGCCAAACATAAATTATTTTTTAATATCAAAGTATAGTTGCCCCACATTCACTTTCATGGAAAATTCCAACCAGCTTTTATACTTATTTAATACATATAAGGACAAAAAAAATGATATTTTAGACTATCAAAATTTTAAAACTATAATTCAACTTTTTTTCTTTATGAAAAATTTCTTGGACAACGGTACATTTGTCACTAAAGTATGGTACATGTATCATTTACAATTTAAAAAACATAGTGTCGGACTTTCACCGACTCATCCGTGTGACCGTCCGACCGGCTCACCCATCGCCGTAAAGTTAAGAATTCAAAGTTGCTCTACCAATTTTAAAATAAGTATTGAGGTTATGTGGGAACCCATTTTTGTTGTAGATATCACTTTATTTTGTTTGCAATAAAAGGTTGGGGGGTTATTGTCGGGAAAATAAGTATTGGGAGTCGGCGTTCGGTCTATTTTAGTGACGTAAGAATATCAAGAATTGATCGTCACTTCTTCTTTAATCACTAATTTAGAAACAAGAATAGAACTTGTCTCTAATTAAGAAGCGGCTACAGTTTTGATCACGAGAATAACACTTTTCCGTATGGTTGGAACCGGCCGATCCGTATCGATTTCAAACCGGTACGCTCCCGTGGCCGGCGACGTCTTCGAGGAAGGAGAATTTTCTCGGCAACTTCACCCACGGCAGAAGACAAAAGCCTTTGCAGGCAGAGGACAAAATACGGTGCAGGCACCAGCTGTCCCACTTTTCTGTGGAATTAGAGTCCTTTAATTGTTTCTAATAAATATGAACAACTAAGTACGCAAACTCCGTCCCATTATGTACCTTATTACATAACAATGCACTCTTTTGCAAAAGGAGTTGTATAGTTGTGATGCTCGATTCGTATAATTTCGAGTGTGATGCATTTTATGAGAAATACTCGTTCCAAGTCAAATAATAACATTTGAAACTTATATACATACATATATGTTTATATTTATATTTATATTTATATATATATAAACTATGCAACCACTCACGGCATGTAATAATATTGTGAAGGGCCGGATGGACGGATGACAAGAAGACTTCAAGTCCTCACATATAGGGTTATTGGATTCCTTACGGCCCCACGTCGGGCTGCATCAGCAACATAGATATACTGTCATGTCTGCTCCATATAATGCAGCAGGTGTAAATGGTCGGATATTATTCTCTCTGTCTCTCTCCCTTTCTATATATATATATATATATATATATATATATATATATATATATATATATATATATATATATATAAAAGTTGATGGGGGAGGATAATCCGATCATCCAAATCGGAAACGCATGTCGCCAACGCCACACCCGATCCATACATAGATAGGACGGACGTAGCCCATTGGTATCCCCGCCTCTGTGTTCAATCATCCTCTCTCTCCTCTTCTTCCCTCGCGCGCTCTCTGTTTCTGCCGCTATGGGTACCAAGTCTTTCCTCGTTTATCTTCTGTCTGGTTTCGCGGTGGTCATCTCCTATGCCTTCCTCTGCACCATCACCACCACCAATAAGACTTCATCCGTTCTAGGATTCAATGGATCGCTCAGCGCTACAGAAAAACAAGAGATTGGTGGACTCGGTTCCGCCCTCGGCCGGTCCACCAGAGTTTGGCCGGTAAGACACGACGGCCGATCGGCTTCGACTCCCTCTCTCTTTCTAAAAGGCAAATATAACAGCTTTCCATGCTAATGCCATCCCAAATATCAATGTGGCAGCATTAGTTTGTTCTAATGCTTTCCCGTATCGGCCTTTGAAGTCGTTGATTCTTGTTCATTTATTCTTATTTGTTGGTGGCAAAGGAACGTCCCTGTTCTTGATCTCTGAAAGCATGGAAGCGTCCCTTGTCTGACTTTTCTTTGAGCAATGAAGAATATTGGGTTGCATTGATGTCTGAACAAACTGATTTCATTTATCTGCTTTCTCTTTTCTTATTTGTTGGGAATCACGCAAAAGAACTTGGAGTTTAGTTGGAGGATAGTGGTCGTCAGCGTCATTGGTTTCCTTGGATCTGCTTTCGGAACAGTTGGTGGCGTTGGTGGCGGTGGCATTTTTGTTCCCATGCTTAATTTGATCCTTGGTTTTGATGCTAAATCTGCTGCTGCTCTCTCTAAATGTAAGTGCCCTTTT
Source organism: Nymphaea thermarum (assembly GCA_011799765.1). NCBI lineage: Eukaryota > Viridiplantae > Streptophyta > Magnoliopsida > Nymphaeales > Nymphaeaceae > Nymphaea > Nymphaea thermarum. Next base: position 523,614 of record JAANDH010000076.1, on the reverse strand, counting down.
ATAGAATGTTACTTTGTCCATACACCTTCTGGCTCCCCCCTTTTTTCCTCTCTTCTTGTCTGTCTCAAGCTTTCCAACCAAAAAGAAATACCGAGGCATTACTGTTTGGTGCAACAGCAAGGCGTTGGGGTGTGAAATTGATATGTCACAGGTATGATTCCTGTGGCTGCCACTTCTTCCAAAGGCGGCAGAAGGTTAGGATTGCTTCTCTGTCTGCCTCTCCGGCTGCCACTTCTTCCAAAGGCGGCAGAAGGTTAGGATTGCTTCTCTGTCTGCCTCTCCCCATCTACCTTCAAGGCGCAGGATTGATCTCTCTATAACCTTGTATAACCTAACCTTTTTCATTCAGAAAATCACCAGAGGACGATACTAGGTTTCCCAAATGTGCCTCACCTTTTGGCTTAGATGCATGTTTCCTTTGGTTCTTATCAGAAAGAAAAGGTATTATTCAAAAGGGTTGAATTGGTTATTTGCAGGTATGATCATGGGAGCATCGGCTTCATCAGTCTGGTACAACCTAAGGGTTCCTCATCCATGTAGAGATGTACCCATCTTAGACTATGATTTAGCTCTCCTTTTCCAGCCTATGCTCATGTTGGGAATAACAATCGGCGTTGCCCTCAGTGTTGTCTTTCCCTACTGGCTCATCACTATCCTGATCATCATACTTTTCATTGGTAAGTGCATTGGCCTTTATTTATGGGTTTGAAAAGAAAAAAGGAAAGTTCAAGAAAGGTGCTTTTACTTTTTACTGGCACTGATTGGAACCATATAACTCAAGAGCTTTAATTTGGTGCAATTATCAGGTACGTCCTCTAGGTCTTTCTGCAAAGCAATACAGATGTGGAATCATGAGACGATAATGAAGGTATGAGAAGGCACCTCTTTCCGGCTTCCTTAATGTGCTGGCTTTGAGGATCTTATGTGGTGACAAATAATGAAATTGTTTATACAGGCTGAAGCCTATCTCAAGGAGCCTCTCACCAATCCGGAGACGCAGGGTCAGTAAGGCAAAAAAACTTTATTTTAACACCGTATGGATACAAGCCGCCATCTGACCAACAACCATGTTGCCCCTTGCAGTTAAAATTGCTGACGACTCTGAGCAGCTGGTAGTGCCCCATGTGAAAAGTGGCCTGGTACAGCCCAAAACATTGCATGGTCTAATCATCATGTCTATCCGATACATTGTATATGGTTAAACACACTGCCTAATCCAATGCATCGGGAAGTGTGTTTTGAGGATTTCTCCTTCAAATGTATTCAATACATGACTTGGCTTTTGTTTGATATTTTTCAGGAAATAATATGCTTCAACCTAAGTTTGAAAGGGATACTCGTTCTGACGGTTGTCTGGGTTTCATTTGTTCTGATACAGATAACCAAGGCAAGCTTGCAACCTCAAAATAATATAAGAATGATTTCTTCTCTAAGAAATTCTACTTGAATCTAACACACAGCTTTTTTCCATAAAATATTCAGAATGATTCAAGGGAGTGCAGTCCTCTGTATTGGGTACTCAACCTCTTGCAGGTATGAATTACCATTAAGAATCTCAAGTGAGGTGGAAAGAGCACGACAAACTGAACCAATTTCTGACTTTCCTTTTGAATTATGCTGGATCAGTTTCCTGTGGCACTCTCCGTGTTCATATACGAAGCTGTGAAACTATGCAAGGAAGGTAGGAGAAGAAGGAAATGCGGGAACACGGAGTCAGTATGTGAAGCTTCTATTGAATGGACTCCGATCCAGTTGATTTTCTGTGCATTCTGTGGCATCCTTGGGGGCACGGTTGGTGGGCTTTTGGGCTCTGGTGGCGGATTCATACTGGGACCTCTTCTGCTCGAACTTGGTGTTATCCCTCAGGTACTTCCTTCTCAAGAAACCCTTCTGCTGATTCATAGTCTCTCTCATTTGTTAATGGGCCAATGGCTAATTGCTTGCTCGCAATTCATTCGCAGGTTGCCAGTGCAACGGCAACGTTCGTTATGATGTTCTCTTCGTCGCTCTCTGTCGTGGAATTTTATTTCCTCCACAGATTCCCCATTCCCTATGGTAATACATCTCAACTGTTCTGTTATCGTTTTCCGTTTCTTCATTCCGCTGTAGCCTATGCCATCGTTAAGTCATGTCCCTTGATGGTTAGCAAATAGCGCATTCTACTGGAAGATGGAAGATTTGATCAAGGACCTAGGAAATTGTTACTTTTCTTTGTTTCGACTGACGTATGATTAGTGCCTTACTTCTTAGAATTGGTCATTAAGAACTTTCAGGAAACGAGTCTGAATACTTTTTTGTCTGTGTAAGTTCACTACCATGAAATTGTCGTTAGTTGTCGGTAATTGTTCTGTTTTGCTTCTCTGCCTCTCTAAAAAATTAATTTTAAATTCACCTGCAAAAGTTCAGAAAGGCAATAGAAACATGGGTATGGCATTGGATGCTGCTGCACTTTTTTTCCACTGTATTTCCTGATATATATTAACATTTCTCCTTGCCTTTGGCAGCACTCTATCTTACAGGGGTGTCAATTATTGCTGGGTTTTTTGGGCAGTACTTTGTGAGGAAGCTGGTGACCATTCTTGGGAGGGCCTCTATCATAATATTCATCTTATCATGTGTCATTTTCTTAAGCGCACTCGTAATGGGTATGGGAGCAAACCATTTGTTATTGGTACAACTAGTTAAATCACTGATTGTTAACACTAACACGATCAATCTGCTGAACTTCAGGCATCGTTGGCATCGACAAGAGCATTGTGATGATCCAGAATCACGAATACATGGGATTTTTGAGCATTTGTGGTAGCTCTTAGGAAGCGCAGCAGCAAACATCGCCTCGTTGTGTACCATACGGGTTTATTTTGTGGTTAATGCAGGATATGGTCAAGTAACTATTTGACACATCCTGGCAAATTCAAAATAAATCTCTTTACTTTATTGCATGTAGGGATTGAAGATTTCAGTACCTAGCTGATCTTCTTCCGCAAGTTGCAAGCTTAATTTTATTATGTAGTTTTAGTTAGTGCAGGAGCTGGTTAATGTCTAATTGACCTGCCTGCAAGTTCTTGAGTAAGTCTGTTGGTACGTGATTCAACTGTTCAGTCTTCTGGGGCTTGGTTGCATCAATGTGTAGCTGATCTCCTTCCCCGCCTCATATTGGACTGTTTCATTTTGCGGTCTGTACATGAGTTACATTATGGTAGCTTTTCTGGTATCTGACACCAAAGTGCAACTTGCGCATGGTACAACATGGATTTTGGAATTAGTCAATCAAGGGCTATAAATGCCAGATAATATTAATATGGCTGTCATTCTTAATTCAATTCACCTCCCACTATCTCTCTCATGGCCTGCAGTGGTCCGGCCTTCTTCAGTACATGTTCCTTTCATATGGACGTAGAAAACTTGGCTCTTTTCAATAGGGGAGTAGCTGATATTTCAGTATCTCTAAGATTTCAAGTGAAGTAAAATTTAGTAAAATTGAATGGTGTGTGCAGTAGGCACATGTCCGCACATGCTGCATTTGTAGGGTAGCGAATATCGGAGTCACATGATGGAAATAATTGAGTCATTATTGACTTTTACTAAAAATACAAAATTAAGCAAAATTTACTCCACATATGCTCACCTTTGTGACGTTGGATTCTTGTCTTTATAATTTTTTTTTTCTTTTTTCTTCCGTTTTTATTAGGTTTGAGTCGGATTAGGTGTACAAGTTTGCCTACATATCCTTTGCTGTGACCACTGACATTGATATCGGCGCTCATCCAAGCAAAATGGGATAAATATCAGGAAAGAAAAACTGCAAAAAAGCCTGGTGATCTACGGCGGCTTTTATTTATGTGGAAACAAAAAAGATCAAATTTGGTAGCCGCCAATCCGTCAACTTTTATTTCAATCAATTGGAAAAAGGACAAATCAAAATTGTTAACTGCTACTCCATCCATATCTCGATCTTCCTCGAGCCACTTTCCAGGCTCATGTTAAGTTTTAGCCTTCTCTTTTTATCCTTTTCTTCCACTTTCCTCGTTGCAGCAGTAATAGGGCCGGTTATGGGAAGCGAGAGAGAGAGGGAGAAGCAGCAGAAAAGCTTTATGTGTGTGTGTGTGAGAGAGAGAGAGAGAGAGAGAAACTTTTTGAGATTTTACATCTATCTATCGTTATGTGGGATGGTTTGCTGCTCGGTAAAGAGAATAGTCGAAGGAGAATTGAGCACATATGGAAGCTTGAGGTTGGAAAGGAGAGAAATCAAGAAGGTGCATTCACCTCTGATTGAGAAAAAGCTCAATATTGCAGTTTAGTATTATTATACGTTAAATTACAGCAACGAGGACAAAAGCTCAATTCGAGATGTCCCAAAAGGTCTCCCTGGCTCCAGTGCAGGGTTTAAACAACAATTCAATAAGCTCAAAGACGGGATTGCAGGAAGAAATAGAGGCGAGCACGCCAGCAGCTAGGAGCCACTAAAATCCTAACTGATGAGTAATGAGGGTAAGCATGTTGTCAATCATCTTCCACCCGCCGGAATCCACCTCCCACTGGCTGCTGCCAGCTCCACCGTCCCCTACAAAATAGAGTTGAGGATTTAGAACCCCATCTGCTCTTTCCCTTCTCATTTCGTGAGGCAGAGAGAGAGAGAGGGGTTTGGAGCTGGACCTAGGTATCGGCCCGGCCTGATAAGAGTTGGGCCCGATACCTCATACTCAAGCCCGATACCCAGGTCTTGGGCTTAGGCCCGGACCAACGCAATTAAAATAAAAAAATATTTTTTATTATAAAATAAAATATTAATAAAAAAATATATCTTTAATAATAATATATATATTATTAAATAAAAATAATAATTGAAAAAAACTAATCGGGCCCCATCGAGCTGACCCAGGCCAGGCTGTTTGTTTAGGATCTGGCTGGGCACTGGGTACAGGTCGGGTACTCAGGCCCGTTGCCTAGGCTTATTTGGAGCTGAATTAGGTAAACTTGGGGGTTTGATTTCAACTTCATATTGGTATCATGACTCTATTATGTAAAAGAAAGTTTTAAAGGCTGAAATTGCCCTTTTGGGGATCTAAATTTGGGTTGAATTATTTGAATAAGAAAAATAGAGTTAATTATGTACAAAAAAATATAATTTTAATGTGTTAAATTGAAATGTTTTTTTTATCCATTGTGACGAGACTGTCAGTGTGTACATTACTCGTTTAGGAGTTTTCATTAGAATAAACTTTCTTTTTATTTATGGTGGATGAGATCTAATGAAATAGTGCTTTACTCAAATCCGGCTCAGCATAAAAATGATGTGAATAACGGCATTCTTTTAATCACAATTTAGACTATTGAAAGCTTATGAAGTTAGAATATTTACGGTGGACTAGAAGAGTTGAAAGGAAAGAGGGTTGTGGCATTGATTTGTAGGCTTGGGAGACGTCTACCTATAAATTTGTGTTAAGACTTACATTCTTTACATGTATAAATGGATAAGCATGCATGGACATAGCCAAGACCTGCCTAGACATCTTACTGAGTAGGAAAGCTCTTTGTTTTGTAGTTAGCATAATATTAAAATAATCGGTTCTATTGAATTATCTTAAATTTCTAATTGATTATTTGATTTATGAATATTAAATGTTGATAGCAGAACTTATACAATTAGAATATTTATTATATCTACATTCCCTTGTGAATAATTAGCAAGTTATTATGTAAGAAGAATCTATGTCTAAGTAAATGGAACTCGTTATACTACTTGAGTTATACTTGACTATTAATGAAGATCAATTAACAATTGTGATAGGTTCTCGTCAATTGAGTTGAGTTGGATATTAAGCGAGAAGATTAAGTGTGCCTAAATCTATTGCTTTCTGTGAATATATGATTGACTTTCCACGTTTCTCAATTATTTATAGCATCTTTAATTAGTGGGGTTATGTTATACTTATGATGAGCTAGGCCATAAAGATGATTATGAGTCAACGCAAAAAAAGCTATTCTAATTAGTTTTTCACATTTATGATTGAAGTAAGCTTAGAAAGTATATTTTTGTGGCCTATCTTACAATTTCATCTACATATTCCAAGTTATATGTTCAGTAGTAATTATCATGTTAGAATATAAATGTATAATGATGGAAACATGAATTTTAAATAGCAAATTACTATTAGAAGTTGATTAAACCTCCTTTGGAGTAACTAGAGGTAAATGATTGATAAACCACTAAACACTCTTTAGAAGTCTAGAAGCCATAGGTACATTGATGTTATCCCTCTTAATACTTCTTTGGTGTTTAGAAATTATGGTGTATGAATATCAAGATATGTTATATCTCTTGGAGTTCAGAAACTAGAGATGTCTAAATACAAGTCCTCTTAACACTCCTTACAGTCTAGAAGTTAGAGGTGAATGTGCCTTACCCACGAGTCTATCCAAGGGAATGTATCTTTCAGAAATTACAACACCATATGAAAAAACAAATTGTTCTTGAGATGATATAATAATCTAAATGAATCAATAATATAAGATAACAAAATTCTATCAAGGAGAGAATATGAATTAGGTTGAGAGGAGAATACAAGCTTATGCATATTATGCTTGGCTTTTTTCTACATAGTGTGTTCCTTTCTTGTTTAGGTTATGCTGTGAAATTGATCACTGGATCATTAGGACTCATAGTTTATGTACTCCCCATTTTCAATGGAACATGATATGACTCTGAGTAGGGCACTAGCACGGATCCAAGATAATGTTGCCATATTAACTACTCTCATGAATTGATAGATTGTCTATTTTGTAGTTTTGTTTAGTTTATTTTGCATGACATACATTTTCTCTATAAGAGAAAAGGACTGGTTGTAAATGTCATTTTTTATAGGTGAATGTAAAATGAGTATTATAACTTGAGTTTTCCATTCTTACTATCATTTGAGTTTGAATTTTGCTACACCTATCATGAGATTTTGAAATATATACTATAAGTTACAGATTTTTTTTTCATTGTTTGGGACAATGAGTCGCATTTGATGTCAGAGCATGGTTTAGATGTAAATGTTAAACATGCATTTATGATTTTTCATGTATTTGTTATGAAACTATTAAAGATGGCTAATTTTATATAATGTGCCACCTCATAATAGGGGTTGTATTTGCCATGGAGGTGGGGCACCATAAGCTATTTTTTTAAGGAGATGCCTTGAAATCCTCGACAGTCACCTCTAGCAGATATGGGGACATAAAAAATGTCTTGAGCAGATTTGACAATTAAGCATACAAACATTCGCAGGGAACCACCGAATCCAACCAAGGTCAAGAATTGGTTGAGTAAGATGAACAAGATCTATGAGTTCTTGGGCAGCACTGATGAATAAAAAAACTATCGTGTTTCAGTGTTTTTGTTGCACATCCCATCTGATGTCCAGTGAAAGACTACATGGGAGACACATAGATTATAACATTCTCACTTGGGCTAACTTTTTGAAGGAATTCATAGCAAATTACTATTTCCATAGGGTACTGTGATAGTAGACAAGTATGAGTAGAAGGTTACAAGTCTACAAAGTTTTTGACTGATATTAACTTGGTTGAGGTAAAAAATGCTCAAAGGTTTGAGTAAGGATTGAATTAGAAAATTATGGATAAGCTGATGACAGTAAGATACCAAGTGTTTCTTCAACTAATAAAGGTAGCGCATCCAGCAAAGGTAGCAATATGTGAGATACAGGATGGTCTAAAGAAATAGAAAAGTGTTAGTAAGTAGAGTTGGTAGATCTCAACGGTCGCATGGGCCATATCAGCATCAACCATGAAACCATGAACATCATTTAGAGGCAGTAACCCCATGGAAACCACACTAAGGACAGCTCCCTATAGCAAACTTCTACTTCATGCTGATAGCTTTGGATGATTATTGTCAGTGGGATAATTTGTTGATGTTTTCTTTAGTGAAAGATCTTGCTTTGAATTATTCTTAACTAACCAAGTTAAAAAAAATTCTGATCAGATTAATTTTCTGCTATGCACTTCTTTTTAACATTTACATTTATGTGAATTTACAGATTTGTGGTTGGCCTGTTGGACTGCGATTTCAAGGCTGAGAAGAATTGAAGCAGAGCCAGTGGCAATTAAAGCCACTGCTTGAATGCTTGAATCTTTACACGTCAGAGGAACGTGAATCTGATGATCGTTCTCCTCATTAGGATATGGTTATGAAAAGGGTATACGAGGCGGATTTGGCATATCAAGAAAGTGAACAGAAATTGGGAGAATATGTATGTGACGTCAAATTCCCTGAAACATTTGGGAATGAAGTTGGTTGTTTATAACATTTGAAATTATAAATTTGACAATTTTTTGTTTTTATTTTATTTAATTACAAACCACAGACACACATAGAGGTTTAATGGCATAACCTCGTGTTACCAATGCATTCGGTCACCGTATATTATCAGTAACGAATGGGTCGTAACAAACTGTGAACATGTCACTGAAGATGACAAAGAATAATGCCTACAGCCTGTTTCTGAATATGTGTCAATAACACAGCAGCATTTTGCCACAAATGGATGAGTCGAGACTGTGGCAACGCTTACAACGCTAAGAAGCAGGTTCATGTTCCTCAAATAAATCAATTGAGTCACTTTCGGCTCGAGTTGTATAGGACTAACTTAATTTGAATGCTCGATCTCTTGATGGAGCCCTTGGACATTGAGCACCAAAGACAGCTACTCACTGCTGTCAAACCTGCAATCTTCTTCACGCGCACTCCAATGCTATGCAACCACTTCAAAAATTGCTCTCAACTAAGCTGTTTGCCAGCCGATACACATTTCACTCTTGTTGGTCCTTTCTTTAAGAAGACCCAAGGAAAGATTACGATTCCAGATGCTAATTTTACAAACTTGCAAAAAAAAATTTGGACGCTGAAGTGACCGAGGAGGAATTGAACTGCGTGTTTGGTAATTCCTAGAAACTCCAATGTGTTTGGATTTGTAAATGATTAGAGTACGCTTGCACTCACCTTCTCTCGTACGTCCCCCTTCCATTTGATGATCGTGATGATGCTAAGCGTGCATGGTAATTCATAGAATCTTTGACTAGCATTTGATTTTTTGCTTTGCAATGACGGCGATGTGAAGTTGGAAATTAGAGTTCATTTGAACATTTTGTTTTCAAGAATTTCTGAATCAGGAACCAAACTGTTTATGTAGCTAGAGCTCAGAAGAAAACAGAGCGTGAAGAAATCCAAGGTCGTCAATATGAGGAAAGGCACAATGATTTTTTTTTTAAATGGGATCGGTAAACTCAGAGGGTATGTAAACTATGACTTATTGATATTTTGGGTATTTCGTTTGGAAATTTAAGGGGTTCTTTTTTAGGCGGGACTAAAGTGGCTTTTATTTATTTTCTTTTCCGAGGTATGTTAGGATCACCAATACTTTGCTAGTCAGGCTATGGTGCTCAGAGGTTGGTAATTGAACGTGTGATGTTGATCACCCTCCTCGCCGGTGTTTCTGCTTGCTCCATTTGCTGTAACTCTGTTTGCCGGTGCTGTGCAGCTGCTCATCGTCTCCGCATTTGTTCATCTTCCTTAAATGGCTCTTCTGATCTGAAACGGGTATGCTCTCTCTCTCGCTTGACCTGTTTGCTTTTTCTCTTTTTTCTTTTTTTCTGAATCGTTGAGTTGGTTATAGGTCTAAGCTTGATAAATTGCTCAGAAGTGAACATTTTTCAGATATCACATTGCCACTGTTTCCTTCATTTGGACTTTGTTTATTGCTTCACTTGTTCCCGCTTGTACATGCCACTAGCTCTCCCACGTCAAGTTTTTCTCAAATCTCTGCCTGCATAAATTAAAACAAGACAATCCGATCTTAGTCAACTGTCTTATGTTGTTCTGATGTTCAATTAGGTGATCCCAAGGATAAATGTATCAGTTGTCATGTTAGTGGGAGGGACAGGGTAGTGGATGGGTGTAACTGATTTTCATTAAAGCCTATTGGTTTATGCATGTACTTTTCAATTCTTTTCATTTAGGTCCGAGATCTTCATTAGCAGCTTGAGAGTGATATCTTCTAATTTAGTCTTGACTCCTTGAAACAGAAAATTTTTCTATGTTTTGATAAAGAAGAAAGAAAGAGATATGAAAGTTACTTTCATATACTAGAGTGCTGAAATTAGATCCAATGTACTAGTTACCATTTAATTTAGTAGTTAAAAAAGTGAATTTTTAATTTTAAAGTAGTAGAAAAGTTAGTTTTTTTGAAAGAAAACTCTCGAGTCATTGGTGTCACGTCCTAATTTTAAATGAAAAACTAACTTGCATTTTAACTTTTGTTGACAACNGGGGTGGTGATGGTTTTGTTCAAAAGTCATACAAAAAAATGGAAGCTGCCAAAAATTATGCACCTGATGTCATCAACGTGACTTTTTTTCTATTTCCTCTCTGGTTGATAGAATACCCGGAACAAAGCACCTTGTACGTGCTATTGTGCTTTAGTTAAAGAGTCGAAGGTAATAGCCCATGTTCTTTATAGCGTAGAAGCTGGTGATAGATAGATTGTAGGGATGCCTAGATCCATAGAACCATAGGTACATGTAGACATAAATACTTAGGAAAATGTTTGTAAAGATCTCAGAGGTGTTTTGAGTACGGCTAGTTGGGGCACATTAGACAAAACTATCCATCCATTCAAAAAAGTAGGATGGAGGCTTTGTCTTTTGGGACCTCAGGTGTAGTTTTTTCATGTTCTAATAAACTTACTAGTTCGACATCAGCCAGTTGAGGACACACTAGCATGTCACAAACCATAACTCATGGTAGACGCTAAGCCTTTGCCATGTCAATCAAAGAGGCTGTAGTTTTCCCAAATGTTATCTTAAGTAAATTTTTTCTTTATGATATTAAGGTATATGTTTGCATGTATTTGGAACAAATTATTCTTTTGTGTCCCTTAAAGTTGCAACTTGTTTGACCTAGAAACTCAATGCTTTACATATGTTTAACAGCCACATCTCATTTAGAGAATATGGTAGTAGTTGATGAGGTCTATCCTGTGTGCATTATTTCTTAGAGTGTGTTTCAGATTTGTGCAGATTTGATATATGTGCACATCCAAGAATTTACTATTGTATTGGCCATGGGCGATTTAGCCACATCTTGTATTGAGATTGCTATAAGAAAGAATCTACCTTTTGTATTTCAGATGGTAATGTAGCACTATTATAAGGTAAACGAAAAATTATGTCCACCTCCATAATTTCTGGTCGCTTGATGTAGAAAATGTTAAGCAAAGGGTGTAAAGCTTTACTGGCATAAGTGATTGACCGTTCAGTTCTAACACAGGAGGTCAAATGTGCTCTTGTTGTTTGTGAGTCTTTCGATGTGTTCCCAAACCTGGATCACCACACGATCGTGAAATTGAGTTTGCTAGTGGACTCATTTCAAGGACTCAACTGATTGATATCGCTCCCTATAAAATTCTCTTAGGTGAATTAAAAAAGTTGAAAGTTTAGTTGCAAGATTTGGTGATTAAAAAAATTATTTAGCTTAATATATTGCCATGAGGTGTACCATTATTATTCATGAAAAAGAAATATGATAGTCTAATATTATGTATCAATTATAGAGAATTGAACGAAATGACTATATGCAACAATGATTATATGCCCCACATTAATAATTTGTTCAACCAACTTAAGGTGCATGTATATTTTCTAAAATTGTTTTGAGTTATGAGTATCATTAGTTGAGAATCAAAGATTTTGATGTGCCCAAAACTGTATTTGGTACTTGTTATGAACATTTTGAATTTCTGGTCAAGCCATTTGGGCTAACAAGTTCTCCTACAACTTTCATGGACTTGATAAACTGGGTTTCCAAATCCTTTTTAGAACAGTTTGTTATTGTTTATATTGATGACATTTTGATTTATTCAAGAAGCAATGAAGAACATGAAAGACATCTTAGCAAGGCATTGTATGTATTCATAAAGAATAAATTATATGCCATATGGCTGCAAAGAACAACCTTTTTCGCTCATGTGATTTTTGGCAAAGGTATTAGTGTAGACTCATCTAAGAATGAGTATATGTGAATTGGGAATAACCTATTGTAACAACCTGACACACTTCTGGGCTCGGAACCCTAGTTCGGCAGATCTCAACATGCCCCCTAGCAGTTTTGGCTCTAACTTCAAAAGGCTAGAAACCAGGACAACCATATATTTAATAACCTCCTTTATAAGCCCTTGAAAATCTCTCATAATCTTCAATACGATACTAAATTTTTGGGTGTTACAACCTACCTCCCTTAAGGCACACGTGTTCATGTGTGCAGGACCCCAAGTGTGAGTGTTGAACTGGCTCTGATACCATTGTGACAACCCCACCCACTTCTGGGCTCGAAACCCTGGTTTTGTGGATCCCAACTCGCCCCCTAGTAGTTTTGGTTCTAACTCAAAAAAGACTAAGAACCAGAACAACCATCTATTTAATAACCTCATTCATAAGCCCTTGAAGATCCCTCACAATATTCAATACGGGACTAAATTTTTGGGGTATTACACATATCATCTCTACAAAGATTTGTAGTTTCTTGAGATTGATTGAGCATTATAGAAGATTCATTTTTTCTTTGATAGCCTCATCTATGACTTGATTGATCAAGAAAAACAATAAATTAAAATGAGATGTAACTTGTAAGGAGAATTTTCAAGAACTAAAGAGAAACATCGGCTTTAGTGTTTGCCTTGCCATAAGAATGAGTTGGATTTGTAGTATACAATGATGCATCATGCACATAATTGAGATGTGTTCGATGTAGAATGATAAAGCTATTGCCTATGTTTCTTGACAATTGTGAAAGCATAATGAAAACTGTCCTACACATGATCTAAAATTGGCAGTCGATTGTATTCGCATTTAAAACATGGTGGCATTATTACCTATATGGTGAAACCTATCAAATATTTACAGGTCATAAAAGTTTGAAATATTTTCTCAATAAAAAAAAAATTAAACCTGCAAAAAAGAAGATAGTTAATGTTCATAAAAACACTATGATTGTACCACTGATTATCACCTTCGAAAAGGCATCATAGTTGCATATGCATTTAGTGAAAGTTCAAGTAGTATTGTCCATTTGCGAGCTGAACGTGTTCCCTTATTGTAGGAAATGTAATCACTAAGAGCTGAGTTAGTGATGCATAGCGTAGGAGTCTTATATGCACAACATTGAGTGCATCCTATTCTATAGGATTGAATCAGATAATTAAAATATTATGATGAAAAGTTGCAGCAAAGTATTTAAGTAGTAAAAAGAAGAGAAAATTAGAAATTCGTAGTAAATGAAGAAGATGCACTGATGCTTGGGAAAAGACTATGTGTACCTAATAATCAAGAACTCAAAAACATAATTTTAGAAAAGTACGTCTCTCAAAATATGCTATGCACCCAAGTAATATCAAGATGTACATGACATGTAAGGAAAATTATTGATGATCGGTTATGAAAAAGTAGATACTAAAATATGTGTCTAAGTCTTTAACTATCACATGGTTAATGCAAAGCACCAGGATGTAACCAAATCTACTTAAACTAGAATAGAAATGAGAGTGCATTACTGGATTTTGTGACAGGTTTACCTCACAACGAAAGTGAAAATGATGTTGTTGGGTTAGTTGTAGATTGATTGACTATGTTTATGGATTTATTAGCTATAAAATTCTCAATTGATAAGCTTGCCAAAATATTTGTCAATAAATAATTTGTTAGACTGCATGAAGCCCTTATAGAAATAGTGTTTTGATGGAGATCTGGGATTTAGGTCAGAGTTTTGTCATGCACTTGGCCATAAGGACTAAGTAAAACTTTAGTATTGCATTCCACCTACAAAACAAATGGCAAGACTAAAAATGTTATTCATATATTAGAGGATACATTAGGTGCTCGCATATTGGAACTTCAGGGCTCTTGGGATGTACATTTAGTTTTAGTTTGTATATAATAACAACTATCAATTGAGTATTGATATGACACCCTATGGAGCTCTATGTTATATAAAATGTAGAACTTAGTATGTTGGGATAAAGTTGGTGAAAGAAGTCTATTAGAGCAAGAAATAGTGTAAATAACTATTAATAAAATTAAATTGAACAAAGCGAATATGAACATAACACAAGACCAAGCAAGATGTTATATAGATAATCGACATGGAGATCTTCACTTTGATGTGGGTGATGAGGTATTCCTTAAGATATGGCCTTGGAAAGGAGTAACCAGATTTAGTAAGAGTGTGAACACCAGAGATATTGGACCATATAAAATCATAGAAAACTGATAATGTAGCATATAAGGTAAGACTAATGTGATTCATAATGTTTTGCATGTATTCATGCTTAGTAAGTACGTATTTGATCCTAAGCATATTTTAAAATAGCAACGATCCAGTTGAAAGAAAATTTGACATATCCAATTAGACCCATGTGTGTGGTGAATCCAAAGAATTTGGACATCCATGGAAATGAGATATCTTTGGTGAAAGTGTAGTAGATACATCTATCTAAAGTAAATGCTACTTGGGAAAGAGATGACTTGAGATCCTCATAATTTTCTCCTTAGGTGACTAAAAATTTCAAAGACTAAATTTAATTGAGGGGAGGAAAATTTTTACACTTGCATCCATTTTGAAGAGTATTAAGGCAAGTTTTCAAAAATCAATTCTTATATATATATATATATATATATATATATATATATATATATATATATATAGTAAAAGAATTGATTTTTCAACTTGCAAAATTGGTCTCTCCTCTTGCCCTTTATTTATAATGAGTTGTTCACTTCGGGTAAAATGCACGGATTGTTAGCCAAGAATTAATCCAAAATTTTCTCCCCCTTCTTTGTTGGACAATAGGGATATCCTCATAGTTTTTAACAAGGCAGTTCAAAAAAAAAAAAAAAAAGAAAGAAAAAAACTTCCTTGTTGGTTGGAAGGTAGAAAGGAGATTACTAAAAATGGTTAGAGTTCCTTCAACTTACAAGTAAGATAGGGTTTTATCATTGCTCAGTTGAAGCATATAAAGCATTAAACATTAAATATGGAGGGAAAGCATGGCACAGGTTAACATCTTGACAAGATGGGTGTGTGAATGCGGTATGAATGAATCTCTTTATTGTTCGTTTTTCGTTTGATCATGGTCGATGCACTCCATTATCATTTTTTTGTTTGTAAATAACTATCTTTTTATTCTAGAGAGCCTATCTCTCAGCTAGGGACGTTAATTCTTTCTTTTTTTTTTATATTCACATATTTAGATTTGAATTTAGATTCAAATATAAACAAAGAAAAGTCACATTTGAATTTAAATTTAAAATCTGATTTCACAATCTGAATCTAATCCGAATCTAATTTTGAATTTTGAACAGAACCTAACCCATTTCCAAAATGTAAGAGCATTGGTTGTAGAATATTATTTAAAATTAAGTCAAATCTAAATGAGATCAGATATTTATGTATATCTAAATCTGAATCCAATCAGTGTCATTTCTTAAATTCAAATTCAATCTCATTTTTTTAACCAAATACTTTTTTATATCCAATTTTTTCAAAATAGTTCGGTTAAATGTAAGATCCAAATGAGATATATCGCCACTTCTTTTATAAATTTAAACTTGAAAATGGGACATTTCCATGTGGTTGGAACGGGACTGACAGTATCGTTTTGGAAAGAGAATCCCATCTTCATATAAAAGCATCCCGGGTGGTGGAGCAGAACTTTCTATTGACTAACTTCCCTTGTCACGTCAAGCAAGTTGACGAGGGCAAGGACGGTTTTTTTGCAGGCCACAGACAAACACGATTGGTAGGACGCTTCAATCCGCCAGCTGGCTGCCTTCCTATTCTAATCAATTAATTAAGCATAACAAAAATATGTACATCAATATATTACAATAATCTTTAATTTTTCACATCATATGTAGAACCGAAGAAGAGACTAATAAGATTTTTCTTTTTCTGGTCTAAAGGACTTAAAGATCGTTAATCTTAGTGAGGTTTTTTCTTATAGAAGGTCATTTACGCGCTAAAATGTATTAACTATTACCTCGATTCTTGTATTTTTGTGTGTATATCGTTCATACATTATTCATTCTATCTCGGATATTGGTAGTTAATTATTGCACTGGAGCGTACAAAGTTTGCATTGCAAATTGATATAAATATATGTTTTACATGTACGTACCTGAAAAGCCGCCGGCCCCGCGAAAACTTGAGGAAGTCGCTAAATCATGTTTTTTCATGGAAAAGCTCTAGCTATAGTTTGACTCTTAGTAAATGAAATAATTTATACTGAAGGCACCTACATTTTAGGATAAGTATAGTCGCATCATCCTCCCTCTCCCACTCTCTGCCTCGCCATGAGAACCAAGTACTTCCTTGTTTATCTTCTGTCTGGTTCCCTGGTGGTCATTTCTTATGCCTTCTTCTCCACCATCACAACAGCCAACAAAACTTCAGCCGTTCTGGGCGTCAATGAATTTCTTCAGTCTACAGAAAACCAACAGATTGATGGGTTCAGTTCCACGCACAGTGAGACCACCCGAGTTTGGCCGGTAAGACACGATGACCAATCGGTCATCTCTCTTTCTCTTTCTCTCACAGGCAAGGATAACAAAATTACATGCTAATCAATGCTATCCCAAGTATCAATGAGCTAGCATTAGTATGTTGTAATCCTTTTTCGTATTGGTTTCTGAAGTATTGGTTGCTTTCTTCTTTTTTCTGTTCTTGTCCGTGGCAGAGGAACTTCTGCTTTGTTGATCCATGAAACCAAGGAACTCATCCTTGTATGACCTTTGAGTAAGAAGAACATTGGGTTGCAAATATATCTGAACGCACTGATTCCTTTATCTTTCTTTTCTTCTTCATTTTTTTGTTGGCGGACATACAAAAGAAATTGAAATTTAGCTGGAGGGTAGTGGTCGTTACCGTGATAGGTTTCCTTGGATCCGCTTTGGGAACAGTTGTTGGTGTTAGTGGAGGTGGCATCTTTGTTCCCATGTTCAATTTGATCCTTGGTTTTGATGCTAAATCTTCTGCTGCTCTCTCTAAATGTAAGTGCCTCTTATTAAATATAACTTGTCACTACACCTTCTGGCTCTCCTTTTCCCTCTGTTCTTTTTTGCTATTCAAGCTTTTAGCCAGAAAGGAAATACAGAGGCATTTGCATCTTTGGAGTGTAAGAATGAAAGGTCACAGCCATGAGCACTGTGGCTACCACTTCTTCCAAAGGCAGGAGTTTAGGATTGTTTCTCTGTTGTCTCTCCCCAACTAACTTCAAGGAGCAGGATTGATCTCTGTGTAACCTTTTCCTACTGAAAAGCTTAGAGGAGGAAACTGAGTTGGCCAAAATTGTCTGAGCTTTTGGCTAAGATGCATCTTATCAGAATGAAAAAGAAACAAAAGATTCAATTGATTATTTGCAGGTATGATCATGGGAGCATCAGCTTCATCAGTATGGTACAACCTGACGGTTCCCCACCCCTGTAGAGATGTACCCATCTTGGACTATGATTTAGCTCTCCTCTTCCAACCCATGCTCATGTTGGGAATAACAATCGGCGTGGCCCTCAGTGTGGTCTTCCCTTATTGGCTCATAACTATCCTGATTATCATACTCTTTACTAGTAAACTGCATTGCTGCATTAGCTTTTATGGTTTAAATAAGAAAAAAGATGAAGAATGGTGCTTCATTTTTTACTGGTAATGATTTGAAACCATAACCAAGGAGCTTTAGTGCAATCAGGTACTTCCTCAAGGGCTTTCTGCAAAGCAATACAGATGTGGAATCAGGAAACGATTATGAAGGTAAGGGGAGGCATCTCTGGCTACTTCCTGTGCTGGCGTTGACGATCTTATGTTTGTGACGAATAGTGAAATTGTTTGCAGGCTGAAGCCAACTTGAGGGAACGTCTCACCAAGCCTGAGACAGGTGATCAGTAAAGGCAAAACCTTTATCTTAACATCATGCGGATGTAAAGACGCCTAACAAACAAGCATTTTGCCGTTGCAGTTCAAATTGGTGACGAGTCTCAGCAGCTGGTAATGCCACATGTGAAGAACGACTTGGTAAAAAATTTTCAAAGTATATATATATATAATATATATATATATATACCTATGAAGAGAGAGAGAGAGAGATTTCCTGTTCTTGTTGTGCTCAATGTATTTTATTGTTTTGACATTTTCCAGGAAATAATATGCTTCAACATAAGGTTGAAAGGGCTACTCGTTCTGATGGTTGTCTGGATTTCGTTTCTTTTGATACAGATAACCAAGGCAAGCTTGATTAAAATAAAATTTAATTCTTCTCTTATAAGAAATTGCTTTTGAATCTAATAGACGACATTGCCGTAAAATTTTCAGAATAATTTAAGGGAGTGCAGTCCTCTATATTGGGCACTCTACATTCTGCAGGTATGAACTACGAAGCACTATTAAGAATCTCAAGCGAGGGAGACAGAGAATGCACAGCTGAACCTAAGTCACACGGGTGAGCCAAATATGATAGCGCACCCGCGTCGACACTGGTACAGGTGTGCCCAACACGGCACCCAAGGCACCCAACTCGGTCAAACCGAATCATGTGCTGCTAACTGCACCCGTTCTTCCTTTTTCTTATTTTTTTCATTTTTTTTCCTTCTTGTATCTTTCCCTGTTCTTTTTTCCCTCTTCTCTCTCACCTCCCCTATTTTATTTAATAAAGCTTTGAATTTGTATGAGATCACTCGCACCCAATTTTTTTTAAACTTGCTGCATCTACCACCTGCACCAGCATTCACACCCTGCATCCATGTGACATAGAGCTGAACTCATTTCTCATTTTTTTTTTAACTTGCTGCATCTTCCACCCGCGCCAGCATCCACACCCCGCACCCATGTGACATAGAGCTAAACTCATTTCTCACTTTGTCTTTCAATTATGCTGGATTAGTTTCCTTTGGCACTCTCTGTGTTCATATACGAAGCTGTAAAACTGTGGAAGGAGGATAGGCAAAGAAGGACATGTGGGAACGAAGAGCCTGTATGTGAAGCTTCTATTGAATGGACTCCATTCCAGTTGATTTTCTGTGCATTCTGTGCCACCCTTGGGGGCACAGTTGGTGGGCTGTTGGGCTCTGGTGCTGGATTCATAATGGGACCCCTTCTACTCGAACTTGGTGTTATACCACAGGTATTTCCTTCTTGAGAAACCCTGCTGAATAATAATCTCTCTCATTTTTCAATGCTTAAATATTTGCCTGCAATGGATTCGCAGGTTGCTGCAGCGTTTGCTATGATGTTCTCTTCATCACTCTCTGTCATGGAACTATATTTCCTCAAAAGATTTCCAATCCCTTATGGTATGCACATCTCAAATGTTGTTTTCTTTTCTTTTCTTTTTTTTGTTAATTTCACTGGGGGTGATGCCAGCATTAAGTCATTTCCCTTAAAAGGTTAGCAATTAGCACATTCTACAAGAAGATTTGATCGGCTAAGTTACTTGAATAATGACTTAGAAATTGGTGCTTTTCTTTTCTCCTTTTCTTGGGACCTTTTATTATCACCTCATATGTCTTTGGATTGATCGCTAAGAACCTTGGGAAATGAGTCTTCATCCACCTTACTCCCTCTGTAGCATCAGTACCATGAACTTGTCGTTTGTTGTCAGTAACTTTTCTCTCTCTTGTGGATGTATGTCTAATAAGTTTGATTCACCTAGATATTCAGAAAAATGATAGAAATACGAGTTTGACTTTGGATTCCGCTGCATGCACTTTTTTTCAATGTTAACTCCTTAACATTTATCCTGGCTTTCGGCAGCACTCTATCTTACAGGGGTGTCAATTATTGCTGGTTTCTTTGGGCAATACTTTGTATGGAAGCTTGTGGCTGCTGTTGGGAGGGCGTCTATCATAATTTTCATTTTATCATCTGTCATTTTCGCAAGCGCACTCACCATGGGTATGGCAGCAAACCATTTGTTATTACCTTCTGCTGGTACAACTAGTTGAATCACTGATTGTTAATATTGACACAATTGATGTGCTGGACCTCAGGCATCGTTGGCATTGACAAGAGTATTGTAATGATCCAGAATCATGAATACATGGGATTTTTGAGCTTCTGTAGTAGCTCCTAGGAAGCGCAGCAGCAACCTCGTGCCTTTGGATTCCATACGGATTTTTATTTTGTGGTTAATGCAGGATATGGTCAGGTGATTATTGACCATCCTGGTAATTCGAAGTAAGACTTCGTAATTTATTCTTGTGGGGATTGGGGATATATATTTTACATGGCTGATCTTCTTCGCCATTTTATAAGCTTAAGTTTACCATGTAGATTTAGTTAATTGACCTGCCTGCAGGTTCTTGAATGAGGCTTTTGGTATATGATACAGATATTTATTTCCCTGGGGCTTGGTTGCATGTGTTTAGTTGACCTCTTTCCCCACCTCATATTGCAAACAAGCTTTGTTTGGTTATGCATTCTGTCCTTTGGTAGTTTAATAAGCTGTTTTTATATTTGTCACCAAGAGAAAATTGTGCAAGGTGAATACTAGAACATGGATTTTGTCATTTAGTCATTTAAGTGCTATAAATGCCAGATTCATCGCATGTGTCTTTATGCAAATTTGTTCGCCTGCCCCTTTGGATTCATCTTTCTCTTTCTCTATATCTCCCCCAAGGGATCTCTCTCTCTTTCTTTCTCTCTCTCTCTCTCTCTCTCTCACACACACACACACACGCACACACACATGTCCTCTCTCACATGTCCGCCCGTGACGTGATCCTACCTTCTCCACATCTTCCTTCCTTTCATATAATTTCATATGAGGGCGCATAAAGCTTGGTCCCTTTTCAATAAGGGAGTAGCTGGATATTTCACTATTTTAAAAGACTTCGAGTGGAGTAAAATTTAGCAAAATTGAATGATATGTGCAGTTAGCACATGCTGGCACATGCTGCCCTTGTAAGATATCACTTCAAGGCACATGAGATCGCCATGTTGTAGGAGATAATTTAGTCCTTCCTGGTTACTGAAAATACAAAAGCTTGCTCTACCGCCTGTATGGTCACTTTTGGTCTTTGGATTCTTTTCTTTTTTTTTTTTTATGGACTTTTTTTCTTCTTTCTTTTTCCTGTTTCGTTTCTGTTAGTCTTGTTACCATTGTAGATGTACAAATTTCTAGTTTACTGCAGCCATTGATGTAGACATTTATCCACGTAGAACGGGATAAGTATCGGGAAAGAAAAGCTGTAAAACCTGGAGATCTGCTGCGGCCTTTGTTTATATAAGAACAAGGAATCAAATTTGGTAGCAGCCACTCCGTTAAGTTTTTTTCAACAATTGACCGGGGGAATCTAAATCGCAAATTGACGGCCACTCCATCTATCAGGCATTCTTCCTCTCCCTGATATCTTACATATTTATTTTATCCTACCATTTTCTAGTCTTATGTATACATTCATATATACATGCATGTGTATAATATATAAATAAACTTATAAGTGTGTATAAGGACTTGAAAGAACTAAAGGGGAGTTTGGCAATAGCAACACTAACAAATTGTTTCATGTATGTGCTCCAACAATTGGGGTGGATTCATAAAACACTGTAGAACATAGAACTAAGTGTTCCAAGAATTTGTTTCAATATTTGAGACATACATGAAACAATTGTTACTGTGCCCATTGTCAAATGGCCCCAAAAGGGTTGGCAAGGTTCTCAGATCAAGACTGATCTGTGTCGTGATTGGTGCCCCTTGAAAATGCAAGGTATGCCTTATTTACTCTAGGGAGGTGCACCAAAAAATCAAGTTGAGGTACAACCCACATTTATAGCATGCTTTAGGCAAAAACATTTTGGAAAGTAGGGGAGAACAACGGGTCGTTCGAGCTGAGTCATTTGCTTAATGAGTCGAGCTTGAGTTCATGAGTCGACTCGTTCAAATAATTTAGTTGAGTTCGAGCTCAACACGTAACTGTCGGATCGCGCTCAAGCCTTAATCGATTTTGTCGAGCCTTGATCAAGTCGATATATTCAAACGAGTTTATGAGTTTCTCGAGTCGAGCTCCATACATAACGATGAATATCAATTCTATTCAAACGAGTTTGTCGAGCCTTAATCGAGTCAAGCTCTAACTCAACATGTAATGATGAATATCAATTCTATTCAAACGAGTTTGTTGAGCCTTAATAAAGTCGAGCTCGATCTCAACATGTAATTTCCTAGTCGAGCCCAAGCTGCTTCCGTCGAGTTATTCTCAAGCCGAGTCGAGCTCGAGGTTTCATTAGTCAAACCGAGCTCGAACTGACTGAACTTGAGCTCGACTTGGCTCGTGTTCAACCCTATTGGAAAGACTTGACTTCCCATACTCGTGAACCCAAGCTTCTGAAAGAATGAACTTATTGAGAGCCAAAGATCTTATGCATATGTATCTGATATGGCAAATTTTGCTATTGTGCAAAGATTTACAAACACAAATTTATAGGTCGACAAACTAAGAATCTCAGATAGACTAAAAGATCTTCGATCCCCTGTCGCTGTTTCGTAGTGTCTGATTATCTGATTGAAAACCAGACAACGGTTTGATCTTAAATCCATGGATTAAAAATGTGAAAATCCTGATGAATATTAGATCTTAGATAATCAAACACACTCAATAATACTAACTCGCACTTTCCAGTTGCCTTGTCCTAGTAGAAAAACCCAGGAGCCCATCTATTTTGTGGTTAATCCCCTCATTGAAGACCCATGTAAACCAAGTCATACATTTTGTACCTTCCAGGCCAACGTTACCCATGCTTATAATAGATGAAGCTCCTAAAGGGATTTCTGCCCGAAGTCGCTTACTAAGTAGCCAATTTAAGCAATTATAGGACACTTTCCAAAAGGAATCCTGGCACTTCGTTAGGTGGGCTGTCCTACAGCCTCTGTCTTTGGAGGCTAGAATTCAAGACTTAGTCTGTATACTTTGCCATAAAGGCCAAAGCTATGAGAAAAACTTTTTGTTGAGGAGCCCACAGGAGCTTTACACAGAGACAACAAAAAAGGAGCATGATAATCACATATACAAAAGCCCGAATGTCTTCTAAATCCAAATAAAGTGGTTCCCTCCCATCAACGAAAAAGCATTGCAGGAAACCAGTATTCCCCCAGACGTCATTCAACAACTTAAAATAATTAACCTGCAGGAGAGAGAGTTACCATTCCCTTTCCCATTAATACGTTTACAAAAGAATCATCTTCTAACCATTTGCTAGGTTCTTACTCTGATGGCTTGTCAATGCCAAGTGCAGCTTTAACGGTTTTTAACATCTACAGATGTTCCGGTAACCCCCGCCCCTCTTTCCAAATGCATGGTAGGAATAAGAAAACTTCAATTTCAAAATTTTTGCAGCCATAAATCTAATCACTCAACTTCAGTAAAAGGAGGAAACGCTGAATTTCATTTCATGCTTATTAAACAACTATAACTACTCATGATTCCCTGGGGGCACTGCCATTGAATTCGACGCTTATTAGACATTTATCCTCTAATGGTGGCCAGGACTCTGTTTCAATGTGTATATGTGTCGCATCAATGACAACATTACAGTCGCCAACAAAGCCATCCACATACAAGGTGCAGTCACTGTAAGATCCCTCCTTTGGCTGCTGATTCATCAAGCACAATGTAGGCAGTGAGAGCCGACTTCCCATTACTACATGCCCCCTGGTGTTTGTCATAAAAAGACGATGACTTCTCCCCAGAAGCTGTGATACATATTCCATATTACCAGAAGCAAGGGCATGGCGAACCCGAGTAGATGAAACCTGACCTTTCTCTTTACCATTAGTGAAACTTACTCCATTGCATATCTGGAGTTTATCCATAACAGGTCTCACAATGTAAGCAGCAAGCCCATACTCTTCACATAAGCGTGCCAGGTCAGACGAATCACCTGCTGCCTTATAGCCAAATCTATAATTTTCTCCTGCCAAAACAGTTTAAAGGATTTTAGAGCTTTTGTTTGTTTTAAGTACCATATGCAAAAATAGGAATTTCATACCTGCTACAACTCCACTTACTCCAAGCTCTTTGGATAACCTCTCTACAAACTGTTGTGGACTAAGGTACCGAACATTTGGGAAATTAACATGGTATTCCAGTGGCACCATATTACCGCAAAGAGGTGCCCAAGAAGCAAGGACCCGCTTCCTGTCACAGTTCGCAACTATAGGTGCCCTGTAAAGGAAAATCCTTCACAACTTACAGAGATGCTTGTAGAAAACTAATTGCAGAACCGTAATTGCACAACCATCATTGCCTCTTAAATGAGCAAAAATTAAATGCGCACATAGAAAGCTTTTTCCACCTACATATCTTATATGGAGATGCAAGCAATAATTATGAAGACGTGATGGTGATGGTTTTTATGGCAGCTACTTTTCTACATAGTCCATGTGCTAAGCATGAAAAGAACAGCCACTTATCTGCAGGAAAACAGAACCTGAAGTATAATTATTCACTGACAAAACAAGTGTAAACCAGAGTGTATGTCTCATTCCGATAGGCAGAACATGCAGTGACTGTTACAACAAAAAGAGCCTTAGTTACCATAAGAGACAGAGTGGTCCTATGGACATGTTGTGGTCTTGAGGTAATATTCACCACTGTAATACCTGATGAAAAGGTACATCGATGTAGAAGTCCCAACTCTGTCATCATTATCATTGCAATCATCATTACATTATTGTCATCAAGTTCTATCTAACCAATTGTGGTTGGCATAATCAGTCTCCATTACTTCCAATTTACAATGACAGCTTTCAGCCAAAGATCGAAATTCTTCATACGCCATCCACTGCTCCTTTCAAAGTTTTCAATTTTCTCATGTTAATATCATGAAGTAATCACGATATCTTTCTTTTTCTTCTAAAGAAAACTAACATTTTTTTGGTGCATGTTTTCACTTTTCTTTTTTTCCTTTTAATTGAAAACTTTAAAAGCTACTTTCTATATATTTTGAAAAATAAATATAAAGGTTTTCATTTCATAATTGCTATTTGAGTTAAATGGGGTCACGAACAATTAACAAAAAAACACAAAGGTACCTAGCTGATAGAAACTGAACTACTTTTGTGGTTATGGTTTAAATATGTTGCACTGATATCTTTTTGGGCTTTTGGACGAAGATAGTTTGTACTATCTATTCTTGTAAAACTCCGCATTACCGCGCCATTATTACCAAAAGAAGTGGTACGATAGACTGAGAGAAGGATAGAAAGCTTGAGGTGAAACTTTTTTCCTCCTAATCTCATCCTTTTCTCCATCAGCAAAAGAACATAGACTTTTACCTTATGAGTCATCTTCCTTTTCTCCACCATTTCATCCAATCCCTCTCCCTTTTTAACTTTCCTTTCTCTTCTCTCTATTTTTTTTTTTTTTTTTGCCTTTTTCCATATTTCCTACCTTATGTTTGCTCTCACGTTCTCCTCTTCCTCTTTTCATTGCATCATTATTGATATTAGTAGCAAATACTTGGTTGAATAGGGAAAAACTTATAGAGAATTGCCACATGCAAGCTTTCTAGGCTAAACCAATTTCACCAGTTACCATCTAGTAAAAGCTTTACACATAAGACTATGAATAAGTACCATCTAGTAAAAGCTTACCCATAAGACTATGAATAAGTACCCTTTCACTGTTCCTGTCAAAGCCTACGACACTACGTGGTACGTAGATATGATTTACAGTTGATTTGGTAACAGTAGACTCCTGTTGATGTAAGAATATTTTGTTAGTAGCCAAGATTGCTTTTTCTTGAGATAATGTTATAAAATCATGTATGTGCAAGAGTGTGGCCATTCAAGGATTGATTCTTACTAAATCAACAACAACACAGACCACCTCTACCCTATGCAGTCAAAATTGTTTGAAATTTGAAACAACTTGAAAGCACTAAAATATTAGGCGCGCTTGTGCATAATCGTGTAGATGAGGCTTGTAGTGCATCCAACACCCACATTACTAAGTATCACCCTCTCCAGCAACCTTGCTTCAATCAACCAAAAAATGAAGCTTCAGCTATGGAAAGATCCCATTATAGATCAATATCACTAAAGCAAAGTTTCAGTTAGACAATATATGAAAGAAGCAAGAGTAGACATGATCATCCCCTCTTCCAGTCTCCTATGTTGTGTGTCCAACTGTCTTTAACCTTTTAATGTTTGCTGTGTCAGACTCATATATGGTGTCCAACACCGACCCTCATGTAAGTATCCTTGCAACGTATGAGATGCCTGAACATGTGGGACCTACATAAGGGCCTTCATTGCTGTCCAAGCATAAACAAATGTTATTTCCTCCAGAAAATTATTTTTACATCCCCCAAAAAGTTACTCATTTCCTGAAAGCATCCTCCACAATTTTCATGGGGAACCCCAAAAGGGCTCAAATTGTATGTGATGTAAGGATTTAAATCTCTATCCCTATAACCTAATAATAGAATTTCAAGTTTCGAAATCTCAAAATAGTTCTCTGATGAAAAAAGTGAATTCAAAAAAACTGCATAAAGACGCATTGTACAAATGAAAAGTGTGAAAATTAATTAAGTCAAAACACTGTGACTTCCAATAATCATATTTTCATGCTTAGTCTCCAGAAAATTCTTTTCCAGTTATGTCTTGATCTTTTGCAGGTTTTTTTTCCTGTGTTACGTTAAGTTGCACATTGTTTCAGATGGTGGATGGCATAGACACGACGGGAGCAAAGAGAAATCATCTCTAGAGCAATTTTATGCTAAAATAAGAGAAGTGACAGCATCATTAGTTAGTGCAAGAAACAAACTTATGTTAATTCTTTTAGCAAAAAATTACAAATGATGCCATAGTACTTCATAGGAGCAGGCTCACAAGTTTCATAATTTAAACAGAATTCTGAAACCAAATTTAAGCAATAAAAAATTAAGCATACTTATGTGCCCAACCAAGAACTTCTGCCATGCCAATAAATGAAAGAAGGAAGGGAGTTCCAGCCTTTGATGCTTGTATTGCAAGTTCCCGATGGCCAACATGAAGTGCCTCAAATTTTCCCAAAGCAACAATACCACCTATAAAATAAGTGAAGTAGTGAAATACCTGAGTAGGAATCAAACAATTGGAATCAGAACATGGCACAAATTCCAGAAAAGAGCAATCAAACAGCATAAATCCCTTCACCTTCTCAGACATAAGGAAAGTTACAAGCTTCTGTACAACAAACATTGTCAAATAAAGCTGAGTGGCTAGTGGCTACTAACTTTCCTGTTGGGAACCACAGCTTCACCATCAGAATCATCAGATCCGAGCTCCACAATTTTGGAACCAGGTAATCAGACCTAGATAACCTTCCTAACTATATGAAAGCCTGGTTTTGTAATTACTATTAACTAGATCAAACATCTGACAATGCCTAGTAGATATTTCATCATGAGAAAACTACATGGTGCACAATTAAATATGTCATGGTTAAATGAGCCAAGATAGGTTTTCGTTGACATGCTAAGCGATATACTCGAGTCTATGAATATATTGTATAGTGCATGTGATAGTATCTCCTTGCAATATTTTCCTTCGACTCACATTTCTGAATCACAGAACCTACACAAGCAGCTGTCTGTCGTGCCAGTCTTTTTGGTGTGAATTTTTACCATTACTCTCCTTCGCCTGTAAATTTTCTTCCATAGTATTTTCTTCCTTGATATCTTCACGCACCAACACAGTCAAACATTTACTTATCATTTCCATCCTATCAATTCTTACCTATCAGCTTTGTCCAATTATTCTAACTTTATTTCCTTTTCCTTCTCTTTCTATCTAATTTGTCCAATTATTCTAACTTTATTTTCCTTTTCCTTCCTTTATAGATAAGCCTAAGCAAGCATTAGGAATGGTTAAGCACATATACAATATTTGGACACTGCCTTCAGAAAATGTTAATTTTTTGACCTAGCGCTTATGTATGTCTTCATGAGGATGATCACCATTAACTTTGAATTTCTCCTTGCACCCTACATGCTAAATCTGCAAAGGATGTGCCCTCAGCATGATCTGCACTCAAATAAACAGATTCCCTTGATTTCAAATACAAAGGTAAAGTTGAGAAACCTGGATTCTAATTGACTTGGCTAGTATGCATATCTAACATTTGGAAGACAGACAACCTCCTGCAACTCCGTGTTAAATATGCTCATAAATAAGAAGGTGTCACCAGCAATATTAGCCAGAGCATCCATTTTGAGAAATAAAGTATAAATAATTTAGGCCACAACTTTATTAGATATGGTAGTTACCTAACAACAATTGATCGTATTTTTGCAGCTGGGAAAATAGATTGTTGACAAGAAAGGATTAGGCTACTCAACAGATCGGTCATACGAAGACTATTTAGAAGTTAGAAGTTAGAACATACAAATGCATCTATAAGATCTTACTGTGTAAAGTGTAAACGACTGAAGTAGCTATACATGAAAGAATATTTTATTTGATTTTGTAGTATCTGAAAGAGTAATGAATAGCATCAGGAGCCTTCTAGTTAAGAATGGTCTGACGCCTACTACAAACAACAAGTAGGCGCACAGTGCCTTGAGGAATTAGTCTCTTTCACTTCATCTATCTGCCAGGAAGAAAACATTTTCTTCTCAAAGAAATAGGAAGGAGAAAAGAACAAAGAAAGAAGAACAACCACAAGCACTACAAAAGGAAGACCAAAAACCACACCCACCAATCACACATTCTTGATCCGGACCACAATCAATCAGAAGCTTATCTTCCACCACTT
This sequence comes from Nymphaea thermarum, assembly GCA_011799765.1. Taxonomy (NCBI): domain Eukaryota; kingdom Viridiplantae; phylum Streptophyta; class Magnoliopsida; order Nymphaeales; family Nymphaeaceae; genus Nymphaea; species Nymphaea thermarum. The sequence goes on along the minus strand of JAANDH010000076.1, from coordinate 494,778 downwards.
CTTTGGAGTTCATATAAACACTCTGGGAGTAGCAAAAGCTAGTAATTTTCATGGGCAAACACAATACTTTCAGCATCTTACGACCAGAAAAGCAGTCTGTCCTTCTACAGCACATGCATCTGCTACACAAGAGAAACAGAATAAGAATCAAGGAAGGAAACCCTTTCTGCCTCCACGAAAAAGAAATTTTAAATGGATATACAACGCCACAACATAATTTCACTCTTCAGAATCATCGCATCTATTCGTTCCACAGAGTAAAGCAGAAGATAATATGATTATTTGAACTCAGAACCATCATCCCAGTTATTAAATTGTCCATACAACCCAGTACATAAAACATCTTGATGGATATAACCAACATATCTATGTCAAATGCCCTTAACCATCCACTAGCACTCCCTAGGAGCTAGTTCAGGATAGACAACAAAAAAGAAAGAAGAAACACAAATTATGTCCACTATCAAAATTTAACTGAACAGCCTCTCTTCCAACAAAAAGGGGAAACTATATGCATCAAACGAATGAGCTTCCTTATCTTGGTTCAATGACTTAGAGAGAGAGAGAGAGAGAGAGTATATGGGGAAGAACCAATAGTCATTATAAGCTCGCCCGACAATGAAATTTAACCGAACCAATTACTTAACCAATAAAAAGACGAACAACAAAACCTTCAGAAGCCACGAAGAAGGACGAATCGGAGAGCTACCTGTTCCTGCAGTGGAGAGGCTGTGCAAAGGGCCTCAGAGAAAGGGAAGCAAAACCCATTATCGCTATGCGGGTGGTGGGGAAAGCTAACAACCTGAATGCCAAGTTTTCATGAAAAAAAGTTCATGGCTTCACGACCTGCACCTTCCACCCCACAACTACATCGTACCCATTTCTGCTTGGATCGATGACCGTCTAACGAATAGGGTCTTAATTCGGGAGGCAAAAGAAGATGAGCGGGTGCTTTTTTGCTTTTGCCTTTGACAGAGCCCCGGGGATGGGGACGGGGTGAGCAGGGGTCCACGGGTATGCGGCGTCAAAATCGCTTTCTAACGTTAAATATGAATGCTCCGTTACAAATGCAAAAAGTTTTATTTTATTGCCAACCACGTTTTAATCGTCAAATATTTCTCGTGAAGGTAAAGAGACGAAGAGATCTAAAACTTGCTAAAAGGTTCATTAACTTCTCAATGAATCTTTCATGAAAATTTTAAAACAGTTTACAAGTTCTCATATTTAACGTGTTTTTTAAATAACGGTGATGGTTAATGTAGGAAAGATATTTTTCTCACTCTTAAATGGCTTCAATGCAACCACGTTTTTATTGTCGTATATCTTTTTAAAGGTGAAGAGACGAAGGCATGTAAGACTTTCTAAAAGGTTCAATAACTTGTAAAAAAACTTTTATGAAAAGTATATTTTACAAGTTCGCATATTTAACGTGTTTTTAAAAATAACGGTAGATGGTTAATGTAGGAAAGATATTTTTCTCACTCTTTAGTGGCATCAATGCGCACGATGAAACCGGCACCCCCTCCGTCCGCACCTAGGAGTGTCAAAGGATCAGATTCATTTTGTTATTGATCCAAATCCAATAAGGTAATGGACTTTGTTAAGCAATTTAAATTGAACGGGAACCTCAAGTAATCAGAAAAAATTAAAATACTGATGTTTATCTAAACATAAGATTTGAACCTAGCCTGACTTGGATCAGTTATAGAAAAATCATAAACCAAGTCAGAGTTTGAATCTGAAACTGAAATTTACATGCTTAGATCCATAAGTGCATGTGATAATATGCTTGTCATCGATCGAGTGGTATCATTGGATTCTGGAAAGGATTTCAGAGGCCCTTTGGCACCAGTAACAAATTTCTATTGTTCTTTGAATTTGTTTCATGAATCTGCTTTAAAGTTTGAGGCAGTTTCATTAGATAGTAGCAATCTGTTATCGGTGTCAAACAACCCTGTAAGATCATTTTCTTATGGGCGAGAAAGATAAATCATGTAATCTGAAGAGTGCGTAAGCTTATCAACATATCGACCGAATGAAAAGCTCTTGCAAGTTGCAAACACATATGATTGGACACGATTTTAAATGTTTATTTAAGGGAAACCACCTTCAGTGTAAAACTCCCTAAAGCATTCAAGGTTGAGTTATGTTATATCTTTTAACTCGAGTGTCGTGTTTACGATCATCATTTGCAATCTCGAAGAACGATGTACCAAAGCGTGATAATGGCCATGAGATTCGAGCCTTCAACCCTTTGAATACGATAATGGCCCTCTACTTGGTTGCGCTATGCCCTTTGATATAACTTGTTCCTTCTTTTGAAACATTGTTCTGAGAAGGTAAATTTTAACACTTAAAAGTTACTTGTGATGCAACAGAAATCCTTTAAAATCCATGATGATATTTTATGAGTTCTCATGTCTTTAGGTTTCCATGCATTCGAATAAGTTTCACGAGCAAATGAGATTTGAGTGGGACATTCCAACAACAAAAGCATAGACACAGGCCCAAGCCAATCGGAATAACTAATAAGGTGATGGTTTGGTTCTCATATATATCCAGCTACTGGGTTCAAATATCTAGATCCGAACAAATGGATCCTGTGAGCTCTCGGATTTATCGAGACGTCCCCAGACTCGTGCTTTGAAGTTTGTGTCGCTTTATCTCGCCCCCAGATTTGGATCAAGCGTACGGATCCAAACCGTGGGCTTCTTATAAGATCTTTTACGGTGGGCGTAAATATTGATGGGTTTCGCTTTTGCTGGTGGATTGCCGGCAAGGATCCTAAGTTTAGCCTCCGACCAAGGTCTTCGGTCCGAATTCGGGTTGGATATGAACCAATTACGGTTTAAACATATCACACTCAAGGGACGTTAGCATCAAAAGTTTTATCATTTTTAATTTTGTTTTACTTCTTTTACACAAATCTGATCTTATGAATGCTAAAAAAATTTAACCTTTTTTAATGTAAAACTGAGATTTGGTAAAAATTTAAGAATAATTAGCGGCTAGGAAGATTTTTTTTGGTAAAATTTGTGTATGTTTCAAAAGATTTTGACATTTAGATCCGATTTTCGTGGTTTTACTTTGAAGATGAAAATTTGTCTTGGAGATTGATGATGACATTGAATATTTTTTCAGGATACTTATTTCCTAAAATTATTGGAGTTCAGAAAAAATAATCCAGAACATTATCAATTCCAGTTTATAGTGGAGTAGAAAAGGTTTTGATTTGATGCCCAAAATGATAATTTCAGGACTTTTTTACTAGCTTCAAATTTTAGTTTTCTACTATTAAAGATAGTGGGCGGCAGAGGCAAGGTTGAGCAATTATCGGAAACATGGGCTTGGGCCGGCTCGACACCCGAAACATGGGCTTGGCCCAGTCAAAACTTAAAAGCTGAAGTCTGGCCCAATTAAATTAAAAAATATTTTTTAATATAACATAATGTTTAAATATAACTAATCGTAATGAAATATTATAATTATATATATATATATAACAACAAAATATGTATTAAAAAAATCTTATCGGGTCGAACCAGACTTAAGGCCCACCTGGGCTGGCACGGTGCCCTTTTTTCCGGCCCAGGTCGGGCTAAGTAGCCTACTCTCAAAAAACATTTAAGATCTAGATGATAGAACAACAAAAGAAATGAAGTAATGACTGTAGTTGACCACTATTTATGTTGTGGCAATGACTCTGTAAAAAGAAAAAGAACTAAAACTATCACATAAAATAAGCGGCAGTGATAAATAATAAACTCATTCCCCAAGGGGGTTGATGCAACTTGGGGCGGAGACAGGTGGGCAGCCAATTCTCATTTTGAATGTTGGAGGTGTCAACTCTTTGTGCTACAAAAGAGAGACCACTGACATGCAAGTTGAAGCAAGATAAGAACGGCACTCTGAGACACCAAAAGTGGGTTATCAATTCTTTGTGCTACAAAAGGTAGACCACTGACATGCAAGTTGAAGCATGATAGGAACGGCACTATGAGGCACCAAAAGTAGGTTATCAATTCTTTGTGCTACAAAAGGGAGACCACTGACATGCAAGTTGAAGCATGATAGGAACGGCACTCTGAGTCACCAAAAGTAGGTTATCAATTCTTTGTGCTACAAAAGGGAGACCACTGACATGCAAGTTGAAACATGATAGGAACGGCACTCTGAGTCACCAAAAATAGGTTATCAATTTTTTGTGCTACAAAAGGGAGACCACTGACATGCAAGTTGAAACATGATATGAACGGCACTCTGAGTCACCAAAAGTAGGTTATCAATTCTTTGTGCTACAAAAGGTAGACCACTGACATGCAAGTTGAAGCATGATAGGAACGGCACTCTGAGGCACCAAAAGTAGGTTATCAATTCTTTGTGCTACAAAAGGGAGACCACTGACATGCAAGTTGAAGCATGATAGGAACGGCACTCTGAGGCCCCAAAAATAGGTTATCAATTTTTTGTGCTACAAAAGGTAGACCACTGACATGCAAGTTTAAGCATGATAGGAACGGCACTCTGAGGCACCAAAAGTAGGTTATCAATTCTTTGTGCTACAAAAGGGAGACCACTGACATGCAAGTTGAAGCATGATAGGAACAGCACTCTGAGTCACCAAAAATAGGTTATCAATTTTTTGTGCTACAAAAGGGAGACCACTGACATGCAAGTTGAAGCATGATAGGAACGGCACTCTGAGGCACCAAAAGTAGGTTATCAATTCTTTGTGCTACAAAAGGGAGACCACTGACATGCAAGTTGAAGCATGATAGGAACGACACTCTGAGGCACCAAAAGTAGGTTATCAATTCTTTGTGCTACAAAAGGTAGACAACTGACATGCAAGTTGAAGCATGATAGGAACGGCACTCTGAGTCACCAAAAGTANCACCAAAAGTAGGTTATCAATTCTTTGTGCTACAAAAGGGAGACCACTGACATGCAAGTTGAAGCATGATAGGAACGGCACTCTGAAGCACCAAAAGTAGGTTATCAATTCTTTGTGCTACAAAAGGGAGACCACTGACATGCAAGTTGAAGCATGATAGGAACGGCACTCTGAGTCACCAAAAATAGGTTTTCAATTCTTTGTGCTACAAAAGAGAGACCACTGACATGCAAGTTGAAGCATGATAAGAACGACACTCTGAAACACCAAAAGTAGGTTATGTATTCTCAAGGGACGAGTGTTCGGTAGGAGCTTTGACTTTCATCTTGGCAGCAAGATAGAATACTCATCCCGCTCACCCAAATAAAAAATAAACTCATAAGCTATGAGGGCACACCAAATAGCAAATTCATACTATCACAAAAACATGTGATAATAACAAAAAATTAAACGTATAAGCCGGCGTGCCAAATTAGCAACTCAAGAGAGTATGACAAAGTAACATGAAGGATGATTAGTAACGACTCTTCTTTGGTTAGTGATACTGGACCATTAGTAACAAAAAAAGATTTTCGTTGCTAATGGATTCAGCGTTGCAACTTTTAGCAACAGATGTTGTCATGCATTGTTTTTGTTGGTAAAGATATTTAGCAATGAAAAAACTGTGTTACTGAAGGTTGATTATCTTGTAATGATCCTTGTAAAAATACAATCACACTAAAGCAGATTAAGTCTACAGCCCATATTGAACAAATAATTAATGCTCCACTAACCACTTCCAAATTCAGCTCCAAATCAGAATCTCTTTGCCTTGTATCAAAGTTTATCCAAATTCTCCTTGGTAAATATAGTGTCAGACAAAAAAAAGAATTGTTCAACTTGTAGTTCTTGACTCTGGAAGTGACCAATCACATTGGGCTGACAAACTCCTACACATTCCAACAAACAACTTTAGTTTATGATAGAAATCCACTGGATTCTTATTGCCATTACTACTTAAAATCACTGTATGAGCCTGTTTATCAAAGCTAGAAACAATTTGTCTCTCTAAGCTGACTTTCCCTACCTGATCCTCCCTCCTGATTGTTTTCGACGAGTTTATAAGGCTCGAGCTTGACTCGTTGAGTTCAAATATATGCTCGAAATATTAAACAAGTCGAGTTCGAATTGTAAGAATTCGCCTCCTATGCAACTTTACTTCAAGTTGACTGACCTCCTTCCAGTGTGCAGCTAGGCTTCCTGGAATTCCCTAATGAAGAAGTCTTTTTAGACTCAAGAGTATTATAATCCAAACCTGTGAATTGTCCTTGTTACATATCTATTCTATGCACCAAGGAAAGCTAGGATCGAGGACTTTCCTCCAGCACCACTAGACAAACCACAACCCAAGAGTCTAAACCTCCTATTCAACTACTTTCCACTTGACCAAACTCACCTCAAAGACTTCCCACAAAGAAACAGCTCCGCCTGCTAAAGGTGAACACCAACAGAGTCGAGCCCAAGTTTAGCCAGCTCGAGCTCAACCACTTGACCAAACTCACCTCAAAGACCTCCAACAAAGAAACAGACCCGCCTCTTGGGGGTGAACACGAGCTGAGTCGAGCTCGAGTTCAGCTAGCTTGTTTTGAACATATGGACCATTACTATGCAATAAATTGATCGACTCGATCAAGGCTCGACAAACCTGAATGAGCTTTTGTAAAAACTTACATAATTAATTAACGTCAATATAACAGTTTTTAATTTAAAAAATGAGTTGGATATTTAAAAAATCTGTACACATCATTTTCGAGCCAAGTTGAGTTTGAACTCAACTCGATTATTTGAACGAGTCCACTCATGAACTCAAGCTCCACTCGTTAAGCAAATGATTCAGCTCGAACTCGACTCATTGTTCACCTCTACCGCCTACTCCGACCAATCTTTAAAGTAGAGGTGGAGGTAGAATGTTTTTTTTTTTCTCTACGGGGCACTAAGCATATAATTAACAAATTTTAAATTAGCCATAAGATAGAAACCCATGTCTCATGGGGCTGTCCTATATAACTAGAATCAAATCTACTCTTATTCAACCACTAATTAAAGCTTTCTGGGTTTCGCGGGGCACATAGCTCACTATGCCCGTGGACTCATACTATTAGAATGACAATTGTAATTATCAATATTTGACATCTTCATATTCTTTTCATAACCACAATTTGCCATCTCTTCATTTTCAATGAGCATGCATTGAGCAGAACTTTGATTAGTTTTGCACTTGTCATCTTTCTCATAAGATTGAGCTTCTACATTGGTATAAGTATAATCTACAGCATCAATGTTCTCTTTAGCAGATAAGAAAAGAACCAGACGGGTAGTGGCATTATACGAGCACTGGAACCATACTGTGGAGGAAAACATATTGTTCCCTCCAAGGGCGAAGCTAGAAATTTTTCATGAGGAGGGCCGGATTAAAGTTTTTAAATTTTGACATGGGCCGAAATATCATTTTTCAAAATTTTAATATACGATAAGTGAAATTTTCTAAAATTTACATGTAAATTTTTTAAAAAACTTTTTCGGCCCCCTTGGCTCTGCACCTGCTTTCCTCATATTCAACAGTTTGCACAATAACGTAGGAAGTTAAAATTGAAAGCATAGTCATAAAAGAACAAAAAAAATGAACAAACGCAATTAAATAAACTAACCGTTTGAAACTTTAGAAACACCTTTTTTTAAAGAAAAATGCCAAAACAAAAAACTGTTTTGTTTCTCGCATTTTTTGGCGTTTTCCGATTTTTCTTTTTGTTCATTTTTTTCACATTTTTGAATGCCAAATTGTTTTTTTTTTATTTTCTAATATTTGTGTGTTGCAAATTTCCTCAATTTTTTATGTTTATGTTATTAGTTTCTCACTTATTTTATTTTTTCTAATTTTTTTTATTTTATTTTTTGTAATTATCATAATTTTTTTATTTTTTTAAGTTTGTTGTATTATACCAAGAAAACCCAAAAAAAGTTTTTTTAAACTAAAATTCAACGCAACTTTCATGTTTAAAACGAACCACCTTGTGTCATAGATGTTATACTCCAATTCCGATGCTATATGCTAAAGATGCTATATACCATCGTGAGATCGGGTTGAATCCACATGAAATTGGATCTATAGATTTTAAATAGTAAGATCCAAATCCAAAATAGATAAACTTACTCAATAATAAAAAAAAAACCCAAGTACGCAAAGTCACAATAGTTCAAATAAATTGAACAGTCCAATGTAAGAGCTAACTATACTGAGTTGTTGAGTTCTTCTCTATTGACAAATTTTTCTTCAATTCACACAAAATCTTAAGAAAAAGTTTGTAACATTACCTAAAATTAAAACGAAAATTCAGTAATCTAGTATATAGAAAGAGAAATAATATATGTCAAACTCACCCAACCTTGAAAGGGAACTAAAAAGTTCATGCAAAATTTCAAGTTATAGATACTTTAAAATTGGGTGAAATTCTATGCCTAAACAGATCCGAAATTGTTTTTAGAAAATGCTTGGGGGACCGGTTGGTAATAGTCACAGAATGTTACTTCTTTATATATTTATCTCAAATATTGAGCCAAATTCATGAAACCCGTTGTTTTATTAATTTACAATAAAATTCGGAGTACATACATGGAATAGTAGCATCGTCTTATTGTTGTCGGTGACTCCTAAAATTCCAACCAAGTCACGGCTCCAATTAGGGCTGTTCAACAATTAGAGCTAACTCGAGCGCTACTCGAACTCGCTCGATAAACTTGACTCGAATTTGACTCGTTTATTAAACAAGTTGAGTTCAAGTTAAGAAGTAAACCCAACAACCTAAACGAGCTGAGCTCGAGTTAAGTGGGCTTGGCTTGGTTAAGCTCGAAAAAGAAAATATATAAAATACCTCTCGTAAAATTATCAAAAAAATTAAATTTCTCAAATGAGTATACATGTGCTTGGTATGTGGGACGTTCCATGTTTAAGTCTATATGCTGCCTCTTTTACTCAAGCCGAGTCGAGCTTGAGGTAATGAAATAGAACTCAAGCCGAGTTCGAGCTGACTCAACTCGGCTCGAACTCACTCATGAACAGCCCTAACTCCAATTGAGTTGGGAGAAGGGTGAGGGTTTTCGCTTTTTGTTGGGCGGTATCACTGGATTCTTGGCCAAAATCTAAAAACCTTATCATCTACACTAGGAATGATTAATGGAGAGTAAGTAATGAATTAATCTTATCGGATATCATATTTGATTTGAATTACCATTCTTAGTTGACATTATTAAAATAAAACCTCAATGCATTTGAATCGGATGTAGGTTTCGACTGCATTCATATCCACAACTTTGGTTTGGCTCTATTTCGTGTCCAGGCAAATACATGCCATTAACGGCTTTATATTGAACTCAGTACCGAGATATTTGGATCCACATTCATCTTCACATAACTGAATCTTCCATTAATTGTGTTTACGTTCAGATCGGATGTTCTAATTCAGGTTCAGATATAATAAAACATGTTCCGGGTGAGTGCGTTCTTGCTGCTTGGAACGAGGCTCCAAAGTTTTCATTCCTCTTGCTTTCGAGGTCTTGAACGGTGTCAGCATAAGCGATTCCTCTTGCTTTTGAGGTCCTGAACTGTGTCCACCTAAGGGATTTCTCTTTGTTATGAGGCCCTTAACTGTGTCTGCATAAGCAATTCCTCTTGCTTCCGAGATCCTGAACATAACACCCATAAAAATTAAACTACAAACTTGCTTTTCTACATACTCTTAAGGTAGCAAGCTATACTATACTTGTTGAGACTCGTCTTTGGGTGAACAACAAAACTCTTTAAAGCTTGGCTCGTGAACGAGTTCGAGCTGAGTCATTTGTTTAACGAGTCGAGCTCAAATTCATGAGTCGACTCGTTCAAATAATCGAGTCAAGTTCGAGTTTACTGAACTCTAACTATTAAAGCTCGACTTGGCTCGAAAATGATGTGTAGCAATGTTTTAAATATCTAACTCGTTTTTTTAATTAAAAAACCGGTGTATTGACATTCATGAATTATCTAAGTTTTTAGAAAAAAACTCCTTCAAGTTGGTCGAGCTTTAATCGATTTATGGCAAAGTAATAGTTCATGTATTGAAAGGAATTTATCGAGCCTTAATCAAATTGAGTTAAACTCAACACGTAACTATCGAGTTGGTTGACCTATTATCGAGCTCGAACTCGAGGTTTCATTAATCGAGCCAAGCTCGAGTTTACTGAACTCGAGCTGGACCCTTAGTTGTCGAGTGTATTCGATGAATACATTTGGACAAATTACCTGATGTGCTTTGGTCCAAAACCGGACTCGTTTCGGGTCGATCTCAAAGTCCAATCTATTGGTCACTCCGAGCCCTAGGCTTTCTAAGGGATCAGTCTCTGACATAAAATCCCACGGATAAACAAATGTTTCCTTTATAAAAGGCCACGTGTAATTTATTTCCTTAATTCCTACCTTACCCTCACGTTGGAAGACATGCGCTACCGTCGACTTGATGTTTAGGTGATAAAATGTTTTACGCATCTATTTCATTGGCTTTTCTATCCGTCCTCCTCCCCTCTGGCCTGACTGCGCTGCGCTGCGCTGCGTTGCGTTGCAGAGGGAGGGGGAAGCCAAGCAGCGGGAGGGAGAGATGAACAGCGCGTTCAATGCGTTCAAGGCGAGCGTGGGGGTCGGTTGGAGTCCGCATCTTTACATCACGCTGGTGAGGGGAATACCGGGCACACGTCGGCTCCACCGCCGGACGCTGGAGGCGCTCCGCCTCGGCAAGTGCAACCGCACCGTCATGCGGTGGAACACCCCCACCGTCCGCGGCATGATCCAGCAGGTACTCTTTCTCTTCTCTCTCTCTCTGTGGACGGTGATGGATGGTGATCACTCTGCCGTTTGGGGCAATAGGTGAAGAGATTGGTAGTCGTCGAAACGGAGGAGATGTACAACGCTAGGAAGCAAAAAGAAGCTGCCCACAAGGCTCTCCGGCCTCCCATTGTCGTCAATCACCTGCCTCCTCCACCCCCGCCGCCGCAACCATCAATTGTTTAGGTGCCCTTGTCTTACTCGTCTCTCCTACTTCTAGTCTTTCTTGTTTGTTTTCCATTTCTTGGTCCGATGCGTTTCTTTTTGTTTTTGTCGTTTAACCTTTTCTATTGTTTTGTGAGTTACCTGATTTTGTGATGTTTTCTATACCAACTAGTGATTCTTCGCCGGTAGAACTCGTTTTTTTATCATGGCTACAATAAAGTATATGAGATGACAAATACCACATTTGAGCCGGGAAATGTAATGCGTTGTTGGTTTCTTTTAGATTTTGTTTTGGTGTTTGCACTTTTCTCTTTTGGATTGAGTTGCATGTTTGGGCATTATTTTCATGATTTTCTTCATTGGTAGAAAAGGTTAGATGCTATTCGTAGTTGTGGTAATGGGGAACATAAGTATCATAGTCTCTCGGAAGAAAAGGGGAAAAAGTAAATGGTAGATACTTTTGCTTATAGCGGTTGATTTGAATGCCTTGAATTTTTATTTATTGTTACTTTTTATAACAGGAGCTATACTTCTTTCTGTTTTTTTCTTTGCTTTATGCATTTCTCATATATGTTCAGAATGATCGTATCAACGATCTGGATCTCTGTTGTATTACATCATAAAAGGCTATGTTCTTTGTAGTATGTTGAGATCATCTTATTAGTTCGGGTCAAGTCTTCTTTGGGTCACTATTAAATCTTCTACACCTTTGGAATTTTTAGAAAACTTGTCAAGAACATTTTGTTCACCTAATCTTACTTTTTATTTTAAAGATGGTTATAATCGTGCTTGTATGCCCTTGAATATAAAGCTTTCCTTTCGCTAGGTTCTTTTTCGTTTTCATTTTTGGGTCCAGTCTGATGCTTGACTGCAAGGGCATTCAGCATCTGACCACTATTTTACTACCATGCAATATACTAGCTGAGTATAAGTGTGAATTCCAGTGTTATCCGTATCGTACGATACGGACGCGTATCGTACGATACGTACCGTCCGTATCAACAATGTCGATACGGTACGCCTGATTTTTGCGATACGCGTACGTATCGTACGCGTATCGCATGTATCGTACGATACAGTGGGTGTATCGTACGATACACCCGATACTCCCCCGTATCGCACGATACGGGGAAATTTTT
>JAANDH010000076.1:459750-477330 GCA_011799765.1 Nymphaea thermarum | reverse complement strand
ACTCTTGTTCATATACATGAATGATGAATGTTCCTTTAAATGCATTTTTCTTGAATTTTTCTGATTTTTACTAGTTTTTTCGGATTTTTTTAGATTTTTTCTGATTTTTTCCTATTTTTTATAATTTTTTAATATTTTTTACAAATTTAAAAAATAATTTTACGATACGTTACGATACATTTACGATACGTTACGATACAGCGTATAGGTCGGCCCGACCGATACACGATACGATACTGCAGTGATAACATTGGTTTGAACTGTAGAAATTAAGTCTCTGTATTGTTTCCTTATCTTCCTCATGTTAGCTGTTCCACCTCTGAGCGGTCAATGGCCTTTTTTATTGTTTATTATCTACAGAAACCTCACTTTTCTTGTATCAAGGGTGTCTGTTATATCACAGGTAGGTCGTTTATACACCACTATCATGTCAGAGACACATTTAGTCTTACTTAGCAATAGCCTTGCATAGTGCAGGGTTCATCTTCAAAAGGATCAAGTGATTGGGTTTGTTTACATGTGAGAAAAGTGAATCCCTTTCCTGAGATTCATCAATTTTATTAGCTCCATCACATTCTGAAACAAATGTGTAGTGTGGGAACTGATGAACATTGTACTAGTGTTCCATAGAGAGAAATAGTTATATCACAGGTACAAGACGTTTTCATGCAGATTAATATCTTATTTACCAAATTTTTCAAATGCAAGGAGCAAATTTTGAAATATATTTCTAGGAGAAAGGAACTTTCTACTTGACAAATTTTTGCGAACGAACCACCCAGGATTCCCTGGAAAAGTCTCCTTGATATAGTGATTAACTATTTCAACTTTAACCAAATGCACATTTCCTTGGTTAATATTTTGGATGGTCCATAATACTATTGGAAGGATCTAGGAAATTGTGAGGTTGATTGATGTGGTAACCTATAGAAAACAAGTTCTTTCATTACAATGTTGAGAAAATATGCGGAACATTTCTGTGCCTTCTTTCCATTGATGTTTACAAAAAACAAGCCAGTGACTTGGATGGTGCATGTTTCCTTACCTATTTGGTTTTCTCTTGATCTTGGATACATGGTGAAATCTCCGTTGTTTTGACCTTGAAGTAGAGAATGTTCGCCTATGGAACTGAACTCTTTTATGTAACTAAGCCTCCATATGCTCCCCTTGACATTAGCTGCCTGTTGTCGCATTACATTTCTCTAAAGCTAATATTTCACTTACCAGTATTTGTTCCTTTCCATATTTTGCTAGAGACTGTTAGTGGATTACCATTCTAGTTATTTGATCTCAATGTATGCTATTGGTTGCAGTCATATATTACCGTGGAAGCAAGTTACAGAGATCAAGTTCATTCCAGTTGAATTTAGTTGGAAATGGCAGTGTGAAGCATGCAAGCGACAAGCGTTTGTCAAGAGGATGCATTGTTGCTTTTTGTTTGGGAACTATGTAGTGTGCAGCTAATAAAATTTTTAATGTTTGACGCTCCCATGCTTGAATGATGAAAACCACCTGCTATAAGCCAATGGGAGTTACAACTGTGATATGGTTTGTCATGGCTCGATTACCATACGTGCATGTCACTTGCACAATCTAATGAATAGCGTAGACCCAGAGTGCGAGCATTCCAGCCATCGGGTTCTACAATCATGGGATCTCTGATTTGCTTATTACCAGGTCTTCTCTACTTTGGCAAACTAAAAGAAGAAGCCAGTTCAACTGTCTTTTGCCAGATCTCTGATTTGCTTATTACCAGGTCTTCTCTATTTTGTCAAACTAAAAGAAGAAGCCACTTCAACTGTCTTTTGCCATGACTATCGTGTCTTTTCGCCTTGTTCTCTTACGGGGCATATGAGCAGCATTGCTTAGTGTGACCACAAGGTGCATGAGGTACTCGCTTTTCACTTTTCATAGCACGGCCCATGTATAATGCTGACCCTTAAGGTAATTAGGAACCATGTTTTAACATCTTAAATGGCCTGTTTTCCTTTTCTTGGAAGAAATAACTATACTTGTCTTTCATGTTGCATTAGCGTGAAGAAACTTATTTCAAATCATGAACTAGTTTCTGCTAGACACCGATCATCTACGGATGTTGTAATAGTCTCTGCAGAAGGCCATTAAATAGTCTCTCTCTCTCTCTCTCTCTCTCTCTCTCTCTCACACACACACACACCTGCTGGGGGAACCTCCTTTCTAGGGAAATCCCGTCAGTGGTCTTAAAACATTTCCTAGGACTGGAGTCTCAAGTCCGGTAGTAAGTGTGCTTTGAGGGAGACCAATGATAACAGAGGCCTTTCCTTCTTCAGTGGACCGAGTAAGATTATAATCTCCAATAGGAAAATTTCTTGGTTTGCTTGCAAGTGTTGAGGGGTGAGCTCGTTTGGGCTCTACCGTTGTTAATAATCGCGTCATTGCTTGCCGGCAGAGTCACCCAAGCCAGGCGCAGTTTCTAAGATACTAGATTCAGGGAGGGATTTCCTCTTCGTTAACGCATCACTCTCCCTTTTTGGGATACAGTGGCCCTCGCTGTCATCCACCCACAAGCGAACAACGTTTGGAATCTCATTTTCCATGGGAGAAGAGAAAAAGATAGTAGGTAGTGTTTGTCCTCTTGAAATCCAAATAGAGGAGCAGCGGTGTGCCTCCGGAGGAAAATGAAATCCTTACCCTTACTCCCCAAGCATCGATTGAAGATTTTCAAGCATGACCGTTGGGTTAAGGTGAGAAAGTTCGCAGTATTCAACTGTTGATTTCAAAACACTTCTTGTTTTTGCATTGCTCAATCTTGTGGCATCAATCTACAAAAGAAGGTCCATTCTTATGGCATCACTCTTCTGTGTTCTTGCATTACCCATTTCTGTGTTTTTGCATTACCCATCTCGTGGCATCAATCTTTTGTGCCACACAAGTTGAATTATAATGAGGGTATTCACCTTGAGGTCCGAAAGCAGTCGTGGACTCGAAGGAGATGGGAAGAAAGAGACATGCTTCAGCCTTCACTTGAATGGTGGGATTTCCTTCTACTCACCCAAAATACACCATATGACTATCGGAAAGACAATCTTCCAAAGCTTTTTTTATCCACCTAGTTTAAACGAATGAGCCCACCATCTTCTCAAGATATCAAGACATCCCAGACCCTTGTTTTTAGAGAAATGGAGCTTGATCCTCCACTTAGTTTTAGCCTTCTAATTTTGTTGCTTCCCAAATGTATACAAGTTTGAAAGTTTATTTACACATGGCAGCACACATTGTTGGTAAGAGAATCTAAATATTGTTCTGCAACAAAAGGTACTTTGATACGTGCAGGTGGTGGCAGGTAAGTGTAATAGTTGTTTCCTAAGTACATAGAAAATTAATCAGGCACAATTGTATTATCATGTACATCTGTGCAAAAAAATTTAACCAAAAGGAGAATCTAAAGATTGTTCTGCAATACAAAAAAACTTTGATATGTACAGATGGTGGTGGGTAGGTGGAACTGTTGCTTCCTTACCACATACAAAATTAATTGGGCACTATTGCATGTTCATATGCATCTAAGCAAACATTTAAAACTGGAACTCAAGTCTGGCGTGATCTAACAATCTGAGTGAGTCTCATGGTTGTGGGTTCTTCTTCAAGCATCTGCAGGATCTGGTTCATTGATGGCCGATTGCGTGGGTTTGCATCTGTCAACTTAAGTAGGAAAAAGATTAAAGAAATTTTTAATGAACTTCCCTCATCAAAGTAGTAATTGTGGCCTTCCTAGTGAATATTATACATTGTCGTTCACCCACTCCATTGTCATAACATCTGTCAGAATCATCTACAACAAATATGATAGTTTTCCAGCTTTTTTAACACAAAAGAAGCAGTAATTTAAACAAGATAAGAAAATAATTATGACTGATATAATTAATACTAAATATGCAAAAGCGACACGTTTAGTGAAAAACAAAGAACATCAACGGCCATTTAAAAAAAAATATGCCTATCTGTTTTCTTATATACAAATAAAAAGAAAAATGAAATCTCACGCAACCTAGCAAAGTTTCTGTTTAAATATCAATAGAAGCATATCATTCAAGTGATAGGTCACTGACCAGGATGTCCCAAAAAATGCATAGAAAAAATGTGATTCAATAGTACAGTCAACCAACATCAATCATAAAGTTATTCAATTTTGTCCATTACCTTACAGTTATATTATTTTCTGCATTCCAACAGAAAATGAAACTGCCCTTGCATGTTTACCACGATGATTATGTCCTGTATGTATATCCGTAAAGTTTCTGAATTTTGACAATAAAATTTGACACAAAAAGTTTCTTGTACTTCCTTTCATGGGATATTTAAATTAAGATCTCCAAATTAAAAGTGAGGTTACTTAAGATTTCCATGTAAAAGTGTATTTTAACATAGTTCTTGTGAGTTGTGACCCAACTTTGACGAGAGAAAAAAACTGCAACCCTATCCTTTTTTGTTGCGTGATTTTCAGGTCGATTATTATGTATCTTTGATGGTAGCAGATATTTCTCTGTTAGTAACGAGATGGATTTTCTTCTCCAAAGAAAATAAGCAGTGCAAGACAAGCAGAGCCATTCGTCATGACGGCAGCACCAACAATATAACCAGGGGCGGAGGGAGGGGAGGGCCCGCTTAGGCCGTGGCCGGCCCCTAAAGTAGCTGAAAAAAAAAATTTACATTAAAAAAAATTAAAAAAAAAAATTAGTTGTTTAATATATTTTTTTATTTAGATTCATTTTGGCCCTACCCAAATTTGAGGTTGTATTTTTTGGCCCGTTTCTAAATGAAATCCTGGCTCCGCCCCTGAATATAACCTAAGTACATATATTATATCTTAATATTTTGTTATCATCAAAATAATCGACATTGATAAGCAAATTGAGGCTAAGAAGACCCTTATTAGGTTCTGTCAATATAGATTCATCAACCTTCTTCAACTTCCAAACTCCCAAGAATAGGGAAGGAGAAAACAAAGAGTGAAGAAGGAAAGTTCGGGAGGCACTTGGGCAAGAGAGAATGAAGTTGAACTAGAAGCTAAGCGGCAGCGACATCTACTAGTGTCGCTCCGCCACCTTTTGATTGAGCAACAACAAAGAAACGATCAGAGGAGGAGTGGGTTTTGCAGCAGGGAAGGGAAAAGAATGTTGAAAGACCTTGCATATTGCGGCCAATCTTTTGCATTACTTACCTTTCCTCACTTTTGTATTTTGTTTTTATTTCTTACCAAATTCATTGTGATAATCTGTTCCTAGAATCTCTAAGGGAAGAGTTTATCTTGGTAAATGGTTATTCTTTTGCCTATGAATCAAGCTGAAAAAGCTCATGTACTTCATAGGAGTGCACTAGTTTGATATTGGAAGTTGGCACCATGGATATAGGTCCACAATACTGAACCTCGTAAGATTGTGTGTGACATTTTTTTTACGAAGTGGGTTATGAACGCCCTATTAGGGATATCAACGGATCAAATTCGGATCAGATATATCCTTAATCATATCCTCTTTTTCGGATATTCATATATTCATATTCAAATTCTAATAAAGAAAAGTCATATCTGAATCTGAAATCTAATTTTACAATCCGAATCTGATTTTATATTTATATCAGAGTCTAAATCCGAATGTTGAACCAGATTTTGCCATTTTTTAAAATTTAATAGCATTAGATACGAGATATTTGTCTAAAAATGAATCCAATCTGAATCCGTCTCCGAATCTAATCACATATTTATGTATATCCAAATCCAATTGTATGTTATTTACTAAATCTGAATCCGATCCAATTTTTAAATTGGATATTAAATTTTTTTCTGTATCCGATTTTTTCGGATCGCTTAGGTCGGATATTCTATTCAAATAGGATATATTGACATCTTTATGCCCTGCTGGTGCACGAAATTTTATGGTTCAAGACGAAATGCCCCTGGTTAATAAAAGAAAGTAAACTTTTTGTACTAACAAAAAAATAGAACCCAACAAAAATAAAAGACTAAAGATGACATCTCTTTATAAATAATTTCTCCCAACTCCCTGCCCTTTTTCTTTTGGTGTATATGTGTTGCATGCACCGAGCGGCGCATGCATCTCACTCTCCTCTTTCCCTCTGACTTTGTAGGGCTTATTTTCTGCACATTTCATCATGGTAATAGGGCTAGGTCACATAGCTTACTACATTTTTTAATCCTTTCAGTAATTTTGTGATTAATGTGTTGAAGAAGAGCTTGGAGGCTATCAATGGGCTGTTCTTGAAATTTAGTGATGTGTCTAGTGAGTATCCTCTTGATGGTCATTTAAATTACGACCTTTTCCAAATTCCAAGATCATTTTTGCTTTGTTGCCTTGGGAGCCAAACTTTTGCCGCATTGTGTTCTACAAAAGCTGCTTGAGAAATTATTTGTTGCTGGTTACCCAAAAAAGTGGTCATTTATAGCTTTGCCATTCATCAATTGCATCTTGCATTGTTGTTTTATTCTTTGTTCGCTCACACTTGCTTTAGGACATTAAAAACTAGTGTTCTCCTTTTTCTTCTTTTGGTAGTATTCTTTTTGACTTGGCTTGGTGAATTGGTCGTCTTCTTAGTAGCAACACCAACAATGAAATTTGGCATAGGAACAGGGAAATCCTTCTCTCATAATTACTTGTGCACCTTTTATTAGATTAATTACTTGTTTTGTGCAAAATTTGTTACTTCTGTTTTCTAGTGGGAAATCTCAACTTGCGCACATCACGAGAAAGAAAAACACTAATAGAGCCGCACACGAGCCTAGTCGAGCTCCACAGAAGAGCTCGAGTTCCGCTTGACAATGCATTGTTTACCTCAGGCTTGACTCTTTAACTCCTTTAACTTGTTTTTGTTAACCCTATCTTGTTTCTTTTAACTCATTCAATTACAATTTGTTTAACTATTCTCTCATTACATTTCAGCGTTCGTATGGAGTCAAGCCGACTCATGTTTAAACAAAATGAGTTCTTACAACTTGAACTCAAGTAGTTTAACATTTCAAGCATACATTTAAGCTCAAGCTCGACTCGATTATAAACAAGTTGAGTTGAAGTTGACTTTCGATGAGAGAGTTCGAGTCGAGCTCGAGCTGACTTGACTCGTTGTCGTTGTGTAGGCCTTAATGAATATCAAACTATAGGAATGAGTCATTGTTTGGAATAGAGTTATTCTCAAAGAAATGGGATTTTATTTGACTAAACCAATAGAGCTATTCTACGATGACACTCCTACAATACATATCTCAGCCAACCATGTACATTATAAGAAAACCAGGCACATTGAAATCAATCACTTCATACAAGAACATGTAGAAAATGGGGATATATACACCGCTTCTACCAAAAGCTACAATAAACTCGCTGATATTTTTTACCAAGGTAGTAATCCAATTACAATTAAGAAATACTTTCGACAAGATGCATCTTAAGGAAGTGTATTGAAAGATTTAGTGTGTCACTGAACTTACTCGACCGCCATCCTAAAAGTGTTGAAAGATTTAGTATATCAGAGCTGATTATTTGCATTATTTATCTTTCCTCACTTTCTGATGTTGCTTTTATATCTTATCAAATTCATTGTGATGACCTTTCATTACTCATTATATTATTTGACCAAATAAAATTTAAGAAGATAAATGGATGCAATCAATTAAACAAAAAATTGTTTATTGAAGTAAAATTTTTAACTAACATTGTCTACATTTAATAGGGAAAAGATTGTGAAAACAATAAAAAATTGTTTATTGAAGAAATTAGATGATTGGATCAAACCAAACATGGATCCACATGGTCGAATCCAATATCTTTATCAAACTGCCCACCAAATTTTATATAGATACCAAGAAAACTAAATTCAAACCCAAATCTGATATACTATTCTTTACTTGATCTAGATTGGTAGTCCTTAAATGAACATGAGTTGTGGGTTAATGGGATTTATATCTTATAAGACCAAAACTTGATCCATTTCACTTCATTGGTTCACTTCAATTTGAGGTCTAACCCAATCCCAAATAAGAGACTGATGTTCAAATCTAGAACCATTCTTAATGGCCCAGGAAAGTCCCAACTATAAAACAAAGTCCAATTTAGATGGAAGTAGGTATGAGTCCAAACATTCTGGATATATAAACCCCAATCTGATTCATAATGTTTTATTTGACCTAAGGTAGGCACTTAGGTTGAGAATTGAACCTAAACCATATGCCAAAACTGGACCAAACAATCCTAATCTGATTTTACTCTAGTCTAGAATGACCAAAATCACAAATGCTTTAATTCAAAATCTAGATCCAACCATTATAGAAAACATATTTAGGATATGAGAAGTTTTGTATTATGACCCAACTATGATTCGTACCCTCATATTCAAATCTGGAAATGAACCTGGATTCAAACCGATTATTGTATGCCCAATCTAATCCAATCTCTAAATGATAGATCGAATTTGAAACAAGAAGTTTAGTATACACATAACCAAAACATTTATATCTAAAATGAACCAAATTATGACACGAGTTCAGCAGTTAATTCACAATTTAGATCCAAAACGTAACTAAATGTGTCCAAACTATAGTTAATTGAAATCAAAATGGATATAAATCAACAAACAAAATACGAAAACTCAAGTAACCAAACAAAAAATCACTTTATATAATATAAGAATGGGTCCGAACCGGTCAGGAACCGTTCCTAAGTTTTTTTGTTTGCTATAAATATGCTTCCTCTCTTTCTCCCTCTCTCAGTTTACGCCACCAAACGGAAAAGTCACATTATATAATGTAAGAATGGGTCCGAACCGGTCAGGGACCGTTCCTAAGTTTTTTTGTTTGCTATAAATGTGCTTCCTCTCTTTCCCTCTCTCTCTCTCTACGCTCCTCCCTTCATTTACATTTGTCTTCGGTCAGTCCACCCTACTTCGTCTCCCTCAGTCCCTCTTCGAAACCTCTTTTCGGAGTCCTCACTCTTTGTCATTGATCTCTCCGTCCACCTCGTTCTCTCTCCCTCTTTGATCGATCTCTTTCAATCTCTGTTCCCTCTGATCTCTTAATCTTGAAAGGACTCTGCGTCGATGTAAGTTAGCCCTACGCATGCACCTGCCTTTCTACCTCAGACTACTGATCGAACAGCCTTACTGCCTCAATCGACTGACCTAAGCGTTTCGCTTTATCTCCAAGCGATGCTCCCAAATATAGCGAGTCATTAACATGATAACTCGGTTGCAGAAGTGAGAAAAGGACCGTAGACGCAGAACTTTCACCTTCCTCCTCATGGTACGTCTACGAAAATCCCTCTTCTATATATGTTGCATTTGCCTTTCCTCTCTCTCTCTCTCTCTCTTTTGATCTTGATTAATCAATTGGTAAATCGTTTTGGTATCTCTTCACAACCTAAAGGTTTGTGTCTCTCTCGGTTGATATTGATATTGCTCCCCTGCTTCTAGAGGTCTGATCGACTGTAGAAAGGAATGAGTGGAGGAGAAACAAGGGAAAAATCAGGTTTTATATTGTTCATGTCATCCCTAGGCATTATATTTTTGTGGATTCGAGTTTTTTTGCTTTCTTACATCGTTTTGTTCTTCTTCTTGAATTTGTGGGTCTTGACCTTCTTCAGGCGCAGGTGTCAAATTTTTGACAAATGAGATAGGAAATGTCCGTGTGGATTTTAGGCATTCACATGAGAAGGTTGTCAGAAGCCTGCTGCAAAACTCAGCGTTGGCAACGATCATTCATAGAAACGGCCAGGTACGATAATCACCCAAAGCCATGGTATTGTGTGTAGATTTTCTGTTAAACGAGTGGCTGGTGGTTTGGTGATTGGGTTTCTCTGTAATGTAAAAAAAATCAGGATCAATTCTTGATAAAAATCAGAGCTTTGGAACTGTGAAAGCTGTTTATTCAGCAGCAACTGGCTGTTCTTAAAAAAAAAAAATCAATTACGCATTCTTTTAATTCCTATCAAATTTGATGCAATTTTTATCTCGTATATACTCAAATGTCCAGCATAATTGCAGCCAATTCGAATAGGTGGCAGCTAGAGAATAGCGTTGGAGAAGAGGACAGATTGTTAATATTCCAACTTGGAGGTAGGATAGAATCTCTTTTGGAAACATACATAATACATAATTGTTTTTTTTTTTCCTAAAACGGCCTGTCATGTGTGCTGAGTGTTCTCTTTAGTCTGCTTGTACTGCAGTAAACCTGAACTGAATTCTTCTTCTCACATTTGAATATAACTAGAAGGCTAAACAGCCTTAAAGACTATGTGTATTGAACCCTTTTTTTACAGGAAGCTACATGCAGCAGAAATATGTCATTGCTTCTATTGGTTAGAGAAACCTTTTTGGACAAATTAAAAGGCATAAGATAAAAAGAAAAATGTAAGGTAAGATATACATTTGAGCTATTTGAATGCCTGAGAATAGAGGAGCATAATTTCAAAAGTCATGAGAAAAATTATGGAAGTTTTTCTTTGCTGATATATATATATATATATATATATATATATATATATATATATATATATATATAGTGACATTCAATTTTTTCTTTTGCTGCCGGCTGCCTTCCTGGCAGGCTCTCCAACGACGGTAGGGGGAGGGACCGCCACTGTCCCCATCGCCTGCCACCCACCCCCACACCCCCACCCATCATTGGGTGGAGGGGGATGATTGTGGGTGGAGAAGCGGAGCCGCTCCGCCCCATGCGCCGCTGCCTCTTTTTACTATGTTAGGAATAACTTCAAAACTATTGCAAATTTAGTCTAAAGCAATGTTGTAAAAAACGTATCGTAAGCCGTATCGTTCTGGCTTTAAGATACGCCATATCGTTGCGGCTTTAAGATACGCCTATCGTAACATATCGTAACGTATCGTAATTTTTTTAATAAATCAGAAAAAATAGGAAAAAAAATCGAAAAATTCATAAAAAATCAGTAAAAAACAAGAATAATATGTTCTTCATCAAAAACATGTTTTACAGAATGATAGACTTATTATGCTATAAAGTTACGGTTCATCATTCGTAAACATCAAAATTCATAACAATATCAATCTAGGAAGCACAACAAGTCAACAATTACATAAACAAGTTTTAGATGTTATGTATTACATCACAAAATGATAATGAAATTGTGAAAATGTTCAATGTCAATACATATAAAATGAAAGCACTCTTGACTCTCATTCATAATCTTCATCATATTCATTCTCATCCTCATCTCCATCTTCTTCTTCATCTTCATCTTCACGATTTAAAAAAAAACCCTTTCCTTCCAACGAGAATCAGCCAGCCACGCACAAATCCATGGTTTAATCGATGATTTTCCTCCAAGGTGCACAATCTCTAGGTTAGAAATGAAGTAGGGGCGAGTTTTTATAAAAAGAAAAAACTCGAAAGGGGGGGGGGGGGGGTTCGGGCCTCCCTTTTTGAAATCAGCCCGTATCGTATGATACAGGGCGTATCGTACGATACAAGAGTCTGTATCGTATGTATCGTTCAATAAAAGTACGATACACCTCTATTTACAATATCGTATCATATTTCCTAAACGATGTGTATTGTATGATACGGCCCCGTATCGTACGATACGTACAACACTGGTCTAAAGATTCTAAACAAGGGTATTGCAACCAATTTTTTTGGTTGTCATTGCTTCATGACATACACACCTTTCTAGTAGCAAATTTTTTTTTGAAATTCTATATATTTGGATTGGAATATAATATATATCTCTACATGGTAAAAAAAATTACTATTAAAATATTAGAACTGACACTGAGCTAGGCTGTGCCAGCCCATTAGTCAATTCATAAAGGCTCGACAGGCCCCCAAGGATTTGAAGGAAACCTATATCTGGCCTGGTACCAAGTGGGTCTGGCCAGGCTTGGGGTTATATGGAGCATGTGTCGGGTAATTTATATGTTCTTCACTTGTTTTAATTTAAATGGTTCATATCAAAACCACCTCATAAAAAAACTTTGCCTTCACCAATTATTGAAGACTTACTATGATTTTTTTTTAATTATTTATTAAAGACTAAACCTAACAACTTTTAACAAAATGCAGTAGATCAAACAGTGAGGTTAGGGCCTTTGTTTTTGCTTCGCCCTTAAGCTAGACCTATGCTATTCAGTCAGCCCTGGCCCATTTGGTAAACATGTTAGGCCGAGACTAGTTTCATGCACAGAAATTAAGCATTAATGCTTGAGGTCAGATTACTTCCATCTACTGTATAGGATTCTAATCCTCAACTTAGGTAGGCTATGTTAAGTGCTGTTATAGGTCTACCACTCACCAAGAATCAAGGAAATGAATCATGTCCACACATATAAAGTAAATATGCTTCGGGAAAGAAGGTATGCTTCAAAGTTCAAACACACTTCAAATTTCTTCTTAGTTTCATTAATCACTCATTTGTGGATCCTTCATGATCCATCTCTAAAGTTGAAGAGATTGGTTCTCTTATTTTAACCAATGATGGTGCTTCCCAATTGTTATTCTTATAATTGTGATTATGTTCTCAAGAGGCACGTATCTACTAGTATGGTTATTTGCTGTTGGTTTTGATTGGACGATTTCTTCTCATTTTGACTGTATAGTTTATATCTATTTTTATACAGATCAAGAACAGAAGTAATATATCATGACTCCTTTGTTGATTTGCATCTAATCAGAGGAGAAAGGAAGAATTGCAGTAAAAGGAAGGAAAAATAACGGAAATAAAGATTTGAGCTTTGTGACCTCTAGATATGATCAATTGCTATAAAGTGAATGAAAATGATCTGAAGAGCCATAATTCTGTGGACTTTTATTTGCAACCACTAGGGAAAACCAAAATTAAAAGAAATTTCAATTTTTTATTTTTCTAATTAGAGGATACGGTTGTCATATTTTCTAATTTTCTTTTCTTGCCTTTGTTAAGTGCATATGCAGAATTGAACCAGCATATATGTCTTAGGAAAATCCAAAAGGTGCTTACATGTGTTTGCTTCTTCTAGACTTTGTAACTTGTTTTGATTGACTCTACCTACTCCATTAACTTTCAGGTTTTTCGGTCTTCACAAAATGCAGTTTATTATTTCTCTTTTTTAATTTTACAAGGTAATTGTTTCTATTCCTTTTAAATTATGTTTTCTTAGTGTTAACAAACTTTATGATCTTCTATTCTTTAAGAATATGTTATATTGTTATATTGCATAAAAAAGGGTTTGTAGATTGATTTCATGTGCTTTATTTGTTTTCTTTATTCTTTCCTATACAATAACTAATGCTTCTTTGGTTTATCCATGCATAGCTTTTGCGTTCTTTTAGAATTCTGTATGGAACATATAATGTGGCACTCTTATTTCGCTGCTAATATGGCTCAATATTCAAGTTTAATTGTGCTCACTCTTTTATGACTTAATAACTATGTCACATGGGTGCAGGTATGACCTTTGCACTCAATCCATTTTACTACTAAATATTGACTATTATGCAACAGTGACATAACATTAGTCAAAATATTATATCTTATTTTAAATAATATACAAGGTATTTATGTGCATTGAATTTCCACCATGTCAAAATATCAATTGGATCGTTAATAATTTTAGATCTGATTTTGAGTATTAACCTTATGAAGATTTTCTTAAAAATTCTTCTATTGCAGTGGTTCTAAACTTCTTATGAGAAGAAAACTCCAACGAGAAAGTAAATTAAATATGTAGAAACTCAAACCACGAAGAGGAAGAAGAGAAGAGAAACACACGATGTACGTGAAAAAACCTCAAACGAGGAAAAAACCACTGGAAGCTCTACCTAGGTGCACAACCGCAACCGTAGGAGAGAGAAAGATTCTATTTCACTTAATCACCAAGTACACATAAGTGATATTATAAAGAGGGAGAGGGAGGAGAAGCCGCCTAGGGTACCGAGCCCACCTCGGTATCCGTGCCCTAAGGAACCGGGTCCAGATACGGACCCGGTTCCGGTAACACATATTCTAACACTCCCCCTCAAGCTTGGCATACATGTCAAACATGCCAAGCTTGCTAACATTCTTTTCAAATAAAGAAGTACAAAGCCCTTTAGTTAAGACGTCCGCCACTTGATCTTCAGACTTCATGTAGGGCAGGATCAGCTCCTTAGCATCTATGCGTTCCCGTATGAAGTGACGATCGATCTCCACATGTTTAGTTCTGTCGTGCATGACCGGATTGTTTGCCAAATTGATAGCAGACTTGTTGTCGCAAAATATCCTCATCTTTTCTTTCATTTTAATCCCAATGTCTTCTAAAATGATTTTAAGCCATAACATCTCTGTGATCCCCATGGCAACAGTCCTGTATTCGGCCTCAGCACTGGACCTGGAACAAACATCTTGTCTTTTACTTCTCCATACCACCAAGTTACCTCCAAGGAAGATGCAGTAACCTGTGGTAGATCTCCTAGTATCAGTGCAACCTGCCCAGTCGGCGTCAGAGTATCCTTCAATGCTGAGTTGATCTTGACGAGTGTACAAAAGTCCTTTACCAGGGTTATTCTTCAAATACCCTAATACTCTTTCAACACTTTTCCAATGACAGTCAGTAGGGGCATGCATGAACTGGCTCAACACTCCCACAACATACGTAATATCAGGGCGAGTAAGAGTGAGGTAAATAAGTTTACCAACCAATCGCTGATATCTCCCTTTTCCTTCTTCATCCAAGATATTCCCAGTCTTGATACTGATTCTGGTGCCAGACTCCATGGGAGTAAGAAATGGCCTGCAACCCAGTTTACCTGTCTCTTTCAAAAGGTCCAAGGTGTATTTCCTTTGGCTCATGACAAGTCCCGTCTCAGAACGCGCGATCTCAATCCCCAAAAAGTACGTTAATTTACCAAGGTCTTTGAGATCGAATTCAGTAGCTAACATGTCTTTCATCTTTCTTTTCTCTTCTTCATCATCACCTGTAACGATCATGTCATCAACATAGACAAGAAGGAGGCTCACCAGACCATTCCTCTGCTTGATGAAGAGAGTGTGATCACCATTTCCCTGTTTGTACCCATTGTTCTTCATAACCGCTCTTAACCTTTCGAACCAAGCTCTCAGAAACTGCTTGAGGCCATACAATGCTTTCTTGAGATAACAACATTTCTCGTTCTGAACATAACCAGGTGGCATACTCATGTAGACTTCTTCTTCAAGGTGACCATTCAAGAAGACATTCTTGACATCAAGTTGATTCATGCTCCACTTCTTCTGCACAGCGAGGGCTAAGATGACTCTCACAGTCTTCAATTTGGCAACAGAGGCAAAAGTTTCAAGGTAATCAATACCATACTTTTGGCTGAACCCCTTAGCAACTAAGCGAGCCTTATACCTCTCCACGGTATCGTCAGGCTTGTACTTTACATTGAACACCCACTTGGAGCCGACTAAATGAGTTCCCTTGGGAATATCAACAACTTCCCACGTGCCATTCTTGGCCAAGGCATCCATCTCCTCTGTCATAGCTTGCAGCCACTTGGGATTCTCTCTAGCATCCTCAACACACCTGGGAACCACAGACTTAGACAATGATGTAATAAAGCATTTTTAGTCACTACTGAGTTTAGCATAAGAAACAAATTTCTGGATGGGATGAGAGGTACATGACCTGGTGCCTTTGCGCAGGGCTATGGGAAGATCATCACTCATTGGACTTGGATCATCCGGGGAGCTCACAAGATTGAGATTGGTAGCCTCAACAACATCCAACACATCCTTCTTCTTTCTGTCGTAAACCTGACCAAACAAGTGACCACATGACTGTTCTTTCACCGGCTCCCCTGCCATCTGACTGTCGCTGCCCTCACTGACTGTATCCCTTTCCATTTGACTGTCTCTGCTGTCACTAACTGTATCTGCCACACTCGGAGAGCTGACCGTGTACTCCAAGAAATCTGTAAACTGAATCAACTGATGCTGAGAATACTCTTCCACCCTCTCACCTAGACACTTCCCCTGAAGAGGATTCGCAGGGAAGTATGCCTCAAGTTCATGAAAGGTAACATCCCTAGAGACATAGACTCTGGAAGTGCTAGGATCGACACACTTGTACCCCTTCTGGGTGGAGGAATACCCCAAGAAGACCGCTTTGATAGACCGAGGATCGAGTTTCTTGAGGGTGGGACTATGGTCATGGACAAAACAAACACACCCAAACACCCGAGGAGTTAAAGGCCAGGGATTCTGAGTAGACCACAAAACAGAATAGGGAGACTGCCCATTTAACACACGAGTAGGCATACGGTTAATAAGATGAATACTAGTGAGAAGTGCATCACCCCAGTACCGCTTAGGGACATGACGTTGAAACATAATGGCCCGGGTGACGTTTAACAGATGACGGTTCTTCCTTTTAGCCACGCCATTCTGAGGAGGTGTGTAGCTACAGGATGTTTCATGTATAATACCCTTGCTTCGCAAGAAGTCATCAAGGGATTGGGAGACATACTCTCGAGCATTGTCAGTACGAAAGACCTGAATAGAGGTCTGGAATTGAGTTTCAACAAATGCAACGAAGGTTTTGACAATGCTCGGAACTTCACTAAGGTCTTTCAACAAATACACGAACGTACACCGAGAGTAGTCATCAATAAGAGTCATGAAATAATGGAAACCGCGACCAGTGGGTATTCCCGAAGGACCCCAAACATCAGAATGAACCAAATCAAAAGGATGACTGGTTTTAGTGGAAGAAATAGGATACGAGGCCCTAATATGCTTAGACAACTGACACACTTCACAGGTAAGGGAGTCCAAGGAAACAGAGGTAAAAAGGTGAGGAAACAACTTCTTAATTAACGGGAACGGGAGATGTCCAAGCCGTTCGTGCCATCGCAAGATGGTAGATCTGTCCTCCACCCCTGACAACTGTCCACTAGTGGCTGACAATAGAGCAGAAGCAACCTGCACGGGCAGTCTGTAGAGTCCATCAATAACCGAACCAATCTCAATCTTCGTCCCCGTCACCAAGTCTTGCAGAAAACACCGATCAGCAGAGAAGATTAGATTGCAATTGAGTTCTTTGGTAAAACCTGTTGACAGATAACAGATTCACAGGAATATTGAGAACATGAAGAGCATTCTGAAGAAGATATTTATTCAACAGGGACAAACTCCCTTTTCCAGCCACAGAAATAGAGGACCCATCGGCCATAGACACGCGTTGCTGCCCGGAAGACAATTTGTATTCTTGAAACAGCTTAGGATTTCCGGTCATATGATGCGTAGCTCCGCTATCAACAATCCAATCACCGACCTTGGAAGTCATCTTTTCAACCATCACGGTCACCAACGGGCAGTAAAATCCTTGGATAGAATCACAAGAACAAGAGAAAAATCAAGTTCTATTTGAAAAAGGAACGATAAAGAGAGAGGTAATATCGTCACCGGATGCCCAATCAACCCCAAGAGTGTACACAAAGTCGATTGGGGGAAACAATCGTCGATATCGCTCGACGGAAGCGATTCCTACTCTCTCTTGGGCTGCAGTCTCCCACGGGTAGAGGTTGCACCACACGTTCTCCTTGCTGGAATCACGATGCAAGAGGCA
>JAANDH010000076.1:434318-459650 GCA_011799765.1 Nymphaea thermarum | reverse complement strand
ATGCGATCGCCGGAGCGTCGGCGGACGTTGAGGCAATCCTCAAGTTACGCTCCTCTCCTCCTTTATGTCCTCTACCAAGTCACGGACCAGCCACCTCTCCTTGCACGGTGGGCGCCAAAGAGAAAAAAAATGGAATCAAAGATCAACCAAGCAAGATATTGTAGGTAAGAGGTGGATGCACTTCACCGGATTTGCAGAAAACGCCTAGAAAGTGACGTGAATAGGGGGAGGCAAGCCTAGGAAGCGCCTAAGCACGCATATCTCCCTTCTTCTCCGGGAAGCAAGACACCGACACCGGCAGCAGCGGCTACGGCGACCGTGGGGGCAGCGGAAGGAACACACCGGCAACGGCAGAACTGGACGGCGGCGCGGAACCTTAGGCGGCGGCATAGAACCCTAGGCGACGGCGCGGATTCCTATGTGACGGCGCGGAACCCTAGGCGACGGTGCGGAACCCTAGGCGGCGGCGCGGAAAACACGAACGACGAGATCACGACGAAAAACACCAATAGATCGCATACGGCGGCTCTGATATCATGTAGAAACTCAAACCACGAAGAGGAAGAAGAGAAGAGAAACCCACGATGTACGTGGAAAAACCTCAAACGAGGAAAAAACCACGGGAAGCTCTACCTAGGTGCACAACCGCAACCCTAGGAGAGAGAAAGATTCTATTTCACTTAATCACTAAGTACACATAAGTGATATTATAAAGAGGGAGAGGGAGGAGAAGCTGCCTAGGGTACCGTGCCCACCTCGGTATCCGCGCCCTAGGGAACCGGGTCCAGATACGGACCCGGTTCCGGTAACACATATTCTAACAAAATACATCATTATCATTATCAACATTAACAATATAGTTAGTTGAAGACACATTTGATCTATGTCACATGTAAGGAGGAGTACCCGTATGGTACGGGTACGACACAGGTATGAGTACGGCCCTGGGTACGACAAGATACTGCATTGACCGTATTGGGTACGGTCAACGTACCCAAAGGTCATTTTTGACCTTTTTTAAGACTCGGTCAAAGTTGACTGAACCCAAATTTGTCTGATTTTAATGTTAATGATTTTTACATTTTCACTTTTTAAACCATTTTAACGTTAACATTTTCGAAACCCTCATTTTAATGTCCCACTTCCCTCTTTTTCTTCATTCTTGCTTAGTAGTGTTGGGATTCGTTTTTTGCTTCGCTAGTTCCTTTATCTTGTTATGTACAAGTTTATGTTGTTCCTTTGTTTGTGCTCAGGCTTCTATACACACGTGATTTTCTTCGGCCTCAGTTGAGCAGTAAATTTGCGACTGAGGAGAATGAGAATAAAAAATGATAAGTTTTAGATTATGATTTATGAATATGTTATTATGTTTGTACTTTTTTGATATATATGTGCGAATATGTTATTCTGTTTGAAATTTTTTGACATATATATGTATGTGCATGTGTGTCTACGGCCGTACCCCCGTACCCAAGTTTTTTTAAAATGGTCCGTATCCGCACCGGCACCCGTACCCGTACCTATGTGACATAGCATTTGATGTATAAATAGTCTGACATTCATCATAAAGATCACAAAAGTAATTTTTTTGTTATACAGATTTATTCATGTACTTCATATTCATAAAATTGATTATAATAAAATTCAATTTTCTTCATCTTATAATGAGGATAAAAAACTACTGCAACTGCTAAAATTAAATGTGTATTTATCCCAATATTTTTCAAACTTTTCCTCTATCTTCTTCACCATATTTGAAAAACAAACATCTGAACTTGAATATGTTTTGTCGATTTTTATGTGTATTTCACAAAACTACATAAAGAATATGTTGGAAATTGGATTCTTTGCAACAAAAATAACATTTGTAATATCATAAAATATTTTTAAGTTGTAAATTATAATAGTCTTCTTTCGCTCATCTCGATTTGATAGCAAATGATAATGACGATTAAGTTCTTGAAAACGGTTAAAAACATCTTTATATTTTAATACTATGTCAAGGATAAGAAATTAATTTCATCCAGTTGAAACATCAAGATATAACTTTTTTTCACAAGCAACTTTCACATGACGTACTGCTCTATTAAAATTTTCATAATGATCTAGGGTTGTTTAATTATGTTTAATATTCTCGCTGTTCTTGTCAATTACTTCACTTATTTCTTTCACGTCATCTTGTACAATTAAGTTAAGAATATGAGGAGCACATCTGACTTAAAAAAAAATCATTACAAATAAATGCATCTTTTCAAGAAGTCACTTCATTAATTCTGTAACCTTGTTGTCACTTATAGAACAATTATCTAATATAATAAAAAATAATTTGTGATCAATGTTTCAATTCAATTAATAATCTTTGGTAACTAATGCAAGTTTGAAAATATGGTCATGTTTGACTAAGAACCATCTTGTTCCAGTTATTGGGTGATAAAAAAAATAGATTTGCAATTTTGCATCCATTCACATTTTAATTAAAGTATGATATTTTATTAAAAAATACTAAATCGTAAAAGAATAAAGTACAAGACACAAAGCGGGTGGTCTATACAATGGGTGTTTACTAACCAATCTTTATAGAAAATATTCAATTATTATCACAATTTTTTGTTAGTGTTATTGGTTAAAGCTTCTAGTAAACAATCCATCATTGTCATAGGTTGACCCTCAAAAACCATGTTTTTCGGTAATTTATTGTACAGAAAACAACATTCATTTGTTACTAAGATTTTGACTCTTTACATAAAATTTATGTTCACTTATTATTCATAATTTAGGTGGTTCTCTTATTTAAAGCTTTGGCCAAAGAAACCCAACATCATGGTTCAAAACTCATACTGATGCATCACTTCAAAAGCCAAATAAGTTCAAGGCAGATTTGGATTCATAATTTCAGATACTGATCCTTAGGATTCAAGTCTGTGAATTCAGATTGAGATCGTAAGTTATTTTCAATTGAAGATTGCTTATTAAAATAGAACATTGATCATAAATTATTTTCAATTACATTAGATAATTACTCTACAAATAATAACATAGTTGTAAAACTAATGAAGTGACTTTCTAAAAAGATGAACTTGTTTGTAAGGAAAAGTTTTTTAAGTTATATGTGTTGCTCATATTCTTAACCTAGTTGTGCAATATAGTATAAAAGAAATAAGTGATGTAATTAACAAGATTTGAGGAAGTGTTAAATGTATTAAAGCATTTCTAGCTCGTTAAATTTTTGATGGAGCAATATATCATGCGAAAGTTGCCTGTGAAAGAAAAAGCTATGTCTTGATATTTCAACTCAGATGAAATTCAACATGTTTTATGTTTGATGTAGCATTGAAATATAAATATCAATGTTGTAAAAAGCGTATGCTTCTTACAAAATGAAAGCGACTCAAGGCGTTTTTTTTCAAAAAACACCTTGAGGCAGGGGTTTGAGGCGCACACATCATGTCTCAAGTTGTGGCACGTTCAATGCTTGAGGTGTACGCCTCAAGGACAATTAATTCTAACTTTCTTTAATTAAAAAAATTAAAATTAAATTAAAATGGTCACACGTATCCCTAATCAACCTTTTCCTAAACCCCCTATTCTCAATCCCAAATATGCCTCAAGGACAATTTATTTTTAACTTTCTTTAATTAAAAAAATTAAAATTAAATTAAAATGGTCACACGTATCCCTAATCAACCTATCCCTAAACCCCCTATTCTCAATCCCAAATCACCTCTGAAAATCAACTGTCGCTGCATGCTTTGACATTGCAGGCTTGCAGCATTTCTAGAGGCTCTATCGCTGCATGCTGGAGTTGGAGGCTCTGTCGCTGCATTGCTAGAGACTCTGACCTCTGTCGCTACATGTTGGAGGCTTTGTCGCTGCATTGCTAGAGGCTCTGACCTTTGTCGCTGCATGCTCTGAAATTGCAGCATTGCTAGAGGCTGGAGTTGCGGCTGGTGGAGGCTTGGAGTCATTGCCCAATGTCAGAGACTCAGCAACTTTTGCAACTGCAAGTACGCTTCTTTCAATCTCTTTCTCTCCATGGCTCTAAAAAGGGGAAAAAACTTGCCTCGCTGGTTTTCTCCTTTTTTTGGTTAACTTCATTCTCTGCAACCCATTGTTTTCCATTGTTTTCCAAGTCCCCGTTTGAGCCCTAGTTGATGTAGTTGTCTCGAAATGCTTCACCTTGCATCATGATCTTAATGCAAATTAAGTTTTCATACTTCCCTAGTACTAGACAACTTATATATTCATTATTACTTGTTATAACCCATGCTTTACTTTGAATAAATTTGCCAAAGTTTCAATTTTAACTATTACTTTTGGTTTATATATTCCAATTTAAAGTGGGTCTGGACCGGCAACAAGCTTGGGTTTGCTTTACTTAGTTAGCTTGATCAGAAGCTGGGCAACCATATTTCTATCAAAAAACTACAAAACCATATTAGTAATATAAGAGACCATGGGTTTGGATTTCATTTTGTCAATCACTTGTGAGTGGTTTATCTTATCAATTGATAATTGCAGGCGGTCCCTTTCGAAAATGACTCGATAATTGATATCTTATTTTCTTCATTCCTTCAACTTTTACAGCCTTATTATAATTCATTTAGTTCAATATAAAAAATATGAAGCTTATCACTTTTTTTCTCTTTCATTTGAGCTTTTGCATACATGTAATTGAAAATGTTTATTGAATTGTATTTGTAGCACATTGTTTATGTTTAAGAAAAAATGTCACGGCGGGATCCAACATGGAAACGTTGTGTTGAAGAAGATCCTGATGATAAAGAAAAAAGGGGAAACTTGGTATGCAATATTGTAAAAAAACTTACAGAGGTGGTGTTTGCATAATGAAACGACACTTGGCTGGAACTAGAAAAGATGCTAAAGCATGTAACAAAGCACCACAAAGTGCTCTACATTTTTTCAAAAATTATTTGCAAGAATGAAAAGTGAAATGCAAAGAAAAAAAGATATTCTTGATTTGCGTAGAAATGAATGTTTATGTTTGGATGAAGGTATAATGAGTGGTGGCCTTACATCTCCCAATATTCATAAGCTTGGAATTTCACGAGGTACAATGGATCAATTTATAACTTCAAGTATGCGACAACCAACAATCAACAATGCCTTGAAGAAAGATGAAAGGAAACAAGTATATTCTGCCATAGGTCAGTTCTTTTTGCGAATGTTTTATCATTTAACTTACGTAACAATTCATATTTTGAGAGAATGATTGAAGCTGTCGGAAATTATGGTCGAGGATTGAAACCACAACCTACAGCGATATGCAGACTTCGATTTTAAAAGAAGAAGTTGATAAAGTGCAAATAAAATTAGAGAACTACAATAAGATATGGTTGAAGACTAGTTGTACCATAATGGTAAATGGCTGGACTGATGGTAAAATTAGAAATTTGTTTAATTTTCTTATAAATAATCCTTAAGGTACAATTTTTTAAAAGTCTTATGATATTAGTGTTGTAAAAAAGACTGCTGATAATTTGGTAAAATTATTAATGAAGATAATTAAAGAAGTTGGAGAGAAAAATGTAGTGCCGGTAGTTACCGATAATGCTGCTAACTACAAAGTTCTAGGTATAAAGTTAAAAGAAATTGATGGCTTTAAACATATCTTTTAACGTTTTATGATATTAGTGATGTAAAAAAGGCTGCTTATAATTTGGTGAAATTATTTATGGAAATAATTAAAGAAGTTGGAGAGATAAACGTAGTGAAAGTAGTTACTGATAATGCTGCTAACTATAAAGCTGCAGGTATGAAGTTAAAAGAAATTGATGGCTTTAAGCATATCTTTTGCAGACTCAACGCCTCGTCTCGCCTCATAAGAGGCTCAACGCCTCGCCTTGCTTTCGCGCCTTTTACAACATTGATAAATATGTTTAATCATTTTTAAGGACTTGATCGTTATTATCATTTGGTATGAAGTGATGTAAAGGAATGCTACTATTATTCATAACAACTTAAAAATATTTTGTGATACTAAAAATGTTATTTCTACTATAAAAAAGATCCAACTTCTAACTTCTTTGTGAAATTTTGTGAAATAAACATGAAAATTGACAAAATGTATTTCTACTATTTCTTCTTTTGCCCTTCTCATATGATTGTACAAAGAACCCATAACTGGTTTTTCATCTAAATCAACAACTCTCAACACCTTCACTAAAGGTAATGTAATTTTAATAATATATGATATTGTCTTCCAAAACCTTTCATCTTGAGTAACAATTCACATTACTTCCTTGCCTTTGTGATTTTTAGTATAATAATCACTGTCTTGAAATTCTGGAGACAAAAACATGTTCTTCAATGTTGTTTTGTTTGTACGAATACTCTCTAAAATAAGATACGAAGTAGCAAAACGTGTAATAGCAGACCATAGAAGTTTTTTACCATTTGTATATTTTCTTATCAAATTTAATACCCAAGTATGTCTATATATAAATGTACTTACAACTTTTGCTTTTTCAATGACTTTCGTATGCAAATGTGTCTTAGCAATGTCTCAAGAATTTAATCTAAGCAATGAACTGCACAAGGTGTCCAAAAGATATGTTTAAAGCCATCAATTTCTTTTAACTTTATACCTAGAACTTTGTAGTTAGCAGCATTATCGGTAACTACCGGCACTACGTTTTTCTCTCCAACTTCTTTAATTATCTTCATTAATAATTTTACCAAATTATCAGCAGTCTTTTTTACAACACTGATATCATAAGACTTTTAAAAAGTTGTACCTTAAGGATTATTTACAAGAAAGTTAATCAAATTTCTACTTTTATCATCAGTCCAGCCATCTGCCATTATGGTACAACCAGTCTTCAACCATGTCTTCTTGTAATCCTCTAATTTTATTTGCACCTTATCACTTCTTTTAAGATCGAAGTCTGCATATCGTTGTAGGTTGGTGGTTTCAATCATCGACCATAATTTCTCACAACTTCAGTCATTCTCTCAAAATATGGACGGTTATGTAAGTTAAATGATAAAGCATTCGCAAAATAGAACTGACCTATGACAAAATATACTTGCTTCCTTTCTTCTTTTTTAAGGCATTGTTGATTGTTGGTTGTCGCATACTTGAAGTTATAAATTGATCCATTGTACCTCATGAAATTCCAAGCTTACGAATATTGTGAGATGTAAGGCCACCACTCATTGTATCTTCATTCATTTCTACGCAAATCAAGATTATCTTTTTTTCTTTGTATTTCACTTTTTCGTTCTTGCAAATAATTTAAAAAAAAATGTACAACACTTTGTGGTGCTTTGTCACATGCTTTTAGCTTCTTTTTAGTTCCAGCCAAGTGTTGTTTCATAAACACCACCTCTGTAAGTTTCTTTACAATAATTGCATACCAAGTTTTCCTTTTTTTTTTCTCTATCATCAAGATCTTCTTCAACACAATGTTCTCATGTTGGATCCCACCCTGGCATTTTTTCTAAAAACTAAGCAATGTGCTACAAATACAATTCAATAAGTATCCAATGAGTTCAATTACATGTATGCAAAAGTTCAAATGAAAGAGAAAAAAAGTGATAAGCTTCATATTTTTTATACTGAACTAAATGAATTATAAGGTTGTAAAAGTTGAAGAGATGAAGGAAATAAGATATCAATTATCGAGTCATTTTCGAAAGGGACCGCCTGCAATTATCAATTGATCAGATAAATCTCTCACAAGTGATTCACAAAATGAAATCCAAACCTGTGGTTTCTTATATTATTAATATGGTTTTGTAGTTTTTTGATAGAAATATGGTTGCCCTACTTCTGATTAAGCTAACTAAGAAGCATGCCCATGCTTGCTGCCGGTCTAGACCCACTTTAAATTGGAGGGACGTGAATCTCATTTTATAGACTTGATAAAGTGAGACCTGATAAAATCTGACCCAAAACTGGTCCTTATCAAACCCACTTATTTGACTAATTGAAAATGAACAAAAGCTAGTTGACTAGTGCATCAATTACCTTAGAGCGAGCTCACCGATCTCTTATATATAAACCAAAAGTAATAGTTAAAATTGAAACTTTGGTAAATTTGTTCAGAGTAAAACATGGGTTGTAACAAGTAATAATGAATATATATGTTGTCTAGTTTAAGTCAGTACCAGGGAAGTATGAAAACTTAATTTGCATTAAGATCATGATGCAAGGGGACATTTCCAGACAACTACATCAACTGTGGCTCAAACAGGGACTTGGAAAACAATGGGTTAACAGGGACTTGGAAAACAATGGGTTGTAGAGAATGAAGCTGACTAAAAAAAAAAGGAGAAAACCTGCGAGGCAAGTTTGTTCCCCTTTTTAGAGCCATGGAGAGAAAGAGATTGAAAGAAGAGTACTTACAGTTGCAAAAGTTGTGAAGTCTCTGACGTTGGGCGATGACTCCAAGCCTCCACCAATCGCAGCTCCAGCCTCTAGCAATGCTGCAATTTCACAGCATGCAGCGACAGAGCTCAGAGCCTTTAACAATGCAGCGACAGAGGTCAAAGCTTCTAGCAATGCAACGACATAGCCTTCAAGTCCAACATGTAGCGACAGAGCCCCTAACAATGCTACAAGCCTGCAATTTCAGAGCGTGCATCGATGGTTGATTTTCAGAGGTGATTTGGGATTAAGAATAGGAGGTTTAGGATAAGTTAATTAGGGCTACGTGTGACCATTTTAATTTTTTTAATTAAAAAAGTTAAAAATAAACTATCCTTGAGGCGTACGCCTCAAGCATTGAACGTGCCATAGCTTGAGGCGTACGCCTCTACCATATGAGGTGCGTACGCCTCAAGCATTGAACGTGCCACAGCTTGAGGCGTACGCCTCTACCATATGAGGTGCACAAATCAAGGATGCGTGCACCTCAAACCCTTGCTTTCATTTTGTAAGAAGCGTACGTTTCTTACAACATTGTTTAAAACATATGTGATGTTTTAGTTATTCTTGTATCAATTGTTGCATTAGAGTCAACGTTTAATATAAGAAAATATATTCTTGATTCATATAGAAGGCGATTGGATCTATCGACCGTAGAAGCTCTAATATGTACAAGATTGGTTGTTGCAGCAAATTAAATGTAATAAAGCTAGATTTGCATTTGAAGTTTTTAAGCACAATCTTTTGAAGCTTATTCATATTTTTTATTAGATGATTCTGATTTGCCCACACCTTTGTCTGAAGAGCTTGTGCCAACCACAACATTGATTTTGATTGATAAGCTAGATGTATATTCCTTTTGTAGGATCATATGCATTCTTTTAGAACAATGACAGCTTTGTACTTGCATGCATCAAATAGTAGATTTTATTTCTTGCACAACGCAAGTTTGTTTAGTCTTATTTGATTTGTTGTTGATATGGTTCTTATATAATGAAAGTATGTTCTAAAATTTAGTAAAAAACTTTTGTGGTTATTTTTTTATTGTTATTTAGTCTTATCTGATATAGTTATAGTGGTGATTGTTATTATCAACTTTTTTACTAACTTTCAATTTAATATTTCGATTTCTTCAAAATAATGATATGTAATGGACTATATTTTATAATACAATTTTGAATTCCGCCAATGCCGGTCTCAAGGTTTGATGTAAAAAGAGGAGAAGTTTGTATTGTATGTATGCAGGTCCATGGGTTTTGCTAGTATCACTTATTAAAAAGGATTTATTTGAAATTGATACGTTTCTTTTCTTTCTCAAAATTTTTTCCTATGTCCTGACATTTTTTTGGATATCTAATTTTTGGGTTTCACTGTTAAGTTTAATTAGGATTTAGATTTTTCGGACTTAGAAAGTCAATTTAGATATTTAAAAATTTAGCGTAAACTTGGTTTTGGCCGTAAATTTATGATTCAAGTTTGAAACATGTTTACCTTTAGAGTATAAAAATCGAATTCGGATCAAATTCAGATTTCGAATTTACATGACAGATTCAGATAAGATTCAGATGTCGAATTGAGAAATCAGATTCTGATTTAGCATAAGATTTTGTTCATTCCCTGATTCTGATGCAAAAACAAATTTGAATTCAAATATCTTGCCATCCGAAAACTGGATATGGTAAAAGGCACATCCGATTTGAATCAGATCAGTTCACATCCCTAAATATTATTCCAACATCTTCTGAAGAGGGACATGCGCAGTTCACCTTTTGGGTGGATCCGCTATCAGATTAATCCAACTGATCAGGCTCAGGTCCAGATCGAAACTGCCTTTTACTATAATCAACTTGTCAGATCTTCCTTGATCTGATTTGGACTTGGCTCATATTCCTGTTTGATCTGAACTTCACATATAACTGAGTCAAACCCTTGTTGTATCTCAGTCTTGTATTTGAATCCGGTCACGCAAACTGTCTATAACTAGGTTCTGAATCTGGTCAGATTTCATGTCTATTTTCCATTGGTGAGTCTGGCTTACATGGAACTCCTTTTGGGTCGGTAATCAGATTTTAGACACATCAACAGCTTCACTAACCACAGAAGCAATTTTTTACTTGGACTTAATTCATTTGTGGGTCCAACTAGCTGCCTTTTGTTCTCTTCTCCGAAATTAGGAAACCAATCCAAGTTTGCAAAACCCGAGATGTAGCATGGACTAGATCTAAACTATACCTGCGTCCCCGAATCTACTCGCAAAAGGGACTAATTAAACAATATGTCCAACGAATGCATACTTCCATTATTATCACTATAATGCATTCCAATATTAACAATGTAGAGCTAGTGATTGTGGAAATTGGATATTTATAAAAAAAAGTCGGTGAATTATAGAAAAAGTTGTGCAATATCAGCATCAAATTACTGATCAGATGTGAAACTTTCTTGCCAATGCCAACTTCTTTAAGTCAAAGATGGATCAAATATCAAATATTTGCAAAACTTTGTGTTGTTTCCTGCCATTTTCATTTACCGGCCGACGAGCCGGATATCCTAACGCGGACCGAAGGAGGAGGTCGCTGGTCTCTCGAGGTGGAGTGGGAGAAGGTCAGACGCAGAGATGTTAGTGGGAGTTGGGGAGTACATATTTGGAGGGGCCGCGACCTCCCCCGTGCTAGTTGCGTTGTCTACCTTGGCCTTCTTGGTAGACCGCCGACGGAAGGTTATTCCCAAAGGCATGGACTCCAGCTTGCCTCCAGATGCGTCCTGTGCCACGCTGCTTCCGAAGATGACATCCACCTTGTTGCCAGATGCTCTGTTACTCGGTCCCTTTGGAGAGTTTTTCTCTGAAAATTTGGATGTTCGTCTAGAATGGCCGAGGATTTGACCAAAAGATATCAATGGTGGATAAAGAGGACTCAAGATAAAAGTGTTGAGCAAATGTTGGAAGGATGCTTTTCATGTCGTGCTTTGGTTCATATGGAAGACCAGGAATTAAATGAAGCGTGGATCTTGAAGCTGCAAGTCCCAGTTAGAATGAGCTAGCTGGGCTCGCTACAGTGAGCACATCCTGAACTGCAGATGGAGCCAGATTAATCTGTTTTAAGATTCAAAACTGGCTGCGGAGGGGCAATGGAGTGGACCATCAGAAGCTGCTGCTAGCATTCATATTGCTGCATGGAAGCAAAAACTTGTGCCTCGGGGCTGCTGACTTGATCAGAACTGCGGATGGGCATTTTATTTTTGCCGAGGTTCGGTCGGGAATTTTAGAGAGGCAGTGGAAAATCTGGTGTTCCAAAGCTGTCCGGACACCACTCCTCACCGAAGATGGATCATGGCCGTGGAGTCCCTTTTTTGAACCTGTGCCATTTTGTTTGTATATATCACCTCATTTTTTGATTAATAAAGGCAGGGGCCTAACCCCCACGCAGACCTTGTCCGGGATATATACAACAAATTTTAGTGACTGGTACGTCTTGTGTTGTCAGAAACAGTGGTATCAGGATTGGTGGCAACATTTTTTATTATATGGTCTATTCAGGAATGTGATACACCAACTTTTAATTTTTTTTTATTGATGATTTGTATATTTTTCATTTATTTTACAATGGTATAAGAATTAATAGCAACAAATTTGAGTATATGGTCAATTCATGAGTGTCATATGCCCACTTTTAATTTTTGTAAATCGTTTGTATTATTTGTATGCATTTTCATTTATTTTATAATGCTATAAGAATTGGTAGCAACATATTTGATTGTATGATCCAGTGTCGTATGCCAACGTTTAATTTTCTTTGTAATAGTTTGTATTGTTTGTATATTTTTTTCACTTATTTTACAATGATATCAAAATTGGTAGCAACATATTTGATTATATGGTTCATTCAAGACCGTCATATGCCTACTTTTAATTTTTTATAAATGATTTCTATTATTTGGATATATTTTCATTTATTTTTCAATGCTACCAGAATTAGTAACAACATATTTGATTATATGGTCTTTTAAGAAGTGTCATATACCAACTTTTTATTTTTTGTAAATCATTTGTATGCATTTTCATTTATTTTATAATGCTTAGCAACATATTTGATTATATGATACATTCAAGAGTGTCATATGGAAATATTTAATTTTGTTTGTAAATGGTTTGTATTATTCATTTATTTGAATGTTAATTTCATTTATTTTACAATGATATCAGAATTAGTGGCAACAGATTTGATTGTATGGTTCATTCAAGAGTGTCATATGCCTACTTTTATTTTTTTTATAAATGATTTGTATTACTTGGATATATTTTCATTTATTTTACAATGCTATCAGAATTAGTAACAACAGATTTGATTATCTGGTCCATTCAAGAGTGCCATATGTCCACTTTTAATTTTTTGCAAATGATTTGAATTGTTTGTTATATTTACATTTATTTCACAATGCTATGAGCATTGGTACGAACAGATTTGAGTATATGGTCCATTCAAAAGTATCATATGCCAAAACTTTTAATTTTTTGAAAATGATTTGAATTATTTGTATATATTCATTTATTTTACAATGCTATCAGAATTGGTAGCAACAGATTTGATTATGTAGTTCATTCAAGAGTGTCTTATACCAACTTTTATTTATTTTTAGATGACTCGTGTTATTTGTATATATTTTTCATTTATTTTACAATTCTATCAGTATTGGTAACACGTTTGATTATATGGTCCATTCAAGAGTCTCATATGCCGACTTTTATTCTTTTGTTAATGATTTGTATTATTTGTGTATATTTCCACTTAATGCTATCAGAATTGGTAACAACATATTTGATTATATGGTCCATTTAAGAGTGTTATATGCCAACTTTTAATTTTTTGTGAACAATACATATTATTTGTATATATATTTTTACTTATTTTTTAAAAATAATTTTTTTAATATAATGTTTAGCCGATTATAACCGTTTCAGCTGAACTGGTGAATTTTCCAATTCACCCAATTGGTAGCTCCACTAATTTGATTCACAAACGTGTTTTTTAAGTTTTAAACAGTCATTTAATTTATCACATTTTTTTTCAGAAAAAAATGCATTTTCTATGAATATGGTTTATAATACAAACAGACAACACTCCCTTTTAAGTCAATTGATTCGCCACCTTACCGGTATGATACAAAGGGCTAACACTGGGTTTTATTTTCAATTTTTGATTAATTTAGAACATTCTAAAGTATTTTCAAGTTCATAAAATTGGAAAAATAGGATGACAGAATGAAATGTTTAACTGTATGTTGCTTTCTAACATTAATTCTGGTTAAGAGCCACCAA
Source organism: Nymphaea thermarum (assembly GCA_011799765.1). NCBI lineage: Eukaryota > Viridiplantae > Streptophyta > Magnoliopsida > Nymphaeales > Nymphaeaceae > Nymphaea > Nymphaea thermarum. The sequence goes on along the minus strand of JAANDH010000076.1, from coordinate 445,944 downwards.
TACTTATTCAATTTAAAAATTTAAGGTGCAATTAATGTGTAAATAAGTAAATGCTTATAGAGTTCTAATACATGAATAAAAATTTATATGGAAGGAACGAGCAATTGCCCGCACCAGTCAGTCTACATGTGCCTCCGCCCCTGCTATAGAGGATGATAGATTGTTTTACTTAATCCAAAGGTCTTTTTCTGGATTCTGCCAATGAGGTCCATGAGAAAAAGGTCCAACAATTCAGCCAAATGCCTTCTATATAAAGCAATTTACTAATTAAGTGGACATCACTTTCATGAAAAGTGACCTTTCCCCTACTCATTGCTTGCTCGCGCCCTGTTTGGATGGAAGGAAATAGATGGAACTGCGGTGTCTATCAACATGATTCCATGAGAAAAGCATTCTTCTCAAACATGGGGATCACAAACTTTTACATCTTCATTTGGAAGTTCCACTTTTTTGTGACAAGGAATTCTTTAACAAGGAAATCCGTTATCCTGAAATATTGTTAACCCGGGGCTTTCACTTCGGCCAATGTGGGCATGTGCAGGCAATTGCCACTACAATCAAATAAAAAACATGTGGTGAGTGCCCCTTAGCTAATTATATCTGGCTCCATAGTTCAAATTATTTATGGGTGCGAGTTGTTTTTTTTTTTCCACCCTCGAAATCAAATTCACTGTTTCTCTTAGCGGGGAACCACCTGAGCCTGCGCACTGGGCCGGGCCATCGGCGTACCCGGTACTCGGTCCGACTCACGCCTGGGCTGGGAAAAAAGGACATCGGGCCAGCTCGGATGAGGCCGATAAACTCGGGTGGACCTGATAATAGTTTTTTAATATATATTTTATTAATATTTTATTATAATTTTTAATATTTATATATTATTTTATATTAAAATATATATTTTTATAATTTAATTGGACCAAACTCAAGCTAAAGTTTTGAGTGTGGGGCTGGCATGAGCCCGACTTTTATCGGCAGATCGACAGCCGGCGTAATGCCCACTATTAGAACCACCTTAAAGAGAACTGAGCAAACCCCACGACTCTTTAAAAACTCCACGTAGATACTGATATTTACATATTAGTGCTCCTTCTCAGCTCAAAATTCACATGAAGTGCTCTTCCCGCCAAAATTTGTAGTTCGGCCACCTATTTTTGTTAATATGAGCTTGTTAAGCCCGTAGTCAAGCTCAACTGTGTAACCCTTTCCTTAGAACATCATAGTTCCGCCGTTTTTTCAAGGAATTAGTCACTTCATTCTTAAAATTGGGTCTCGTTATTTTTTCTAAACAATGTTTTAAACTTCTTAGTTCTTTCTAAATTTATCCCCAATTGAGAGGAAGTTGTGGAATATTTTTCACTATGTTTTGTTATTGAAGTGATACAAGTACCATGACCCCGGAAAGGTAGAACTAAAAGCCCTCAAATTTTTTTCCTTCTCTAAAAGGGTTTACCATTGCTTCGAGACCTGAGTGGAGAGCAGAAAACCCATCGACTAAAGTGTCATGCAACTATTGTTTGCATCTGATGACCAAACTTTTATCAGCTCGCCAGTCTAACCAGCTACGCTACGCCCGTTAGAGCTATTAGAGAGAGAAAAAAAAGTAAGTTTTATATGAAATAAACTTACTTTACTAAGCACAGGACTGTACGTCTAAGTTGCTAATTAACCATGGTTATTTTAAACAACATACTTGATTTTGCTACAAAGCGAACATTCCAAAGATGAAATATTTTGGATGAGATAGAAATGGATGAATGTTTTGGAAGGAAAAGATCCAAACCTTTCTCTAGTGTAATAGCCATATGCGGCGGCAGAGCTAGTATTTTTTAGTCAAGGGGCACTTTGAATCATCAATCTGGGTCTGATGTGTGCACCACATGTGACCGAAACAAAGGTCAGGGTAGGGGTCGCAAGGGCAATGACCCTACCTCAAAAAATAAATAAATAAATATTTACATGTAAAATTTTAAAAAAATTCACTTGTTCTATATAAAAAATTTTAAAAAATGATATTTCAGCTCATGTTAAAATTTAAAAACTTCAATTTCCCTTTCTTCACCCATGAAAAATTTCTAGCTCCGCCCCTGACTGAAATCGTGTGTAGTTTGACTGCAGTGGTGTCACCAATCTACTGCCCATATACAATGTATATTTTTATTAAACAGAATTGAAGTACACATTTTAGAAAAGCGAAACTGCAGCCATATAGAATGTATATTTTGATTAAACGGAATTGAAGTACTCATTTTAGAAAAGTGAAACTGCAGCTACCTTTTATTTAATTTGGTTCTCCTTAACGCTTCGCCAACACTTGAAGGTGCATGTGTTCAAGTGCAGTCTCAAAAGTCCGCTTTGTGTGCACTCCACACATCCATTCCTTTGGTAACTGGCTATGCTTTATAGTGAAAAGCCATGCCTCTTTCTTTAGCTGAAGGGGACTTGTCTTTTATCCTGCCCAGCCCAGCTCTACTTTCAGCTCTCATATCAATCTCACCATCCCTAAAGCAGGCCAACCTTGTTTTGCTTACAGTAGAAGTTTCCTTTCTCTCTCTCTCTCTCTCACACACACATAGAAGAATGTAGGGTAGCTTAGTCGGGCATGAAGCACTTTAACAAGCACATCTGTGTTCATTCAATTCTTGTGGGCGCTACCCTCCAAATAGCATTGAGAGCTGGGTTGGCACCAGAGGCGGAGCCAGAAAGTTTTCATGAGAGGGCCAAATTAAAGTTTCTAAATTTTGACATGGCCTGAAATATCATTTTTTAAAATTTTCATATAAGACAAGTAATTTTTTTTTTTAAATTTATATGTAAATTTTATTTATTTATTTTGAAGCGGGCCCAGGGCCCTTACAGGCGCTACCCTGGCTTCCCCCTTGGCTAAGTTGGGCTGAGGAGTTGCATTAAGTGGCTGAAGTGATTAGGGATGTAGTTCTCTCTCTCTCTCTCTCTCTCTCTCTCTCTCTCTCTCTCTCTCTCTCTCTCTCTATAGACAAGCTAATAAGCCAACCTGAAAATGACAATAGCATAAAAGGACAATGTACAAACTATACATGAATCAAAAATATATATATATATATATATATATTCTTAAGATCATATATAATGTTAGATTTTTAAATATGGATTTTGTCTCTTATCCAAGTGGCCTAGCTTTTACCAATTTTTCTATAGATACAGACAAACTATCGACACAAATGAACTTGAGATATTTAAAAGTATAGAAATATAACATATAATCTTAAAATATTTAGATCAATTTTATGAGCCAACAGTCCTAAAACGGTTGTTTTCCAAAGCTCTTGTAAATCGTAAACATATGGTGAGGATTTTCATTGTTCTTCTCAATCCTTCCACTTTGGAATGTAAACCCGTTTATACGGTTGGATTGGGGATGATGGTCTTTTACTCTTTTCCAAAATGCAATCAAAGTTGCATTGGATTTTTTTTTGCTTTTCCTTGAAAAAATTTAATCCCATGAATGATCCCTAGTTACAGATCCAAATCAGGATATAAAATCCAATCCCATAAATGATCTCTAGTTACAGATCCAAGTCAGGATATAAACTCTAATCCCATAAATGATCTCTAGTTACAGATTCAAGTCAGGATATAAAATCTAATCCCATAAATGATCTCTAGTTACAGATCCAAATCAAGATATAAAATCTAATCCCATGAATGATCTCTAGTTACAGATCCAAATCAGGATATAATATTACAGATCCAAATCTGGATATAAAATCTAATCCCATAAATGATCTCCAATTACAGATCCAAATCAAGATCAGTATCCGACTCATAGCCAGGTCAAGCTAGTTTCGACCCCGTTATACGCACTCACAGTAACCAGGGGGCGTCAACGGGTCGGGCTAGACCTGTACTGGATTGTAGACAATGAGATCCAATTCTAAATTGCCATACTAATCCTGGAGAAGCGTCAATCCAGACTCGGATCCGAACATGTTTTAATGAAATATCCGATAAATTTCTCAAGGTAAATGATTAGAAAGGAAAATCGTGTTTTTATATGGAAATGAGATCCGGGTTCAAACCGCTTGGATCCAAATCACCAAAAATCTCATGACGTTAAACATTGTAATCTGATCCAGTTGAAGTATAGGGTCCACGCATCTGAGTCCGGATCCGGCTCCGATAATACATTCAAGTTTGATATCCGACAATAACTCAATCCATTAGGATCCCCTTTCACCATCAGAATTCAGAAAATACAGTAGAGAGAGAGAGAGAGAGAGAGAGAGAGTATTTATAGTTTTAGGGGGCGTGTGGGCGTGGGTCTGCAGCAGGAAGCAAACAACGAGGCCGGCCCTGCTCCCTCTGAGATTCCTCTTTCTTCCTCCCCATTTTTAGGGTTTTCTTCTTCTTCTTCTTCTTGTTTTTTACTTAGCCTGAAAACCCTAGGAGCCCCGTAATTCGAGCGAGAGAGATAGTGAAGGAGAGGAGAGAGACACAGAAAGGGAGAGTTTTTGGTGTTCGCGTGTCCTTCCTTGACGCCGTCTCGACGTTGGTGGAGGAATCTCTCTACCATTTGACGGCGATGGCGGAAGTGAAGAACGAGGATCGGAGCGAGAGCAGCGACTACACGTCGGAGGACGAGGGAACGGAGGATTACCGGAGGGGAGGATACCACGCCGTCCGGATCGGTGACACCTTCAAGGGTGGGTGCTACGTCGTGCAGAGCAAGCTTGGCTGGGGTCATTTCTCCACTGTCTGGCTCGCCTGGGACACGCAGCATAACGTGCGTAGGCCACATTTCCCCTCTTCTTGTGTGTCCTTCCCACTTTCTTTTATATCTATTATCCTTTCGTTTTTAGATCTTTTGTTTTCCCCAATTTACCTTCAGTCCATTTCTAGCTTCATTTGTTTTCTGATTCTGTGCAATATTTTCCCCTTTTATTGGATCTTTTATTATTTATAAAATGTCGAAATATGGTCTTTTCCCCTTTTTTTATTATTTGGCGTTAATTAGGATCTAGTCATGATACTATCTCATAGCTTCGTATAGTTTGACAGTTCTGTTTTTTTTTTAAAAAAAAAAATTGGACATTGTATAGTTTGCTTTATTTTTTCGAAACTTTTAATTAGATTTTGCCTTTTGGATCAACTTGAGAAAAAAAAGACTGATGCCCACGTGTTGATTTATGATTTTTTAGAGATATGTAGCACTGAAAGTTCAGAAGAGTGCACAACACTACACGGAGGCTGCCATGGATGAGATTACAATTCTTAAGCAAATAGCGGAGGCTGACCCAGATGATAGCAAATGTGTTGTAAAGTTACTGGACCATTTCAAGCATTCCGGACCAAATGGGCAACATGTCTGCATGGTTTTTGAATACCTTGGAGATAATCTGCTGACGCTTATCAAGTATACCGACTACAGAGGAGTGCCACTCCATATGGTGAAAGAACTTTGTTACAATATTTTGGTTGGATTGGATTACTTGCATCGGCAGCTCTCTATCATACATACTGATCTGAAACCAGAAAATATTTTACTGCTCTCTATGATAGACCCGTCCAAGGACCCAGGGCAGTCAGGTGCTCCCCTGGTCCTTCCAACTAATAAGGATAAGACGACCTTGAACTCTGCTGTTGTTAAAGATATTAAGAGCTCGAATGGAGATTTGACAAAGAATCAGAAGAAGAAGATCAAGAGGAGGGCCAAGAAGGCAGCACAAGATTGTGTTGGCAGCGGAGGCAATCAAGATGTAGAGCTGGATGGCCGGAGTGACCCAATTGGTGATGATTCTGCCAATGAAAAGGTGGATGGAAAATTGCCACAGGATCTAGCTGAAAGTTCTACTAACAAAGCCAGCGTACTGGATTCTAATGACAGAAAGGAAGCACAGCGTGGGAACCACACACATAGAAGAGGAAGCCGTTCTACTCGACAAAAGCTCCTGACTTCACTTGACCTGAAGTGCAAATTGGTTGATTTTGGAAATGCTTGTTGGGTCTACAAGCAGTTCACAAGTGACATTCAGACACGTCAGTATAGGTGTCCGGAGGTCCTCCTTGGTTCTAAATACTCCACCTCTGCAGATCTATGGTCCTTTGCATGCATCTGTTTTGAGCTTGCAACTGGAGATGTTCTTTTTGATCCTCACAGTGGAGACAACTTTGACAGGGATGAGGTATTTCTGTCTTTCTTGGCCATATGTGTAGAAGAAATTTTTTGTATTTTATTTTTATCTTTTGTTCTCCTTAATGAAACTATTTATGCATTTTCTTCATGTTCAACACACCCGTAGCTTTCCTTATTTTAAGGAGGACTAGTTCTAGGTTTTAGGTAAAGTTTTATTAAAATAGTTTAGGAAACAGAGAAATTTGATGATAAAAAAATCCAAATGCTATGTAACCATGTTGGAGCTACATCACCAAAACCGGCATCATATAATATTACCATTTGTCTAACAAATATGAGATACCTTATCCGGATTACAAGTTTGAACTTGAAGTATGCTTATGTTGCAGATTATCTGCTACTATTTAGGTATGCAAAAATTGTTACGGAAAGCCTTTTCAATTAGTTTTGGTGATTAATTTTTTCTCGGATTTAATTGTCTATGAAGAAAAGAAGTGCTGAATTTGACTTTCTAATAAGTTTTATTTTTCTATTCATTCTACATGAACCATCTTTGACAAGAATCTTTAAGAAAATCTCAATTAAAATTAATAAAAGATAACTTGGTAGGTATGCTACTGAATTGTGCATTGTGATTGCTTCTTTTGTTTGAGTCGCTATACCTCTCTCACTCAAATTTAGTTAAAGTTCACTCGTTCATCTGAGGATGATTAGCTGCTTTACCCACCATTTAGGACATGAAGTATCTGGATATAAGCAATACATTGCTACACAAGATAAAATTATTACTTCATGGTAAAGTTGCAGTATCATTTACATGCTACCCTGATATGTATTAGTAGTTCCTGTACATAATGCCTCTTGACATAGGAACAATATTTAAATAATTGAGACATTGGTTGAGCATAGTAAACAGCATTTTACTTGAGAAAAAACAACAGTAAATGATATGAGACACGCTTTTCTCTAATGGGTTTGAAATCTCTAGAAGTCCTCATCTATACCCAAGGTTCTCTGTTCGTTATCAAATTCTTGCTTCTACTGCGTACAATTGGCCAGCCTTGCAGCGGCAAAATGATTTGACGTCCACCATCCAAACCTTCTATAAAAGATTTCACATGAAGAACTTGGGCTGTTGAGGTGGCTCGCCAATTACCCCAATTATATGTGGATAGCTTATTTGTGTTCTGAAGTAATAGACATGTTACAAGAACCTGCAGTATTTGTCCTGGTTGCGCTGAACAAGTTCCTTTATTAACTAGGGTTTCCAATCCTTGCATGGAATCATCCCATGTAGGCGTAGGGTTATGTAGAACTTTTGAGTTGCATTAAAGCAATGATAAGATATGGTTAAAATTTTTCAATAGTTTTCGTACTTTGCACTGTTCTTTGAAAGTTAATTGCAACCTTTATGGTTGGAATTCCAACTCCTGTCACATTTAGTGTGAATATGTTTCTTGTCCTTCTGTGCTTAAATTTTGTCACCCTTTACTATATAGTTCCATCGAAAGGAATTCCCAGCTTGATTTGTTTCACATTCGCCTGTCTCTGAATTAGAAATGAGACACAAGTCCTGCTCTTAAATCGGACGCTAATATGATCACTATGCCGGTTGTGTCCCCCTTTATGTACTGAAAAGTTTGCATGGCTGCATTTTCCTCCTTGGGTTTGCAGATGTACATACAAAAGGGTTCAATCTGGGAAACAACTTATGCCTCATGTTGTTCTTTTGCAGGACCATCTTGCATTGATGATGGAACTCCTTGGGATGATGCCTCGCAAAGTAAGGAAGTTTCATTAACTTACTAGTGGTTTCCGTTATTTTCTTTGGTTTAAGGGAAAAATTGTTCTTTTTCCTTTGCAGATTGCTCTAGGTGGTCGGTATTCACGGGAATTTTTTAACAGACATGGGGACTTGAGACATATAAGACGTTTGCGCTTCTGGCCTTTGGATAAAGTGCTTGTTGAGAAGTATTCATTCAGCGAGCAAGATGCAAATGACATGGCAAATTTCCTTATTCCAATACTGGACTTTGTTCCAGAGAAGAGACCAACTGCCGCACAATTGCTGCTTCACCCATGGCTCATTGCTGGCCCCCGAGTTCTTGAGCCGTCACAATCTCCAGCTCTTCCTGCAGCACAGTCCACAGCAGAAATTCAGTCTCATCCCCAATCTCATCCTCGGGTGCCTCCACAATCTCCATCTAAACCCCAAAGCCAAACTTTAGACCGCAGTATGTCTGAGAGGAAGAAGAAAGAGAAAGATGAGAGAGAAGCAATGGAAGCAGGCATTGGAAATATTGCAATTGGTGGTGCTTCTAAATCATTTAGAGAAATCAAACCGACTGGAAACAAAATCGCAGTAAACCCTTCATCTAGATAGTGCATTGCCTTGAGCCTTTTATTTAGTTTCTATCATTAATCAGTTGATGCAGTCTTAGCTTGTTCGTTACTGCATCAATGGTCTACCCACCTCAGTTCCATTATGTCCATTAAATCCGGTGGCCAACCAAGCTGCTTGTGAACTTCAGGCTCCATTGGTTATTGTTTCAAAAGCCTGTGCTAAGGCTGAGAATTGGACAATTGTCGTCTGGAAATGTGGGTGAGTTCTCTTGTTTGTACAGCCATATCGAAAGTCGTTTTTTTTTTTTTTTGCAATTTTAAAAATGCAACCTATTCATGTAAGCTAGACTCTTGGGCCGCTTGCTTTTTTTGGTATACTTTCTAGTATACATCTGTATTTGCTTAGCTACAGATTGTGCACTCTGGGCTTCTAACTGTCAATTAATATTTCATGGTTTCTTCCGTTGTTATTTTTATGAACCTTATCCATTGGTTTATTAGATGGCGAACATCTTGTGCGTGGTTTGTGGGAGAACATAGTTTTGATTAATCAGGTCAAAAACATATCTTGCTATTGGCTAATTCCCGTTCTTACTGATCTTCATTGTCGTTGTAATGCAGCCATTTTCTTATTTCAAGTGGTGAACCCATAAAAAACGGTATATAACTAATGCTCATGCTAGTGACCCTCCTGTGAGGTTTGTACTACTGCTTTAAACTAGAGTTCAAAACGGTATATAACTAATGCTCATGCTAGTGACCCTCCTGTCCTGTGAGGTTTGTACTACTGCTTTAAACTAGAGTTCAATTCTTAGGATCTCAATTACCGACTCAGTGGCCTTATATTTAGAAAGGACTTGTCAAACTTGGTAGATCTTTCACGTCTCACATTATGTCTGTACTACTCCATCGCCAAGGCCTTGCGTGTTGCATCCACAAGAAACATGGAGCATTTCGACCATTGAACTTTTTTTCCTTTTTCCTTCACGGAGAATGGTATGGGTGATAACTGATAAATAATCTCGAGCATGAGTGATACAAGCATATCGTTCCTGATTGTTGCCGCTTGCTTCAATCATTTATAGCAATCAAACAAATGGTACTGAAAATGAAACCCCGGAAAGGGATACACATAAAAAAATTAGATACAATTCAGTTCTCCTCTCTCTCAAACAAATGAGGAACAAGGTCTTTAGACCAAAAGAAAATTTTGACCGAGATCAAAGAGTAAAAGAAAAGGAAAAACATAATGTGAACAGAACAGTATGTGAGCAGCTGTAGTGGGCAATCACAGACCGATTAAACACCAAAATTTACAAATACATCATCTTAGAAACCATGCCATAACCACAGGGGGCACCCGTAGAAGCTCAAAGGACGTGCAAATATTTCTTGTCCGTGTTGCACTTCTGCAGATGCTATTTGCAGGAGTGCTTTTTCTTCAACAGACCTCCAAATTTGTGTAGTAATGTTTATCAGCTTAAGGTGTTTCTTTCATTTGCATCTGCTGCATCTCTGTAAATGAGCCGAACACTAGCACAGCTGCTAACTTTAGATGTAGAGAGAGAGAGAGAGAGAGGTAGAAGAAGGAAAAAGGTACATTTTCATTGTGTGGAGAAGACGTACATATCTGTCAGGGATATGACCTTTTTTTGTTTTTATTACACATAATGATGCCCAAAGGAAAATCAGGTACCTTTTCCACATTCAGTTACTAGTGTACTTTCGGTAAATGGGGATTGCATATAGAGGGTTCATAGGTCAGTTTTTTCTCCCCAAGAACTGATCCTCCCAACCATATTCCATCAAAATTTATAGTTCTCCTTCAAGTAGCATACAATCTCTTGCTGCCATTCAAAAGGAACACAAATCAGCCCTCTGAAAAGGATAAACTAATCTACGCTGCTGAGAGACTGCAGATACACACATTTAGCAATAGAAATGAGATGCAACTTACAATCAAGCACAAAAGGATGCATCCTGTGGCTCCAGGGAACAAAGCATACCATAGTTGCAGATTATGATACTTTGCCCCATCGATGAACATTAGAGGCAGACTAGCAGCTGCAATTCAAGAATCTAAAGTTAGAACATATTTGACCAAGAACAAACTACCAACATGCGGATACAGATATTGACATGCAATCCGGCATATACATGCAGTAATTTTTGGGATTTTAAAGTTACTACCATATAAATTTTGATGGCCTTGCTTCTATTAAGTAGCTGGACTTATAAAGTCACCTAGATTCTAGGATACTCACAGATACCAGCATATTTTTTTAAATTATTATGCTTCTGCAGCAAGACTTCAATTACCATTCAGTGTGCCAAGAAAAAAAATATATATATATTTAAGATGCTTGGATTCAATTGTATTTTCTTTTACTTGACCTTATCAAAACTATTTGAGAACTTGTTCAAGCGGCTTTACTTGCCGAAAGTCCAAGATTACATGCCTACCAGTCAATGTTAAGAATTTTCTTCTTTTGACAATTGGATATGTAATTAGAGAGGAGAGTTCGAACGAACCCAATTTTTTTGGTGATCTCAAGATTACATGTCACCTAGAAGTCCACGTACATGTGCCTAACAATCAAGAAGATGGTATTACATAAAAAAGGAGATCAGATCATAATTCATAAACGGATAGATGTCTCAATGATCGGATCTGGATCGGTTGAATGCATAAAAATCAGACCTGAATTGTGGATTTGTGGTCACATGCAACTAAAGGCTACAAATCCGATGACCCATGCCCCGATCCTTTTGTTACGTTAGAAACCATAGGGCCGTTTTAAAAGATGGTGGTAGTTTTTATTGGCGATAATTTGTCCACAGAACATGATTGGACACCGGCGGACGAAGCTTGGAAGTAAATCTTCCCTTTCCCGTGCTTTTGGCGTGTGAAAAATCTAATGAACTTTTCTTTTACTTTTAACATAGAACATTGAGAGTTCAATTGGAAATGCCAATGGATCCAATATAGCATAACATTATGCTAATAAACTTGGAATCGGTTTAATTTAAATTTTAAAATTTGTTGCTAAAAAATCATAAACCATCACTAAATTTAGTCGACACGGCAGCATATATATATATATATATATATATATATATATATATATATATATATATATATATATATATATATATATATATATATATATATAT
>JAANDH010000076.1:174028-434218 GCA_011799765.1 Nymphaea thermarum | reverse complement strand
TCATCAAATATTAGTTTACACTTTTTTTTCTTTATTTGTATATCATTCATTCTCTCTTAGATAAATAATCTCATCCATTCATCTGTTTCAAATAAATAGTTTTGATTAGATGGTTGAGTGACTCTAAATAACTAGAATATATATATATATATATATATATATATATATAATAATAATAATAATAATAATAATAATAATAATAATAATAATAATAATAATGACTATTTGGCTTCAGCTTCACTTTTATGATTCCGACTAATTGGAGTCTCATCGAATCTGTTTCCTGGGCATGCTTCAAATGGAAAATCAATGTAGTAGAGGGCTTCATGGTTTGGAAAACAATTATGCGGATTTGGCCCAAAGTTTTCTTTACTAATTCCAACTAAAAGAAGCTCTCCATGCGTTTTCTAGGCATGCTTCAAAAGGAAAGTTAAATGTATAAAGAGTAGTACATCTACTCCACAGAATTTTTTTTCCCATGCCCTTTTCCCGAATTAAAAAATGTTGGAATAAAAAAACTTGACAAAAATGATGATGTCCACATAAACGTGGTTTTAAACGCAAAGGAAAACAATAATACAAGTATTTTTTTATGCAAAAAATGGAATTAGAAAAAAAAAATCAAAATGATTGATTGTTGAATAAAAGAGAGGCTCTCCCTACTCTTGGCTCGTCTTGAGCTACGTCGGCATCATCGGCTTCACGATCCTTTAACTTAGATACTGCATCCCACCACTTAGAATGCAAAGGCATAATGTCCTCGTGAATTGAACTTAAGACATGCATTTAATATAACTTTAACTCAACCTCGTGAATTGAACTTAAGACATGCATTTAATATAACTTTAACTCAACCAGCTGTATTATGTCCTTTGAAAAGAATTAAAAAACACTAACAAAATATCGTCATCCCGTTACAACGTTGCTACTTAGATAGCCGGCAAAATATAGTACATATATAACACGATAAATACACAACATGTTCGAAAACAAAAATCTGAAAAGGCCGGTCAGTGTTTCGCTTTGGTATTATTTTGAAGGTCGACCAAATATTTTGGTCCAGAACGATACTTTGGCAATTATCTCATAATATTTGTGACGCCGGTTAGAGGTAAGCTGCAATATGAATCCACCTTTGTTTCGGGCAACAAGATCCTTGTTTGTGTCCGACTACCCACAATCTTGTATCTCATATCTCCTTCTTATTGGCCACTCATTTAGATCCAATGCGGGTCCCGTCCACTTACATGTGTCACAAAAGTACTGATCAAACCGAGCCAGCCACGTGGTGCCAGCCTCACAAAGTTTGTTCATTTTTTTTCGTTAATGTTTTTAGAATTAGTACTTTTCCAGCCAAAATTTATGACTTCAAAAGTCTTTTTGCCTGCTTTTCTTTATTATTCTTTATTAACAAAAAGTATATAAAAGAGTGAGCTAAAATATTTATGTCTGCTTAGATGTTTTGAACTCTCGCACATGCTAGCTTGATGCTAAATGTGTTTATGAGAAGCCCAAGCATTCCAACCACCAAGAGCACAGTCAAGGGGGGCTAACATGGGCTTTGGCTTCTCCTCAATTTTTTTTTAAATTTTATATTATAAATTTTAAAAAATTTCATGTATCTTATATAAAAATTTTAAAAAATAATATTTCGATCATTGTTAAAATTTTGAAACCATAATTTGGCCCTCTCATGAAAAATTTTTAACTTTGGCCTTACGAACAGCCAGAGAAATCCATGTTATGAGATCTCATAAAAGTATCATACAAAGCATCGAAAAATTATGTCTATCTTGTTTTGTTTCACAATAAGTTGTTTGATTCCCAAAAAATATTCCTCCTTGCTCTTTGGACCAAGTCCTCTGTTTCATAGGAGAAAACATTTTTCTTTCAAATGGACTTTTTTTTTTATCACCAAGAGATTTTCTTATCATGGGATTTACTTTGTGCTGAGTGTAGGCACATCGGGTTTATACAGGTGAGCTAAGTTTCTTAGAATTGGTTTCTCTCTCTTGTTGGAAAATAGGAAAAGTTCCCCGTTGGGATCAATAATGTGCTCCCTACAAACATGTGGCAACTTCAGCTTCGACTTTCTTTTATGTATAGTGAATAACAAATATACATAAACATTATATAATATGCATATATATAAGAAAAGAAATGAAGAGAAGATTCAATTTTATATACCGCAACCTGACATACACAGAGAGGAGAGAAATTGAGAGAGAGAGAGAGTACCGGGAGGGTGGGTGTAGCCAGTATAGATCATGAAAGCAATGGACGCAGCAAGAGCAGTGCTCCTTGCCACCCAACCTGCCCCAAATATGACGAAGGCAAGCACCCCGATGGCTGCACAGCATATCTGAGACACGAACATGTTGTACTTCTGCACCAACAATGAAGAAAGGACGGGAGGAAGAGCTCTGTATGCAAACTTGTTGCAGAGATAATGGAAGGAGAGAGATAGAAAGAGAGAGAGAGACCTTAGCAGCAGGAGCAGTGGGAGTGGCCAACAAGACCATGCAAACTGCACCAAACGGTGGAGTCGTCAACGCCAGTCCCTTCACAGCTATCATCTGATCCACTCTCCCCATTATCGCCATGGCTGCAAATGCCCCTGCAAACCTCTCAATTTGCCCATTCCTACCCGTCAGTTACCTATTCAATCGTCTAAATGAAAAAAAAAAAAGGCAAAATCTCTACTGGAGAAGCAAACAGAACACCAACTACACCAATTAAGAATCCAAGATCATGGAACCCAAAAAAAAAAAAAATCTAATGCCAATTTCACTTTTCATCAATAACTACTGTAAATTCTCTGGTGGGGAAAAAGGATACGACCCAATTTCGAGACGCTGAAAGCCTTTTCATAAGCGTCTACGAATTAATGGCCGCTTGATCTGAAAAGCAAACTAATTCTAGCCCGCAGGGAAGGTGGGAAACTGCAGAATGGACAAACTCACCTGCCGACGGCCATACGATGTCGCTGAGGCAGGGGCGAGTTCCGCTCAGGTTGAGATTCCAAGATTCATTGCTCGTAGATGCTGCATTCTTTACAGACAGAGATCGCCTGACCCTCCTCGGAAGACCCCAACTCTTATTGGCAGCTTCTAATCCATGGAACAGGAGGGAGTTTAGCTCCAAGGGGAGCACTTGAGATGATGATCTGCGATGATTTAAAAGGAAGGGAGAGTGGAGAAGCGAATCTGCCATCCGCCCTCCCCTTCACTGCCAGTTCGATTCAAATGGCTGAGGTCCTTCCTGAAAGCAAGGAGATACAGATTCCAGGACGATGGCCTTTTGTATTGGGATGGACCTTTTTGGATGGGCTTTGAGGGGGAACAAAGGGCAACCTGGCCTTTTCGGTGGCCGCAAAATATATCGATGGGAGCGTGTGGCTCCTCATGAACCTCAATGGACTTTACTTCTCGGCCCTTCCCGCAACACGGTCCTGCCTTTTACGGAAAAGTTCAAATAATTTTGATGTCCTCACAAAGATTTTGTTGATTCTTCTCTTTCTCTTTTTTAAATGTAAAATTGTGGGCGTATATGGCCGTGCATTTATTTGGAAACATAACTTTGTTTGTCCATTGGCTCTCATCAGCCTTTTCCGAATGTCTACATCATTTTAAATAAACAAAATTATACGTTGAAACAGTCGAAATCTAATGGATGCAAGTGGCTCCAAAGGGCATAGTATAGTGGTCAGGTTGGCGGTGCGATTCAGTCATAAAATAAAAATCTGGACTGCAAAGATATATTCTAGTTGACAGGTCTATTGCATACCATTCAGGTGGAGAAAAAGGGGGGCAGTTCCGACCTCTTATCAAATCATCAATGTATGCACATGATTTTATGTCTTAAAGCAACATAATTGACTTATCGCCTACATGTGTATGTGTATAAATGCTTAAACAAGTTTTTATCAAGATAATGGTGAAATTTTAGGTACAACCCAATACTGTATTCAATAGTTGCCACAAAATTAAAGCAGCAGTAATTTTGACTGGTAGGTCACATTTGATGTTCTTGGGTACTCAATCCTTTGAGGGATAAAAGAGGGAATTCACATGGTATATCATTAAATAGCACACTTTGACATTGAGAATTCATGATATGATCAAGTTGGAAGTTTTTCCTCCATAAGAACCAAAGAAAACATAATGTCATTTGGAACTGAGTACGTTTCATAACTTTAATATAATTCAACTTGCAAATTAGTAATTCGCCAATCAATTATTTATCGGAAGGAATGAGTGAAAATTGAACAGATATTGACCAAAAGAAAAGACAGATTTTCTCTGCTTCATACTGCAGGTCCAAATTATATATTCCTCTTCTTTAAACGTTGATAGGTTGCGGTTAGAAAGACCCTTAGACTATGCCAAGAGGCGTGTCCTACCTTTCAACGCATAACATCTTTCAATTTGAAGATCTCTAAGCAAGCCCCTGACCTCTGCTGGCATGACCTAGGAACAACTTATCGCAGGATATGAAGCCATTCTCAAGGAGAACCTGCCAAAACCATGAACCAATTTCAGGACAAATCAATCAGCGACGAAGTGTACAGTTGGATCCTGCAGGCTAACGATATCAACTGGCTCTCAGATATCCAAGTAAACCTTTTTTGACAACTAAATATCTGGATCAGCAATTCGTTGATAAATTGTTAAGAAAGATTAAAAGCCCCATCTGTTTCTGCTCTGGATGGTAATGGCCTAAACTTTCAGCTTACTGTCGCCTGCAATAATATTGGGAAACTGGTAGCTGGGATAGGACTTGGTGCATTTGGCTGAGACTTGTCAGACTACCTTGACAATGACTGTCTGGAAAGTGGTAGTTGAGATTGGGAAGGGAAGTTGAAGCTAAGGTTTGGTTTTTCAGGAATGTGCAAAACAGAGAAAGTGGTAGCTGGAATTGGGATGGAAATTGGCAGTTAGAGTATGGCTTTCAGATGTTTGCAGATCAGAGCAGGCATCATTGAAGATGAGAGCGAGGTACAAGACCATTTGCTTGCATTAGGTCAGTTTTTCTGTCGTTCAAGAAGAGCATCTGTTTCAGAATGAGACCTTCTCACCTTTATATTTTCACTCTATTATGGATCCTCCGAGTGTTTTGGCCAATGACAGGTATGCTTTCTATCAGTGTTATAAATGAGAGAGCATCCTTCTGAAACCTTGGGGGGTAACAAAGGAGTCAACTTCAGTTGCATTACCCAATTATTGAGTTAAATTTCCTTGATATGTTTCTTTGTAGGTGATAACTATAGAGAAATCAAATAATGGTGGCACAAATTTGAGTGCATTAATGAATCAAATACACCGCAGAAGTCATATCAGTAAAATGTGGGTATCCAAACACTAACAAGTCACAAGATCATAATCAGGTGAGGTTAATGCAATAGAACGACCTTGTGACCGTAGCTAACAGAGGAAAGAACATGAAACGTTTCAGTGTTGGGAAAGAGACTGGAACAGAAAGCAGAATTGGAAAGACTTTTTCCATGTGATATATACCGTTGCTTTAGTGCCATGATTTCAGACCAGTCACTGGTGAGGAGAGCCATGGGTTCTCACAGATTAACTGTACATGCACAGGACTATGAGCTGCTAATTGTTAGACATGACATTATAGCTTACCCTGAAATCAGGGTGTAACTCGATGCTACAAACGCAACTCTCAAAAAAGTTAGGTCCACACAAAACTTACACTTATTCTCAGAGCACATCCAACCGTTAGGATACACACATCATAGAAATTTCATAATCTGGAACATGTTCTAAGAGGACAAAAGCAAAAATATGCATTTGGCTTACCAAAGAAATAAGACATGATTCGAGTCAGTTGAGTAGGAGAAACCTGTACATATTAGCAGAAAAACTAGAATAATCAATCTACAGATGAAGTTTTTCCTGTCCTCAGCTGACGGCCTGACAAGTAATCTACTTATAAAGACCTCCCGCACGCGCAAAGCGAAGCAACGTCACGTCACTCTGCTGACAGGTGATGAAGGGTGACGCTGACTCTGCCGGAATGGCATTCTGTTATACAGCCATAGAATAGTAAACTGGCTTGATCCGACCAAGAAAGGCATGGGAGCGAACTAGGGGATTGCCTCATTGATCTCGGTTCCAGGAAATTATTGGGAAGTACATAATTTGTCAGATACATAGGTGAAAATTCAAAAGTACATGATATTTTTATGGTGTAGTGAAAGAGGCTCACATATTGAAATCTTGGAAACCTAAAAATATATAGCAGAGCTGTTGGTTTTAACAAATAACCAAGCATGGTTATCATGATATCTTCAGTTTTTTCTTTTATCATGATTTCTTTTGTCTATGGACCTCAAATTTGGCCAAGAATTCTGGAACTTTGTTTCCAGGACAAAAAGAAGAGAGAGAGAATTCAGTTTTAAACAGTTTTAAGAGCATTCCACTTTTATAATCATCTACATATTTGCATATTTTCTGTAGGAAACATATAGCCTTGACATGAGCTTCAAGAAAAAGGAAAAAGTATTCAAAGTTCACAAACTGCTTCTCCAAAGTTTCTTATCAAATTTAAACTACTGAATAAACTCATAAGAAACAACTGATCAAACAAGTCTCACATCCCTGACTTCTGCGAGAGAGTGTCCCATAGCTGAGTGTACCAAACACACAGGTCTGCATATGTTAAACGTGCATACGCATATTTAACTAACGGAATACTTCCAGAAGAAAGCAAACTTCAACCAACCTCATGAATGAAGTGTGAAAAGAAAAAGAAACAGCAAGAGAAATTGTACAATCTGATGTCCTCATAATGAGCATGTGTATGAATACCCGCAGGTGTATCTCAGACTTAAAAGAAAAAATGAAGTTGCCAAGCCAGAAAATGTGAATTAAAACAAAAACTAAAGTGAACAAATAAGTCCAAAGCAGGTTTTAAATGGATAACCATGCAGAGGTCATATGCAAAAAACTTTTGAATTAAAAGATAAAATTTTTACAATCTGAAATTAGAATTTTAGCCTTTAGGATGGTTAAACATGAGGAAAATGCACATGGTTTGAATATAATTAGTGGCCATGAACTAAAAAATCAACATATTTGGGACATTACCAGTTAAAACATGATCTGGAAAAAATAAAATCATCAACAAAGCAGTTGACCTGAAAAACGTAAACCTAGAACACCATAAAGAAAGAATCTCAGCAATATGATAAAGAAATAATTGTAAGAACAAAAGTATAAGAACAACTGGTGCTGCCTTACTAATCTTGTGAATGATTTGCTAATCCTGAAATACATGAAGTAGAGCATGAAAAATAAGATCCATTAACGAGTCCTATGTTACATGGATTCAGGTATGCAGCATTTTCAAGAGATTTGACAGTACAAATGAGTGTGTGTGTGTGTGTGTGTGTATACATACAGACACACAGATATATATATATATAGACCCAAAACATACCAAATATTATTTTGAAATGTTTAAGCTGTGGACTGCACCCATACACATGTCCAGCCCCGTAGACATGGGTGCAGTGCCCTTACAGGCAAGTTCATGTGACACAGGTTGAGCCTCTTGAACTACAATCTGCACTGGTAGCATTCCATGATACTTACTGTTATACTTGGTGGAACACAATAAGAATATTATGCTCGGTGCTTCTTAATTCTTCAGTGGGACAGTTTTCCTTGAGAGATGTGTTGGAACATGGCAAATAAGCTGGACCATGAATTGGCAAGAAGTAAATGCAATTTGACAGGTCTAAAGATGTAATGCAAATAAAAAGATGAAACAAGTAATGGTTGCTGGATGCAGAAAAGATGAACCATCATAAACACAAACGCTTTTGAAGATATCCAATTCAATGTGAAGTTGTGAACCATTCTCTACAATAGCACAACCCAAACACTGCAAATTTTCTGTTTTGCACACTATATCGAGGCCCAAGGAAATTTTTTACAAGTAATGATAATATGCCATAATCTTCAAGTACAGGGATTTCAGGCAATCTGCTTATGGTCAACCGACATAGCCTTCTCATTTACAAGCACAATGAAGACTTCATACTTCATAGTATCAACTACAGAAAGATAAGTGTGACAACATTTTTTGCTCAATGTTATATATTATATTTATCTGGAAGAGTACATTGAGAGCCCTTTTGTTTCATAATTTCAGGTACTTGGTGCACAAGCCAAGTAAGTAGCTTGTAACAGAACCAAATTGTCAACAAGTTCAATAATCAACTTGGCCTCATAATGAAAAATCTTTCAGAACATTACATTCATCATCTAACGCTCTAAGAAAGTTGTAAAGCATGTGATGCAACTGCTACTTTTATCTGATGATTTAGCAATGGATGACATAGGTAAATTTAGTTAAATATTTGCACATGTTCAGAGTCCAGCTCTATCTGGAGTGCAATGTCTTTTTAATCATCCGGAGGCATCTCCACATTGCAGTCGACACAAAGAATAAGCCTAATCCTGTTGCAACCGCATACTTGAGACCAAGGTTGACAAGCAAGTTGACCAAAAGGCCAGCCAAAACCACCCCGACGAAATTAGCGGTAACAGCAGGCCAAAAAGGCATATCCAGTATCGATGCTATTATAGCTCCGGTCCATGCACCAGTACCAGGAAAAGGCACTGCAACAAACAGCATTAAGCCAAGCCACTGAAATTCTTCCACCGGACCTGCTTTCTCTCTAGCCCTCTTGAATATACGGTCAAGCAACGCAGAAGCACTGGTATTCCGTTGTGCAAGAAAAGAAGCAAATCTCTTCAAATAGATAACAATGATGGGCACAGGAACCATGTTTCTGCGAGATTTTAAAATACACGTATTCATTAGATGAAGAAATTCTCTACCATAAGACAAACTGAAGACCAACAGAGTGACCAAAGGAATATTGTAAGAATAGTTAAAGCAGGATCACATTATTAAAAGCATGTCAAATTCAACTACCACCGATACCCAGAATACAATGTTCAAGCTACATCCTCACCTATAAGGCCACAATCACAAAACTTTTTAAAGATAGCCAAATTCCCACGTCAGAAAATGAAGTTTCTCATGAATAAAAGCAACAATTTAGAAGGTTACCCAAGAACAGATAAGACAGTAAGTTGCAGAGGCTTCATTCCCATCCAGTATCCCACTGGTATTGCGCCACGGAGCTCTATAACCGGCAACGTAGATAAAGCAAAAACGATGGCTTCATCCGCCCATCCTGAGCCACGCAGAAAGCTTGCGATCTTGAGGCCAAAACCAGAAGCTCTAATGGAGTCAGCGGCAGCATAAGCCGCTCCACTTGACACCAAAAGCCAGAGGGGCGTACATAATATCAACGGCACAAAAACCTTGACTAGTTTTCTCCTGCGGCTGCTCTGATCAGCCTCCTTACTGGCCGGCGAGGAAGAAGAGGGAAAATTCTCATGACCAGCCTAAAGTACACATACCCCAATTCGGAAAACCCAAATGAAACAGTCAGAAATATGCAATTTGCACAAATTGGTATAAGGTAATAAGGTACAAGAACAAAATGCAGTCAACATAAAGAACTGGATACCTTAAAGCATAGAAGGTGACGTTTTATGTGTCTGGTTTTTACGCGACAATGATGAAAAGAAATAAGACTTTGGTGTTGGTGCTTGAAAGGGCGGAATCTTGGGGAAGATGAGATCGGGAAAGAATCAGAGAATCTATTGAAGGACAAAAATGCACCAAGTGTTGCCATTTGATCCAGAGAGGGAGAAGGAGAGAGAGAGAGTCTTAAAATGAAGCATTGTATGCAGTTTTAGCTTTTTAGCTTTTGGTTGTCATTCGCATTTCGCAGTATTCACTTTCAGTCGTGTTCACCCTCTGTGACAAGACTAAACCCAGCTCGCCACTAAAAGCAGAAGAAAAAATTTACCGAAAACTCTAACGATTACGCGTTTTACAAAACCAAGTTTAGCTCGCCAAATATCATGTTTAAATTCTTGAGTAACAACGTAATTTCACAATGGACTCCATTTGACTGCGAGGGGAACCGTCGAAGTAAATTATAAAGGTGCCTTTACTTTGAGTTCATCTGCTATTCTCCTTTCTCGTTTTTTTTGGCTTCGTCCTCCATTCACATAAGTGAGCTAAATTACATTGGGGTGTGTGGGTTGGTTGCAGTGTACAAGCCAAAGGCAGGTTGAGGGCATTTATTTTGCATGTTGGGAAGTAGGAAAGTGCGGCATTGAAGTTAGAGACCAGTCATGAAAAGTTTGGTTTGTTTCCGCTTCTTCCATTAATGTCTTTTAATGCGGTTAGGTGGTTATGGTCGACTTCCATTCCAGAAACATGTAATCAGTTAATGTGTGATCAAGGAAACCAACAAGTTGTGGTACTAAAGCATCTATGCTTAGATATAGAGGTATCGAAGTTGTGAAAAAATGATGAAAGTTAGTGAAAGAATGATGAAAGTTATGTGTTTGTGGGTATGGTTATAGGGATGGTAAGATCCACAGAGGTTGATAGCTCTTGCGTATTATCATTTGGTGTCCTATTTTTTGTTTAGTTTCTCTCTTCTTTTGAGCTTTCTTCATGGTCGTTATTGAGTTTCCTATCTGTTTTATCTGTGGTCTTCCTCTGTTTGTGTTACTGCCAGGGCTTTTGGCAGTTGTGTTGGCATTTGCCTATGCATGGTTTCTTGATGCTGGTTGTCCCCATTGTTTGATGTACATAATATTTCTTCTAGTAAAGGTGGGAGACTATCTTACGAGCAGTTTCCATTGGAGCCTGTAGTATCTCCTTTGCATAACCAGTTTCACTTCACAAGATTTATGGCGTCTTGTTGAGAATGGTTATGCAAAGGAGAAGCTTTTCTGCCCAAAGAAAATAAGATAGAAAACCATGTTTTTTTGGTGTTGATGCTACAGGCCATGGCAAAAGCTATAGTTCCAAGAATTGATAGAAGATGTGGATTATATAGTCACAGAAAACACGTTTTTTTCAAAAAAAAAAGCGTCAAAAGTTAAATGACCGTTTAACACATTAAAGAAAAAAAAAGTTTGAAACGACTAAATTTTTTCACTTTTTTCAATTTTTTTAATGTCAAACAGTTTTTTTTTTCTATTTTTTATTTGTTGCAAATTTACTTATCTTTTGATGTTTGTGTTATTAGTTTCTCATTTATTTTATTTTTCTCTATTTTAGTTTTTTTTTAAAATTTAAAAATTTATCGTTTTTTTCAAGCTTGTCGTGTTATAGCCGAGAAAAACCTCTCTGTTTAAAACTCCAAGACGTTATTTGTGACTATGGTGTGGATGATTGAAACATAAATTTCATAGTGATAAGAAGATCACCGTAAGAGACCTTATAGATAGAATTTGGACTTCTCTATGGAAGGTTGCGAATTGATTCATTCTTTTTTTCAAATGAAGACATTTGGAAAGTTTATGATTGAGAAGGTGTGGAATAAGGTTACTGCCTAGGGTTTCACCCTCCTAACCCAAGTGCAACTTCTTAATCTCAAGGTTTACTCTTAAGCATGCAATTCTCACTCTAGAATGAAGTTGCCCATGAGAGCATGAGCATGAATCGATAACCAAACACAAGAAATTGGAGTTTGAGAAAGTGGAGAAGATTGGAGTTGGCTTTAGTATAGGCCAAGAGTTGCAGCAGTCGAGCCAAGAAAAGCCAAGTTTAGCAGCTACTAGCTAGGCAGATCTCAAGGGTTCTTAATTGAGGCCACGGGACTGGTTTCAAGGCATAGAACCATCAGGGAATATGGTAGTGACTGAAGGCCACATTCAGGCTGGTCAAAGCATAGTTGGTAAACCCGCGATTCGGACTCAGATTGGCAGATGGCTGGTTTACTGAGTCAACGAGTTGACTCATTGACTCGGCCAAGTATTCAAATAACTGTAATGTATATTTACTGTAGTTGAATTCGGCGATTTTGGGCAAGACAAGACGAGACAAAATTCATTCCAATTCCAGTTTGAGATGGAATTTTATTTTTAAAATTTTAATTCTAGAATCAAAATTCAAAGCTGCTAAACCCCCCTTACCATTTCATTCCTGTGTATGATCTCTAACTTAGGTTGGGTGCTCTAATCTCTGCATTTCTTTGGTGAGTCTTCTGTACTGGCTTCTTTGGTTTGTTATTTTCCTGAGCTGTGCATTTTCTTACTAACCAGTGGTGGATATATAGTGACTGCTAGAGCTTACATTGTTGTCTTTTTAGGGGGTGAGTGGTTCATTCCACTGCCCTAAAAGAGATCTTCGCACCCCCCCTATGCCCGCCCCCCAGGGTTTTCACAGAGTTGCGTTGGGCCCTTTTACGGGCCAGAGGTAGAGCGCACTGGGACGTGATAGTAGCCGTTCCAAAACTCGAACTTGAGTCTTTAGGGCAGTGGTGCGAGGTACATCCAACGTTAAAGCATAATAAAACGGGCCTAGCGCCCAACACTTAAGCAATGGCTTCAAACGAGTCACATGGAAGACGGGGTGGACGAGTGCTTCCCGTGGTAAACCCAATCTATAAGCTGCTTTGCCCACTTTCTGCAAGATCGGGTATGGGCCATAATAGCGCGGGAGAAGCTTCGAATAAGGTTGCCCCATTAGAGACTTCTGTTTTAGAGGAAGTCTCTTCAACCAGACGTACTGCCCTTCCTCAAATTCACGTTGGCGATGGGAGACTTACCGGAAATGGGCGGCTGGCCGAGAGGGAGAAGCTCCACGCGCGCCGGCAGCAATTCCTTTCTTCTCGCCGGAAGTCCAAACACACCTGCCGGAATATTTCGAAAACAAGGGAAGGCTTGGGCAGGACTTTCCCGACTTCGTCGGAATTAATGGCGGTCGCCGGAAATTGCAGCGGCCGCCGGAATTTCCAGATTTTCCGGCGAGTGGCCGGTTGCACTTCTAGCCGTCGAATCTCACCCAAATTACACCATTTTTTAGCTTTTCTTTGGGCGACTCTTTTAAGCTAGTTTTTACTTAATTTCAACGGACAGATTTTGATATTTTTATACTTTTAACAATCTGGTCCGTGAGTTTTCCGGGGAGAGACCGAGCCTTCTTTTTGGCTTTTCCGGGCTTTTCCACCGTTGAACTTTCTTCAAACTCTCTCCGATCACTCTAAAGGATATCGGGAGTGAAATGAGAGGGGTAAGGACGGCTCCCGGGCACGCCTCGCCGTGGATCTCAGCCCTCCTCTCGGGTACGCCGGAGAGGGGCCGAGGGTGAGTTTACGGCCGGAATGGCGCCCACCCTTCTCTCGTTTCACTACGGATTTCCGGTAGAATGAACCGTCAAGAGGTCCCGTTGAAGCCGAGGAACTGGTCCTACGCCTTCAACCTTCCCAATTCGATCTCCAGCCTCTCAACTCTCACGGGATTAAGAGAGAAGGCACCGAGGATCGGTTTTGCAAATAGCACGGAAGGGGAATGTACTTACGTGGTCGGAGGAGGGATTGCCGCCGGTGGAGGGAATCCGCCTTCGCCTTGCTGCCTTTCCCGGTGACTCCAAGATCGCCGGCCTTCAAGGACTTAGGTTCTAGAGCGCCGTGGAGGTAGAGGACGCGAGGGGGGAGGAGACGCCAGACTCTCGGTTGAGCAAGGTGGGAGACGAGAAAGAGGAGACCTCGAGAGAGGAGAGAGAGTAAAATTGGCTAAATGCCTTTCAATTCCCAATTTTTCGATATCTTACACATGGATCTAAAGCAATATATACAAGTCTAAATAATCCAGATCTTTAATCCAGATCTGCCCTACCTACCCGACCCCATTACATAACCCGCCTGGCACAACCCGCCAGGTTAAGTCCTTGGTTCGAATCCCTTTGGGATCGAGCCCAAGTCTTCTCTTCCTTCTTCCTTGGCGCCTTGCTTTTTATCCTCTAAGCGCGCCTAGTTGAGTCGAGCTTTATTAAAACCAGTCCTAGCTGCAAAAGCCAACACGTTAAAGCATAATAAAACGGGCCTAGCGCCCAACACTTAAGCAATGGCTTCAAACGAGTCACATGGAAGACGGGGTGGACGAGTGCTTCCCGTGGTAAACCCAATCTATAAGCTGCTTTGCCCACTTTCTGCAAGATCGGGTATGGGCCATAATAGCGTGGGAGAAGCTTCGAATAAGGTTGCCCCATTAGAGACTTCTGTTTTAGAGGAAGTCTCTTCAACCAGACGTACTGCCCTTCCTCAAATTCACGGTCCTTCCTTCCCTTATTGTAGACCTGACGCATTCTATTTTGGGCCTTGGCCATGTTCTGCTTTAACGCCTCAAGGACCATTTCTCTAGTTCTCAACTCAGAGTCTACATTATTGTCATTAGCACTACCTCCTTCATACTGTGGAATAGTTGGAGGCGGGAAGCCATACACAGCTTCATAAGGAGTCATCCCTATGGACGAGTGCCAACTGGTGTTATATGCCCACTCTGCCCAGGGCAAAAACTTAACCCAAGAATTGGGCCTTTCTCCTGCGAAGCACCGTAAGTATGTCTCTAAGGACCTATTTACAATTTCACTCTGCCCGTCCGTCTGCGGGTGGTGAGCAGTACTAAACTTTAGTTCTGTACCCATGTTCTTCATATACTCCTTCCAGAACGCACTCATGAAGATGGAATCTCTGTCACATACTATGGTCTGAGGCATCCCGTGGAGTTTTCCAATATATTCTTGGAACACGTTGGCCACCATTGGCCCTTGGTACATCCTAGAAAGCTAAGCACCTTGTTGCAACAAACACAAGTAGGTCCATAAAGCCTTTTGCAAAAGCCACTTCATCTTTAAGATGTGCCCAAATAAGTAACTTGACTAATTAAATAATCCATCATCTGATTGAGGCTTTTAAGAACATTTCTCCTTTAATCACATGGTTAGGCTGGTTTTAAGGGGAACATTGCTTAAGGGTTGATGGAATCATATGAGAAATAAAAGCAACAGAGCTTCCCCAATCTTTGTATATGGAGCCCTTGAATCAAGTGAAAAGTGAGGCAAAAAGGTTAGCTTGCTTTTGATATATAATTATGGGCCATGATGTGGCCTGATAATGACCACCAACAGGGTGGAGGCACTTGACTGCATCAGCTCACTTTTGCCACAGCTTTTCTCTGTCCCTTTTATGGGGAGGGCAGGTCTCTTTGGCCACTTCACTCTCTCATTATTATTGGCTTTTGTGTTTTATAATGAAGTTATGGTTGGCACTAAGCCTGGGCAATGGGTTTGGGTACCTGATGCGATGCGCACTCGATACCTAGCCAATCGGGCCTCGACCCAGGCCTCCCGATGGCCTCGATTAACAATTTCTTATTTTTATTATTTTATTTAATAATAATTTATATTTTATTATTAAAAGTTATATTTTATATTCAATTAATTTTATATTAAAAATTATTTTTAAAATTTTAATGGGGTTTGAGCTCAGGTTTTGAGCGTCGGGACCGATGCCCAGGTCTAGTTGGCACTTGGCAGAGATTGGTGCTACCTCGCCCTTTTCTTTCTCGCTGTTTTTTTTAATAATCTCAGATAATTTTAAAAAGTCAAAAAACCGAAAGTAATAAAAGTTTCGAAAATAAAAACTGTGTAAAACAAGAAAAAATGGGAATGAAACGTAAATAAAACACATTTTTTCGTTTTATTTTTTTTTCAAAAAAATGTGTCATTTCGCCTTCCTTTTCCGGAATAAAACAATCGTTCTTTATGACACTGCTTTGCGGCAATTCATTCATTTATAAAAAAAACAAATGATTCTTCAAAAGTTGCATTTCGTTTGATCAAGGTGGGATGCAGTTATGTTATCTCTTATTTGAATATAAGTGGTTTTGCATTGGGGTGCAAAGAGATGTGATTATGTTAGATTAAGATCTGCACTAAAAATATTGATTCCTAATCTTGCCTCTGAGTTTGAGTTCGGATTTGAATATGATCTGAAGGGTAGAGATGAATCCGAATTTGAAATATGTTTTGACACCGATCCAATAGGAAAATGCAAATTGCGTATATGCAAGAATCGAATTTGGTTTGGTTTTGATTCAAATCTAAACCAGGCTGAATATAATACAGATCCAGATCTCCATGGGCTAGTTGGAGTTTGAACCATGTGTGTATTTAGACCTTAATCTAATGATCAAGTGAAGGATCCTGATATCACCTAATGTTCAATCCCTAATTAACCTTAAAAATTTATAAAATAATTCAACAATAAAACTTTTACTACATTAAAAAAAAAAAATCATAGTTGAGACATGGCACCACCAAATTGAATCAGTGTGCTACCAATCCGATTCAAACTTCCCGATTCAAAGTTAATTTCTGGGTACAATCACATGAAATTGGTGTAATGGCATCACGATTCATTAGATTTTCCTTCCAAAAAGATAAAGAAGGACAAGCACCAAGTTCACACCTACCGGTTTTAACAATTATTATTGCCAATGGATACTGGCGGAGCTAGATTTTTTTTTTATAAGAGCACTAATTCACATATTTTTATACTTGAAAGGGCCATTTATATATACAACAAAGTAAATATTAGAAGACCTTAATGTAAAATAAAATAAAAGAGAATTGAGGGGTTGGTGTTGACAACTGCCCGCACCAGTCTATATGTGGCTCCGCCACTGCGAATAAAACATCAACTCCATATCACGAGTTGATGTAAGCCAAAGTTGCACATTGGTTGTCTGCATACCTGACAAAACTAGATATTGCGGCCGTATGTAGTATGTAGATATTCCCAATGTCAGCCAGAAAATTCTTGTGAAGGGGCACTAACTATAATTTTAAAATTTTAAGGATCACTAATAAATAAATGAGAAAAATTACTCAGAAATATCAACATAAAAATAAGTTTTCTTTTTTTGGGGGGTGGAGGGGGGTCCGTGGGGGCAATTGCCCACATGTTGGAAGGTAAAAAGTTCACACCTGGAGAGAGAGAGTGTTCTTTGTTAGAAAGTTGAAGGGAAGTGCCAAAAGATGCTTACTAGAAGCTTTACACTAATGGGCTGTTTAATTAAAGTCATGAGCTCTAGCATAAATCTCGCCGTTAGCTTAAAAACAATACTTTTTGCCAAAAAAGGAAAAAATATTTTGCCGAAAGTTTTTCCTTATGCAAAGCTTCTGTCATAAATCAAAATCATCCCTAAAGGTTGTTTGGCAAATAAAATATTTTGTTAGTGTTTCATGAATTTGTCCCAATCTTTATGAGTGATTCATGGCATAATCACAAATAATGTCTCGGAGTTTTAAACGATAAGGTTTTTCTTACGGCGAGCTTGAAAAAAATGGGAAAAATATAATAAATTTTTTAAAAAGGAAAAATAAAATAAGTGAAAAATTCATAATACAAACATCAAAAGATAAGTATATT
Source organism: Nymphaea thermarum (assembly GCA_011799765.1). Classification (NCBI taxonomy): domain Eukaryota; kingdom Viridiplantae; phylum Streptophyta; class Magnoliopsida; order Nymphaeales; family Nymphaeaceae; genus Nymphaea; species Nymphaea thermarum. Next base: position 416,877 of record JAANDH010000076.1, on the reverse strand, counting down.
TGTAACCAATAAAAAAATGAGAAAAAAATAATAAATTTTTTAAAAAGGAAAAATAAAATAAGTGAGAAACTCATAATACAAACATCAAAAGATAAGTATATCTGTAACCAATAAAAAATAAAAAATAAAAAAACTGTTTGGCATTAAAAAAACTGAAAAAAAAATGAAAAAACACGAAAAGTGAAAAAAACATGAAAAATACGTTAAAAACACGTTTTTTCGTTTTTAACGTGTTTTTTAAGTTTTAAATAGCCATTTAATTTATCAGGTTTTTTCGTATTAAAAAAAAAAACACATTTTCTGTGACTGTGATTCATGGCTACCTAGTTCTAGTGTTCCATTAATGTACCTCAATCTTTTTGATAGATTCATGAAAAATTCACAAAATATTCCGACTGCCAAACAACTCCATAAAAAATGATTGGAGCATTTTTAGAATTTCCCGAGTCATCAAATCCTATAATGACAAAAAGACTCAGTGATATCTTAAGTCATGAAAAAGAATTTCTATTTGTAAGCGCGTAAATTTTAGAGAGAATTGGAAAAGTTGAGTTGTGCCTCTACTATTTTTGTGATAGAGGCCTTGCTTTTACTGACAGCTAATGAAATAGGGGCCTGCCTTTTTTATCATTGTTCCGACTTCTCTGATTTGTGAAAGTGGATAAATTGAAAATTAGGCATGATCTTTCAAATATAGAGGCCCCTGATTGTAAATTTTCAGGAAAAGTGAGGATTATATTAGGAAAACCATAAATATAAGGCTCAGTTTTTGGGACATACTGAAAGAAAGATGGGTCAAAATGGAAAATTCCCTGAAGAAATGAACTTTTTAGACTCCAAATAGACCCAGAAATCATGTGATCTTGAGATGGGTTGTTGGTCTTCCTGACCCCATGAGAGAGGTTCTCCACAATAGGAAGCTTGGCTTCTATAGCCATTGATACCCCTAAAAAGACCCATGATTGGTTATTATGTGATCTCCAATGGTAGGTCTCATTGGGAATGATTTCATAGTGTCACTGTTTTTTGGGACATGACCAGTGATGCTGAACTTACTCCAAAGGACCTGGCCTTGTGCGCGCCCATTAGGCCAAGTGGGTCCATGAAAAAAGCTGTGCACATGCATCTATATCTTGTCAAGATCAATTAAAAAGTGCCTAGCTCAACCAAATCAGAGTATTTGTTGACAAAGTAATGTATAATTTGCCTCTTGCATTGACTTGTCTCTGGTGGATCTTGATCCCTGCCCTTGATTTTCTGTATCTGACTGCTACAGTGGATTAACCAAGAAGTTTGGTGGTGTGAACTGTAGCAAATATGATGAGGTGAACCCTAAACAGGTTTAGTTCTTAGTTGGAATTATAGTTGGAACTGCAGTGTCACAGATATTGCAAGGTTTTCAAAAAACTCGCAATATTTACAAGAAAATCAAATAAAACAGAAAAAAAAAAAAGGAAACATTGCAAGCTGTTGAAAGTCTCACAAATTTGTCATGATATTTTTATGATTTTGCCCAAGATTTTAATATTTTGAATTTTTAAAGGTTTTTTATGAACTTTAGTTTTTAGAAAATTATTGAGATTTATCAGAGAATAACAACTTCATCAAAAATACCCAAGAAAAACCTCGCTGAAATTTTTTCGAGAACAATATTTGTGACAATGGCTGGAAGTCATGTTGTTTCATTTACGTGGCCTTCTTTGGGAGTCATTTTTAAAGTGTAGCTGCCATCTGACAATCTTGAAAAGATTTCAGATGTTATAAAAAAGATAAAAGAAAGCTGATCAAGAGGAGTAGAATTTAGCAGTAGCTTATTTTTCATGAAACTAAGCTGTTTACAACACTTTTCAGATGAAAGAGACCGAGAGAAAAGCATAAATCAATTAAAAGATAACGGCTTTTTATGAGATTAATGTTATCCCTGATATTCTGATGTTTCTGTCAGCTACTTTGAAAGCCCAAATGATGCTATCGTATTTTAAAAAAAAAATCATCAAGATCTGTGTCTATGATTGAAGCAATTTCTTGCCTTTAGCTAAAACACTTTTGCATTGGGAAAAATAAATCACTGAATTATATGTTTCTTCCTCAGCATGTTTAAATTTGATATCAGTACCCTGGTGTGAATATGTGCGCACTTTAACCTTTTCTGGAGATCAGAAAGTTTAGAAAGAAGACCAGCATAAATTCTCTATATGTATATATGTTCTCTCTTCTTCAGTTTCTGTGTCGGAAGGACCAAGATGATGAGCCCTTGGATAGCTTGTGCGCTGGGTGCTGCTTCTTTTCTTGCATTGCTATTGTTGCTCTTCTTCGTTCTTCATATTGTAGCCAATGGCTTCCTCAGTGGAAGTGGGAAAGGTTTACTAAAGAATGCCAAAAGATTAAGAAGAAAAGGTAATGTTCCCTTGATCTATAGAGTAAGAACTTTGCCGTAGAATTTTTCTTCAGTTGGTTTTAGAGTATTTGGTTCATCGGTTGGTGTTTAGTTTTGGCTTGAAACAGGAATAAAACCATAGGAATCTGTTGGATTGATCATGTTATTTTTGTTGTGGTTTTGTTTTGGTTACAGGTCGACGCCCACGGAAATTCACTCTCAAGGAGATCCATACCTATAGTGAAGAATTCAGTAATAAGATTGGAAATGGATCAACAAACACTGTGTTCAAAGGAAATCTGCCGGATGGCACGGAAGTTGCAATCAAGAGGCCTAATGCAGAGAGCATGTGCAGCTTATACGTCGCAGCAAGGACCGAAATTCAGGTGAAAGTAACTGCTTCCATGCCTTTGTTTAAAAATGGTTGCCTAATGACAATTTTGGAAAACTAAAAAGTCAATGATGCAAATTGGCTAATACATGTTGATTGTAGCTTCATGTATGATTTAAGTTTTCTACAGTTACCTTCTAACTGTAGTTTTTGTTACAGATTGAGCTTCTATCACTCATTCGCCACCAAAACTTGGTGAATCTTGTTGGTCACTCTGACGAAGCAGGATGCCAGTAAGTACACAAAACCAGAGAAACAAATGGAATCTATGCTTATTGATTGTATACAACCAGATTGAGAAAAAGGTTCATGTTTTTCTTTTTCAGGGTTCTTTTGTTTCAATATGCATCAAATGGGACACTTTATGAAAATCTACATGGTTTGTCATTGAAGGTCTCAGGTTCCTCTTTGCATCTGCTGTCTTGCTGTATCTGAATATTTCTTCTTGTTATGTTTAAGGGAATGAACATTTAACATGGAAACAAAGGACAAAGATCATTGGTGGTATCGCCTATGGGCTTCACTATCTTCATTCTTGTGTTCCTCCTGTTATTCATGGTGATCTTTGTTCACACAACATCCTACTAACAGAGGATTATGCTGCAAAGGTAATCGTTATCTGTAACAGAGCTTTCCTATCTGAGAATGAAACTTTGTGACGCAGAGGACCAATACTCCTAGAGATGATAGCACAACGAGGCTTTACTACTAAATTCCGTAATATGCAGATTGGTGGCATAGCAAAATCATTTCCAGGACCAGCATCTGCTGAGAAAGAGAAGAGAGATTCGACCACTCAAGCAGAAGGCATGGAGAAAGGAGAATACAGTTCTGCCAGAGATGTTTATGCATTCGGAATTCTCATTATTGAAATTGTTTCAGGGAAGATGATCACATCCGCCGATGGTGCCTGCATTCTGGACCAATGGGTACTTCTTAAAGCTCTTTCACACTTCCAAAAGTTGCACACAGACACAGTGCAGTTTCACACGCACGAGTTGGTTGGGTCCTTACATTGCAGTTAGAATTGCTCAACAGTGAAGTGTTCGCAGAAGTCAAGTTGGTCTTCAAAGTTCTCAAGAAAAAGATTAACGCTTTTGCAATTTCTGTCATCCAAAACCTGTTCTTCACCAACTAAACAAATGCTTAACATAGAAACTAATACAAGTAAATTAACTTGTCCAAATGTGAGAAATATGAAAACGATATTGTTTGTTACATAAAATTTACAAGCGATTGTATAAAATAACTACAGAGATTTTTTAACACTAAAAACCATTGCTGTAAAGAAGTATCAATGCCATAACAGTTTGCTCACTGATTTTGGACAATATATATCAACATATCATTATGTGTCAGCCTGTATCTCTTTATTTTTCTCTTTTTATGAATCTTGAAAATTTACTTCAAATATTTAAATTGATTTCAAAACTAAAATATTAAAAAAACAACCCTTATCAGCCTTGTTGTAAGCAGTGTTATCTGTATCGTACGATACGGACGCGTATCGTACGATACGTATCGTATAGGTCAAGAAAACCTATACGATACGCTATTTAAAGACGATACGCGTCCGTATCGTGGCCGTATCGCACGATACGTGCGATACGGTGGCCGTATCGCACGATACGTGCGATACACCCCCGTATCGCACGATACGGGGGAAAAATTAAAAAGGGGCCCNTCTTGAATTTTTCTGATTTTTACTAGTTTTTTCGGATTTTTTTAGATTTTTTCTGATTTTTTATAAATTTTTAACATTTTTTATAAATTAAAAAGTTAATTTTACGATACGTTACGATACATTTACGATACGTTACGATACAGCGTATAGGTCGGCCCGACCGATACACGATACGATACGGCAGTGATAACATTGGTTGTAAGTATCCGCTGATACACTCTGTTAAGGAGACTGTTCCTGTATGTCAGACGAGGGATAGTCCACCGAGCCAGGAGAAGATGCTGGACTTCATTGATCCATCCATGCATGATGTACCGATTCCAGAGCTCGCTGCTGCCAGAGAGATTGTGAGGTTCTGCCTAAGAAGTGAGCCGCGTAGGCCAACTATGGCAGACATTGTGGAACTGGTACTGAAGGACTTGAAGATCACCATTGAGGCTGCTGCACCACTCACTAGCCCTGTTACACTGAGAGGCCTTCTTGAATTGCTAGTTTGAAATTTCTAAGCTTGAAGTGAAGTCCTGGCTTTAGTTGGCACGGGTTGGTTCTTGATTTGATGAAGAGATTGACTTGGGCTGGGTTGCAAACGTATATGTAAATCTGGAACTGCACTAAGCTGACAATGAAATATTATTGTTGGTAGCTTCATTAGCAAGAAACTATGGGAATATTTAGAATTTTGTCTTCTGATTTAATTAAAAAAATACCAACTTCAACTTCCCCTCCTCTCCCTCAAATGATCGAATGTTCAAATTTTTATTGGCAGAATGCATGGTAGTAATCAATGCGTCCTCAGGTCCTCAAGATCAGTGCGATGTTTCAAGAATATGCAGCTCTCTTTACAATCTGTTTTCTAAAAGCAAAATAAACAAGCTTCCTACTAACAGCCGACTCCTGAAATGCCTAACTATGTAGAGGAATTCCACCATCTTAAGAGTGTTCCTGCAAATTTCTGTTATTTGAATGCGTGCCACCTTTTTATTTCTTTAAGAAGAGAAAGCAGTAAGAGTTATCTGTCACCTGGTTGTGCAGAATGGTTAGAAATGTCAATATATACGATTTGGATTATATATCCGATTGAACAGTTTTAAAAAATTGGATTTAGAAAAAAATTTAATATCCGATTAAGAAATCAGATCAAATTTGGATTTAAGAAATGACATCAGATCGGATTCATATTCGGATTAGATTTAGTTTTAAATAAACATCCTATATCTGATGCTCTTATATTTTGAAAATCTGTTCAAAATTCGGATTTGGTTATTAATGCAAAAATTGGATTTTTGATTCGGAATTGTATATTCCTTTTCGGTATGACTTTTCTTTGTTTGTATCTGAATCTGAATGTGTGAATATCTGAAAAAGCCGATACAGCTAAGGTTATGTATATTGGATTTCAATCTAATCGGTTGGCATCCCTAAGAATGCTCCTATTTTTGCCTCTCAATATGCATCTTAGTTATGACTCCATTCTTCAATTTAAAGAGTGTACAGAGGATGGAGTTCACAAGAAAATTTTAATTGTTATTTTCTTTTATTTGGATCCAGATCCATGGATTCAGTCTTAACCTATATCAAGAGTTTTAAGGATCATTTGTAATCAATCTTGAGTTGAATGAAACCCTAATCTTCTTGGAGTTTTTTTTTCTTCTTACTGTTATTTACATTTAGTTTCCCATTCCTTTTGTTTCTCCCTAGTTTAGTTTAAGTGTGGATCAAGGATTAGAGGAGAAGTCCTCTCTTTCACTGCATCAGTTTCCATGGGCACTCCTCCTTGTCCAAGCTGCATCTTAGGAGTATAACATGAAGCATGGAAGGTGTAAGCAGGTTGAACTTGTGTGAATTCCAGTCCCGGAGCTACATATAGGCTAGTGTGGGCAGTTGCCCGCAACACAATTTTTGTTTACTTTTATATAGATGTCTTATACTTATGTACTTATTTATATATGTTGTCCCCCGTAAGAAATGAAAATTTCTACAACAATGTTCTCTTAGCAAAAAATTTTTGGCTTTGCCATTGGTTAAATCTACGACTTTACCATCTCCAACTTAGTTGGATCCAAGGGCGGAGCCAAGGGAGGCCTGCATGGGTCCTAACCCCATGTCAAAAAGCAAATTTTAAAAAATTTCACTTGTTTTATGTAAAGATTTTGAAAATTGATATTTCGGCCCAGCCAAAATTTAGAAACTTTCATTCGACCCTCTCATGAAAAATTTCTAGCTCCACCCCTTGGATTTGAGGTGAAACTTGGAATAGGCCTAGCTTTTAAAACAAAATCTAGATTCAACATATATGTGTAACCGATCTGGATCTTGTCAGATCTTCATAATATTTTGGAGTTGGAGACGTCCTGTTCGCCCATTTATAATATTGGGACACCACAGCATTGCCTTGGAGCAACGGACGTTAATTTGCATGGTAACAACAGTAGCACTGCCAACACGCTTGATTGGGACGCAAACAAATTCCATCAATTGGCCACGGAAGATTGTGCTGCCTAAAGTGTTGCCATTTGGATAACATTTCTGATTCGAAAATATCAAACATGAAAAAATAATTAATATCTGAATAAGAAATCAGATTGGATTTTCTTAACAAACAGTCGCATTCAGATTTGGATTTGGGTCAAGTTTATTTGTAAATAAAAATTTATTTATCTAATACTCTTACAATTTGAAAATAGGATGGATTCGGTTGAAATTAGGATTTAGGTTTGAATATTAATATAAACATTGGATTCAGATTGTGAAAATCAGATTCAGATATGACTTTTCTTCTTTCCTATTTGAATCCAAGGGTGTGAATATCTGAATAAACGGATATGATTCAGATTGTATTTGATTTAAATCTAATCCATTGACATCGATAAAACAAGCTGGCTATGTGTAAATCCAATTTATTTTTGGAGCTAACATATATGCCAAACAAGTGACCCAAAGGGGAGGAGGTTGGCCCCTTCAAACTTTGGAAGATAAGATTTTCTATGTTGAAGATTTTTTAAAGAAAACTCCTAATGCTCCCTCTTAAAAGCATAAGGTCGCCTTTGGTAGCCTCTAATCCAAGATCCGAGACTGTGTGTTTGGGAGATCGATCTCAGTAGCATGGATTTTAGTGTTAAAAACCATAAATTTAAGGTTGGATAAGAGGGAGGTGTCAGACCTTAAATCTGGATCTGAGATCCTCATATGTCATGGATCTTAGATCCACAGTGAAACAAACAAACCTAAGGGCTTCCCTTGTCAAATTTTCCTTGTTTTGCCTCTAAACCCAAAACGGTCACGTGCTCTCATTTCAGGTCATTTATATATATATATATATATATATATATATATATATATATATATATATATATATAATAACGGTCTAAGAATATGTATACTTTCCTTTTGTCATGAGGCAAAAAATATTATTCATTTGTCAATTGAGAATCTGAAAAGTGTAACAGGTACTTGACATTATAGTTCCTAAAGGTTGGTGCAATGGTTGGGGCACGGGTTGGTAGGCGGTCAGTTTCCATTTCAAATCCCTAAAGTGTCAACTTGTACGGCAAAAGGTAAACTATTAACATGCAAGTTGAAGCATGACAGGAGAGGTACTCTAAGGCAACAAAAGTAGGTTCTTGAAGTACAAGAGGCTGCCTCGGAGTTTTAATTCTCCTTTAGATGGTAGGGCTGAAATACTCTTCTTGCTCATGGAGAGATACTTATAACTTGAACAATGTCCTATAAGATCTTAATTTATGTGGAACACTTGCATAATTGTCGTATTAACCTAGTTGGGCTTGACATAATCAAGCCTAAGAATGTTTCATTAAATTCAATATTATGACCAGTGTTATCAATACCATATTCATGAGCCCCTAGCTAAGCAATATTGGGATAACACATGCATGATAAAAACACGTATTTCATCTTTGAATTATTTAAGCTACTATCCAATTAATTTTAAGTAAAAATAAATAAATAGATGTAGGCCAATGCTTACTGGCGAAAACAAAAGTTTTATATAAGTTAAATAAATTTTTTAAAACATTATTTGTTTTGACATAACAAGCTACGCAAGCCTCCCTACGAGGACAACATAAATCCTATTCTAATGCAAATAATAAGTTGCAAATGGCTATGTGCCTTGGAGAAACGTATCATGGGGTAAGTTTCTACATCAAAGTAAAACTTAGAAAGCTTAGGCCATCAACTTGGCTCTAAGTAGACGCATCAAAGCAGAAACCATCAAGTTCTTGAGCTTTGTCAACAAATTCTTCTCAGCCAAGGCCCGACCTGCCTCCCCTCCCCGTACCATTAGATTTTTAAACAAAAAAAAAAAATCTACACGTAGTTTTAAAACATTTTCATTTACCTTATATTCGGTCCTTATTGAAAATTTGAAATTATATTTCGATTGAAAATATCACACCTGTTGTCATTTCTGGATGAAGCGAGGTTTTCCACCGCCATCAAAAGGTCGAAACCCCACTCAACCTCTTATCTAAGGGCATGGCCATAGACCGGAACCAATAGGAGCGGCTGCCCCCCACCCGGTAGAAAATAAAAGATAAAATTTACATATAAATTTTAAAAAATTACTTGTCCTATGACAAATGATACTTCACCTGTTATCAAAATTTTGAACTTGGAATCCACGGTGCTTCAAGCGGCATATCAATGGTCTTCTTCTACAACATACAGAAGTTGATGTCACTGTATAGAATAGGTGGAACTCAACCAGTTAGTCTACAAGAGCGTATAATGGGAACACGCTCCTTTCTAGTGTTGCTATTAAGGGCATGTTTGCTGGGCTAAAATACGCTGTTGAAAAGAAAATAAAATTCAAATTTTTAATTTTTTTTTTCATCAAACTTTGAAAAAAAAGACCGTTGAAAGAGAATCCGAACAAAATTCTTTCCACCGTGAGGGGTGGAAAGAACTTTCCGTTTCTTTTTTGCCCGTAGGCACGTTTGATCACTTGATGCAGTGAAGTGAAAATCTAGTAGCGACTAGCGAGCGAATGGAAAAAAAGTTCAAATTTCTAAAAAAAACTTCCTTCCCATCAAACGAGGGAAGAAATATTTGTCCATTGGATGGGTTTTTAGAAAAAATATTTCCGGAAACAAAAAAATGCCCGTTATGGCATTGATCTCGTGCGAGAGGAAGAAAGGGGGAAAGAGGGAACGCCATCTCTACCGTCTTCGGCAGCGGCTGCTTTTCTCCGTCCGTGCGAAAGGAAGAAAGAGGGGGAAAGAGGAGACGCCATCTCTTCCGTCTTTCGCAGCAGCTCTCTTCTGCCGTCGTCCCCAGCTAAGAAAGAGGGGGAATATTGAGGGAGCTAGCCTTAGGTCTTCCACTTCCACCGTGACCCAACGTCCCTTCATTTTCTAGAGCCTTCAAACCAAGCTCGATGGAGGGTTGAAGCCAAAGTGAGGATCCTAGGAGGCGTCTGCAACTCGAGTCCGGGATTCAAAGGGACCACAACGAATTTTTGGTGGGTTTCACGATTTCTTGCTTAATATATGTCATAGATTATGCGTTTTTCTTGATTTTCAGCCGGTTTAGGATTTCGTTTTTGCAGCAAGTGAATCTCGGTCCTTAGATATTTTCTGATAAATAATTGTTTCGGTCGTCTAGATCATGTATGCATTTTTATTTAAGGGTGTCGAATAGCATAGAATAATTCATCGTGTTGCTATTTTCCATCCTGCACTGCCCGACTTTTGCGTTTTTCGGCAGGTGGGCCTTGGTTTTTAGCTATTTTCTGTTGCAGCATAGCTACAACGTGTATGTGTACTCTGTTTCGTTAAGTACTAGCGAGTCTCTTTAGGAGGTAGTTCGTGCTTGTAGAAAGGAATCACCGATAGCCTCTTGATTGTCTGGTGAAGCTGTTGGCTGCATCCAACAACCCCCCTTCTTCCTTTTTTTTTTTGGTTTATTTCTTACCTTTTCAGCCTTAGTTAATTCAGTTTCAATATAGATTAGTATAGACTAGCTGGTTTTCATGTGTTAGTTATGTGATTGATTTTTTACTTATGGACTACATGTTAGTTAGTTACAATGTAGTTTACATATTTATTTAGTTCTAAGTAAATTTACATGGTGTTTTTACTGAAATTTCTGTAGCAGCAGTATGCCATAGGTGATTCATTCATGAACAGTACAGATTATTTTTAGTTTAAAAGTTTGTTTTATTCATAGTCTTAGTATACAGGAAGTGTAGTATACATTTTCCTTCTTCATTTTGAGTAGATTTACTTCTTTTTTCATGTAACTTTTGTAGAAGCAACTTATTTTAGGTTGTAACTTGTTAATTTCATGTGTTTCAAGAGTAATACAACTGTAGATTACCTAGTTTAAAATAGTTGGTAGCATGGTGTATGCTTCCTAGTTAGTTCTCCATAGGTTTCTGCCACCAGTGACAAACTACTGAGTGTTAGCCATGCCTAGCAGCTTGTTCTTGTGGAGTTCAGTTTACTTTAATGTTCCATAGTTAGGTTTTGATAATTATCCTGCTGTAGACTAGGATAAACTTATAAAGTACATGGTTTATTCGTTCATCGTGTTTTAGGATTGATTTTTAACTTGTGGACTATGTTGTAGTTGCTAGTTATACTAAACATGATTTCCTTTGTCCTTGCTTCAATTTACAGTTTCTTCTCTCATGTTTTATGTGGCAGAAATATAATTTTAGGTGTTTAATTTATGGCCCTTGTTCATTTCTATGTTTGAGCTTACATTAGTTAGTGAAAGGGTATAGCATAGACTAGGTTCATACCACCCAGCAGTTCATGAGAAGCAGCCGGTTAGTGTGGACTCTATTGACTGTAGGTAGCTATAGTATGTAACTAAAAACTGGTATTTGTCAAGGATCGTGGAAGGATTCACGAAGGAGAAATGGAAGTCTTGTAGAGCATTCTCAGATTCCATAAAGAATATGGTGGTGACTATGCCATCATTTCCCTTATCAAAGATTGGGTGACCAAAATTAGAGAGAGATTGGAAGGGCGCCGGCCAAATGTAGGCTGGAGCAGGTGTTTTGATCAATTTCAGGTGAGAATTTCTGTGGAGCAAAGTTCTGCTTCAATTGACATGGGGCGGCTGATCATGGATCATGCTAATGATCTTCATGACTATTTTGTTGACTCGAATATGTAAATACATAGCTTGTAGGCTATATTCTTTAACATTTTTTTTTGGGTGAAGGGTTGGGACAATCCTTTGTGTGTATTGTTAAGGTCTGCTTTGGTCTTCTCTTGTATTTAACCATTTTGTTGGAATAAAGGTAGGGGGTCTAACCCCTAAGCAAGCTCTTTACTTCAATGATATACCCTATGTCACATAGGTATGGGTATGGGTGCCGCTGCGGGTACTGGTGCGAGTGCTGACCATTTTAAAAAAACTAGGGTGCATGGTATGCCCGTATATATATATATATATATATATATATATATATATATATATATATATATATATATATATATTACAAAATATATATAAAAAAATATATATCCATATAAACAAATAAACAACATATAAAATATACATCAACGAATCTTGCAGCAGTGCTTTTAAGAAACCTATGAAAAACTTTAAACATATGGACAACCGAGCAGGCCCCTAGACGGTCAAAAATAAACATTAGTCGAATTTTCAGGCAGGAAACAAAAATACTACTGAGAACAACAATTAAAAGAAAAAGTAGTTCATGCAGGAAGGTTGCTGGAGTCGCCAGAGGTCGCTGGATGTCGCCAGAGGTCACTGGACATCGCCCACAATTTTGTGAAGGCTCTGCATTTTTGAAAGGAAATAAGAAAAAAAAAAAAACCTAAGTTTTGGATGAAAATGAACTCAGTCAACATTGACTGAGTCTGTTTTTCGACGATACGGACCTGGGTATGTTGACCGTACCCGGTACTTGTTGACTCGTACCTGAGCCGCACCCGACACCGTACCCGTACCCATGTCGCACCCGACTGGTGCGGGTACTCCACCAAAATTAAGGTACCCATGTCACATAGGCTCAACACATACATTTTTTTTGCTTTCTTCCAATTCAGACCATTTTATTACTAAACAATTTTTTTTTCCATTTAAATAGTAAAAGGGCAAAAGAAATGATAGCCTGATGGCAATATTGAAGTAAATTCACTTACTAAAGATAAAAGGTAACTCTAAAGGTAGAACGACAACACTGAAATGGTTACATCTACCCAGGAATAAGATGAACTACTAGATTTAAATATTTTTGTGGTAGCTCACGTGTTGAATGAGGTGGAGGATTCTAATTCGATATAGCACAAGATTGTGTGCCTCTAACATTCAGCATGCTCTCAAAGACAGGGTAATAATGTGATGTTTGAGAAATTATTAAAGTCTTAAGGAATTTGTATGATGTCTCTAACTTACAATCTGTCCGAATCTCATGGAATTTTCATCTCTTTGGATGCATTTCTTAATTGGGGGTTTGCATACCAATCTCTTCTTCATTCTGCCAAAAACTGATTCCTTGAACCATGTTTGATTCTGAACCGACTAAGATAATATATGTAAGCTTAATCATAAAAAGCTTTCAGGTAACATTTAGTACTGGTCCTATGGTCAAAGTTTGATTGATTAATATCTACAGGCCAGTGCATGGTAGTTTGATTGGTGAATTGGGATTAGGTAGACCAAATCTAGATTACAGTGAGTGGTTTGCCTCCAATATTGAGTTCGTCACTGTCCACCTGGATGTTCTAAGTGAAACTATTCCTTAACCAGTTGGCTGGATAGTATTATAACAGTTAGTATGGAAAAAATAACATGATTAAAGGAGAATCAAAGTGGTTTAATCTTCATATCCTTTGATTAGGGCTAGAAGCATGGTTAATAATGTTTATGCTTTTCTTATCCAGGTGAATTCTGTGATGATGGATAACACTGCACAACAGAAGGTACAAAAGTTTGAGGAGTTTGTTGACAAGCGCTTAAAGCCTGACCTTGTCCATGCTGTTGCTGAACGGTAGGAATGATTTCTTGAAGCTATTTCCTATGGTTGGTCATCAAAATTGATGTTCATGGTGTTACTGAAGTTTTGGATTTTAGATTTTCCTAATCCCAATTTTTTTGTGAATTATATGCCAAAAGGGAGAGCCTAAAATGAGCTATGCTTTTGTAGTTGTCATCTGATTGCACAAGGAAAAGGAACCCTGGGGCTTGTATGTAAAATGTTTTATTAGACTTTTCTGCTTCTATTTCATAATTTTGCATAGTCAGTGGTGCATGGACTTGATGGTATGGCATGCCATGTTTGCACTGGTGGTTCATTTGAGCATCTTTCTTTATTCAAAACCTGTTAAATATTTTATACTTTTGCTACCTGCATCTAGAACTACTTCAATTTGCAGAAATTAATTTTAATCATGCTTGTGTTCATTGCAGGGACAAGGTTTTTGCTCAGCAAAAAGTTTTGTATTCTTTAATCTGTTGTTCTTTTCTAGAATGTACATTTGGTATCTTGAAATTTATCTTTAGATGATCATTGCTTCCTCATTGTCCTTCATGGGTTTGCTCTGTCAATTTCAACCTAACGGATGGAAGTCGAAGGTGATTCCACTTAATGTGCATCTGGGTGCCATCAAATCTTAAGTGGGTGGTTTATCAATGTGCTGGTTACTTCTCTCAACTTATTTCACTAGGCTTCTCTTTCATGGCAAAATTTCTGTGCCACAGTTGGACAAGAACAGTCAATGACTTCAACTTCTACTGGGTAATTTCAATTTATTAAGTCCAAAATATGCGGAAGGTGAAAATACTCTCTTTTAAATAATTTCATCTGCTAGAGGTGGAAATACTTGTTCTGGTGTATCCAGATAATAAGGATGAGCTATGCATACAATTTTTTCTGGGGTTTAAAGCAAAAAATTAAGTATTTTTCTTCATGAGAGTTCTGTTTCAATTTGTAGACATTATAATCCTCATAGAGTTGTCTTATTATTGTTGATTTCTTTATGTATGAGTCATTGAGCAATCCCAATCTTTTGTTTTTCTGAGCATGAGATCAGTTATTGTTTATACTAGCTCATACTTTGTAATGCCCACTTTGAGAAGTTTAGTCCCATATTGAAGATTGTGAGAGATCTTCAAGAGTTTATAAATGGGGTTGTTAAGTGGTTGGTTATCTTGCTTCTTAGCCTTTTTGGGGCTTGAACAGAAACTGCAAGGGGTGGGGTTGGAATCCGTTGGACCAAGTGTGTAAGCCCGTTGTGGTGGCAGGTTGAGTCATTATAGTGGTATCATAGCATAGTTTAACAACCAACCTAGGGTCCTATCCACATGGATGCATGTGCCTTAAGCAGGAGGGGAGGGGGGATTATAACACCCCATTTTGAAAAGTTTAGTCTGGTATGAAAATTGTGAGTTGTTAAGTAGTTAGTTGTCTTGGTTCCTAGTTTTTTTTTTTGTTTCAACCGAAAATGCTAGGGCGTGGGTTGGATTCTGTCCAACCAGGAGCTCGAGTTTGGTGTGAGAGTGGGTTAGGTCGTTACATGCGTTGTTCAAATGATGGTTCTATCCTTGTCTCTTTCATCTATGAAAGGGTTCTCAACTACCATCTGACAGTCCAAAGTTTCTTTCAGTTTTAGAATAATATGAAATCAAACTGTTTTTGTTGACTTTGAGAAAGTTATGTCACATTTAAGAAGTAGGGATTTTAAATGTCTAACTGTAAGGCCTTCATGATGCAGCTCAGGGTTCCAATCTTATCAATTATCTGTTTTCTTGACTTTCTACTTAATGTAGCTCAGATCTTAGAAAGAATATAGAGGCTCTGCAGAACAATGAAGTAGCATCCCTACGCACATTGGTGAACCTTGGGTCAGAAGTGTACGTGCAAGCTGACATGTATGTCTGTAATCTCTTGCCTACTAATTTCCCAGCTTTCACCCTCTTTTTTATGTTTTGATAGTAGTGGTTCTTGTTTACATATGTAATGGGAGGAAAAGAATAGTTGGAATGAGCACAATGAAGTTGAAGAAAGAAATAAAAGTTGGGATCAGCCTATCATGCACAATTGCTGCAGTCAAAGAGCTATGATCTTAACTTTTCGTTTTTCAAAAAATTTTCTTGATGGACAGATACGAAACTTTCAGTTACCATTTTTATTAGCTACAACTATTATGAATGACTTTGACTGTTATAGAACATGAAACGATTGTGATATGCTTTCACTTTCAGACCAGTCTTTGACTCCTGAAGTTTTTTAATCCATGCTATCATATCGTCAGTTGATATGACCTTTCTTTTTGCCCTTGTTTAGCCCATGTACACGTTCTATATTTGTTGATATTGGACTTGGCTTCCACGTGGAATTTACATGGCATGAAGCATTGGAATTTATCCGAATTAGAGAAGCTAGACTTGCCAGGTGGTCTCTCTCTCTCTCTCTCTCACACGTGCGTTCTCACTTATGGTATTACTGGTGTTTCTTCTCTGGCTTTGCTAACTTGTATTTGTTTCATCTGTTGTGTGTTTGTGCAGCCAAGTGGAGGAGTACACTCATTTGATTGCTAGCATCAAAGCTCAGATCAAATTGGTATTGCCATTCTTAGTTCTTCAAGTTCAGCTGTTTGTTTTCATTTAGTTACTGTTCTTATCAAATTTAGCATTCATGATTGAAAATTTGGCTCCACTCATATAGATTAGACCCTCCACATGAGGGCCTACTCTGAAGAATTCAAAGCAAGCTCCATCCATACTCCATTTCTCGTCCAATATTTTTTTCCCCTTTAATCTAAGTATTTAGTAGTCACAAATTTATGGATCTCCTTATTCTCTATTTCTCCTGGTTGGATTGCTGATGCCCCTCAAATACAAAAATAGTGTTAGGAATATATCGCTAATCTGGTGTACACCTGATTAAGAACTGATGGAAAATTCAATTGGTATTGCAGGTGTGTGAAGGCATCCGTGAGTTGCTTCAGATTCCTGTATAAGTTTTGTTCAGGAATTTATAAATGTGATACGGGGTAAATATTGTTGGAGTGTTTGCTAGGTGCCTATCTGTTAGCAATTGTATAAACACCTCCTTTTTCATATAATATTGGGTATACACATAGAAGAGGACAAGTTGAACTTCGAGTTCCAAGGTTTCATAACTTTGTTGACATATTCATGAAAGAAGTCTGGCATTAGTGCATGGTGCAAACTTTCCTGCACATCCCAGATTCAGATTGGTGGTTGATGGCACTTCCATGCGCATTTTCATTGCATCTTCTTGTCAATAAGTAGAGCTGTATCATTCCCTGCATTGATTGCAATGGCAATAGGAAGATATGGTTCATTGCAGTCAATAAAATGACGTACTATTGATAGTCACAAAGAAGGCTTGTAAGAAATCCATTGGCAAAAATGCCAAATAGAGCAGGCAAAAGACGAGGAAAGAAATAATTAAAATATTTTGGGAGCCACATCCAAAAGGATGACGAGATCTGCGGTGACTCAGCTTCGTGGACTGCTGAAATCCACTATTTGTTTATACAGTAGGTTTCATGGAGGCTTGATTTGAGGTACACTTGGAATTGGCCGAGGGGAAACAAACGTCGCCTAAGGAGTTGCTCTGCATTTAGGAATCCCTAGAAGATCCTTAGGGAGGTTCTTAAGGAAGAACCCAGTAAGCCACCATCGTTTCGTGAGTTGCCATTGAGGAGCTGCTCGGGATTCAACAAGAAGTTCCATTCTTTCAATGATACAGAGTTCTTTAGGATACTGTTTGGCTGTAGGAACAAACAAAAACAAGGAGTTACATATACATGTACGAAATTTTCAACTAGTCTCGTCTGCCGTTTATTTAAATGATTACATCTTTTAGCACATTTTTCATTTCTCCCTCTCTTCCCTAACACATGATAAAACAAGTAAAATATATATGAACCAACAGCATGCTGTTAAATTCACATGGTAACCAAACACAAGAACATCAAGAACTTAGTCACATGGGTGTGCCAATTATGATGTTGTGCATTCACATCGGTGCAAGTGCGGCTAACATGGCGTCAAATGAGTTTTGACTATTTTGGAAAAATGCTTTAGCCAAATTTTCATTGATATATCGGCTTAAGGTAACCTTTAAAATATAGATAAATAAAATTATTCATAGAACAAATAATATATATATATATGCTTTCGCCCACTCACACCTAATTTTTTATTAAACTTCCTGCATCTCGCTCACACTTCCCAGGTGACAGATAAAAATATCAATGCAAAACCTATGTGTCATGATATGGATCCTGCACTTATTTAAAAGGAGATAGAAATAATTTCTCACATCCACCATGTGAAAGCAAAAAATTTTACATGTGAACAAAGAATCCCATCGCTCTGGATCCCACAATGTTTTAAATATTAACTTTTTGTGTATGTATTAATGATCATGCAAAACAAGCAAATTCTCTGTGAAACTCCTTGGCAGGTTTGCATTTTTGTGTCAATGATGGGCTTTATATGAGCTGTTCTAATTACACGATCACTAAAACCAAACAAGCATTTCATTGTTCCTACGACAAAGTATGCCAGTCATGCTTTTCAAAGTTCTCAAGAAAATTGATTAATATCAGCATCGACGGTAAGAACTGTCACATGTCCTAAAAACCACAGCCAATTTGCCAAAGGTAATGTAGCATATAGAAGAAAGCAGTCTCAGTTCTGATGAAAGACACTCGTGGGTCAGGAAGGTGTTAGTGGTGAGGACTTGTATACATTACATATAAAATATTTATTTACCTGTTTCTGTTGTCCCATCTTTTGCTACGTTAAAGGTTATATTGACTTCCACTGCAGCCGTCAATCACCTCTTTCCATGTTTAATGATCAACTTGCAACGATGAGAGCAGGCCCTGGCCTAGTTCCTAACCTAATCATGCCAAACCTCTGAGGTTAGCATACTAAGTCAGGCTTGGGCCGGGATATTGGGTGCCAGTCAAATATTTAACCACAGAGTTAAGTTCAAAATCTTTTACTAGAGGCATAACAGAATTTAATAACAATAATTCAAGAAACTAAGTTCCATGTCACGTCAAGTTCCTACCAGCTATAAGCTTGTCAAAAGCACAAAGAAAAAGCTTCTTCATCCATCATAAAAGAAGGCGGGAAAATGGAACATAAAACAAAGCTCCAATATGGTTAGCCAAATTATTGTATGTGAAAATATTACGAGTTACCAAGTCCATAATCAAACTGACGTAACTCTGGGCAGGATACCAAAAATTCCTTATCCTACCCCTTCACAAGATAGTGTTACAAAATTAACTCCACAATCATTCTCATACGGCACAATTTGTAATGCCAATCCATCTGGCTTCTATAAGACCATCTGATTAGGAACTAGAAATTCCATCTACATGAATAGTTTCTCTCAAGATTTTGTAGTCCCTGCAATATTTTCAAAATAGAGATACACAATATTGACAATTTCCACTTAGTATAGGAACAAAATTGAAGTAGGATAGAATTAGCTTTCAATGTTTGTCAAGCCCTTATTTGTTGGTTTTTATAAAAAGTATACCTGTTGTAAAGAAAACTGAAATGGCCCACTTTTTTCGAAATTATAAGCAACGTGATGTCCCTTTGGCAGAATGAGACAAAATTTAATAGTAGTCACATAAGAAAATTACCTGTACCACTATACTAAAATGTATAATTGATTAAAGTTATCTAAGTAAACAAGAAAAAAAATAACTTAGAAGAAGTGAAACAACGGACTAAATTCAAATTTGGACTGAATACAACAACGTTGTCTAACTTATATGTAGATCAGAGACAATGTAAGTCTAAGATAATTTTCCTAAAATACAATCTTTCTTGACCATGACAATTATTAGAAATTGTTCCTCCTAATCTAGACCTTAACAGACTGAGTAACATATTCTAATTTAAAGAAAAAAAAAATCAAAATCATTTCAATCTTGTATAGGCTTGGCACATTTCGTCCAACTACTATGAGGCAATTCATGTGCTATAAAAGAACACTGGAGGCCTCTCTCTCATAAGATACAACCTGAAAACCAAGATTAAGAACCAAGTTATATTTTTGGGAATAATCTCATTAGTCACTTTAGACTTTGTAAAAATATGGTTATTCCTTCCCTGAAATTTGCAAAATATAAGATGTGAAGCCCCTTGGAAGTTTTTTTTTTCTTGGCTCTGCAATTGGAACATAAATAAACAGTATCTCACCTTGAAACAAAGAATGTCTCATTTTCAAGCATGCATAGAAATCCATCAATATTCAATAACCAAAAATTTATTTTTACTATGTTGACGTAACCTTTAATGAAATAAAAAACATTACAAAGTTTCTTAGGGCTTTGCTATTGATAGCGAAAGTAAAAAGATACTAAGAAAATTTTGAACTTGTGAATCAGATTTATGATATATCTCATGCCACCTAGCTTATGCAATCTACACACGAATTCTGTTGGATGGATCATTAGGTAATTATACTGAAGCCATGCCAAGTTCAACTGAGCCCAAAAAGCGTACACAGCTCTTATAAATATTGCATAGACCATAACCATATCCCCCTCTTGGACTTGGTCCATCATGAATGTTCAGAAACAATATGCCAAAAATCTTTAACAGTTTCCTCAATGTTCGGTTCAGTAACACACAAGGAAAAGGAAACACCAATGGAGAAAGAATCATAAGATGTGGTTTTGATGATTGTGGTTCTAGAGTAAACATCTGCATGACATTTTGCTTATCAACAGCAGTCCATTATGTGCCCCAGAAGATACACTGACCAAAGATGGTCTCAGTAATCATAAGGGGCATTAATATACCTTGGTTATGCTTGGGTAAATTCCAGACTAAGATGAGCTTGCTATCAAAGCTTTCTGTTTTCTCTAACTAGGCCTTGCTTGTATCATTCTGTTCTTTCTCGATTCTAATAGAAGTGCTAACAGAAGTGTGAATAAAGAAATCTGCAGCTAGAGAAAATACCGATGGTTGAGGTATTTTCTTTCATTTATTCTATAAAATGCACATATCTCTCATGGAGGCAAATAATCTATAGTCATAATAGGAAAAAGATGCATTTACCTCTATGATATATGACCACCAGGCTCACACTCTTTCCAGTTCCATCTTGTGTTTCTCAAGTTGAGCTTTCAGATCGGTCCTCCAACCTTCAATAAACTTTTCATACCTCTTAATCAGTTCAGATTTGGCCTTCAGCTCCTTCTCCATCACCACAATTTCCTGCCGAACCATACAACCACAATTAATTGAAAAGATCAAACACCTTGAGCATCAGCATTACCAAACATGCAGTCAAACCTTTGCACTGAGATTAGTTTATAAACTTGTTTCTTCCTTCTCAACTAATAATTGACTCTTCACCTACGTCATATGGGTGTGGGTGTGGGTAGAGACAAACATGTGGGTATGGATGAAAAGATTTACGGACTCAAAGCCCACAAATTCTGATCACAATAGCTCTCACAGAACACTAGAAGAGCAAATGACTGAATGTTGACAAAATTTAGTCTTAACTCAGTTGCACACCACACCCTCACAAATGAGGAAACAAATGTAAATTTCAGTAGAAAATGAATTACGATACTTGTTGAACACGATAAGGAAACACACACACACACACACACACACAGAGAGAAGAAAACCATCTCGATAACATTAGCTAACAGCCTAACCTTAATCGTTAATTAAAGAGAGATTAGGGGTCGGTCGATCTTCTTACAAATGAGAGACATACAAATATATAAAATGACCGATAAAGAATCTAATTCTTTAAATAACTGAAAAGCTACCAAACTTGAACATAAACTTTCTAATTGCAACACTCCCCCTCAAGCTAGAGCATAGATATCAACCATGCTCAGCTTGTTACAACATCTATAAAAATCACCAGTAGGAAGAGCCTTTGTAAACATATTTGCTGCATGATCTTCAGAAGCTACATGAACCGTAGACACAACACCTCCTTGTATAAGATCCCGAACATAATGATTAATGACAATCCACCTCTATGTGTTTTGTTCTCTCATGAAATACTGAATTATTTGAAATGTAAGTAGTAGCGTTGTTATCACAATACATTTTCATAAGAAGAGGAACATGAACACTCATATTCGCTACCATAGATTTAACCCAAGTCATCTCAGTAGCCGTTTGAGTCATTGCTCTATATTCAGATTCTGCATTTGATCTCGAAACTACGTTTTGTTTCTTGCTTCCTCCATGGTATGAGGCTGCCTCCAACAAAGATACAGAAGCCTGTGGTGGATTTTTTGTCGTCAACAAACCCTGCATAGTTAGCATCACTATAAGCAACAATTTCTAGAGATTCACCTTTCTTGAAAAAAGAGGTCTCTGCCCGTGGATGATTTTAGATGTTTCAAAATCATCAATGCAGCATCCCAGTAGACTTTTCTAGACTTTCTCATAAACTCACTTAGTTTCCCAACAACAAAACTAATGTCTATTCTAGTCACTGTGACAAAGAAGTTTGCTAATGAGAGACCTGCAAGATCGTGAATCCACTAGCTCCGATTGATTAACATGAAGATGAAGACGTGGGTTCACATGAAGATTAGCTGGCTTGGCTCCTAACATCCCTATAGCCTATAGTAGGTCAAGTACATATTTCTTCTGAGACGAAACTATACCTTCTTTGTTATGAGCAACCTCAATCCCAAGAAATATCGCAAGTGACCAAGATCTTTTGTGACAAAGCGCGTTTGAAGGAAAGTCTTTGTAACCGAAATTTCTTGATCACAATCACCTGTTAGGATAATGTCATCAACATACACTACCATAACAACTATACCTTTAGAAGTTTCTTTGATGAACAAAGAGTGGTCCAAAGGAAATCTTTTAAATTCACATTGTAAAACAACTTCAAATAACCAACATAAATTGTCTTTTTCAGACGACACACTTTCCTAGACTCCCTTTATCACTCAAACACTGGGGGTTACTACACATATACAATCTCCTCAAGATCACCATAGAGAAAGGCATTCTTCACATCCAACTAATACATAGGCCAATCAGAGTATACCACTATAGAGAAATGAGTCGAATAGTACTCAACCTGGCCACAGGAGAGAGAGTCTCAAACAAGTCAACTCCATATGTATAGGTGTATCCCTTAACCGCTAATCGAGCCTTATATCTTTCTATGGATCCATCTGAATGGTACTTGACTGTAAAGGCTCATTTGGAGCCAACAATATCACAATTTGAAGGAGAATCAACCAACTCCCAGGTACCACGCTGTAAAAGAGTGTCCATCTCATCTTACCAGTGGTATAATAAGCAACAGTGGAAGCAATTTGTGGTTGGACGTTGTTCATAATCCAAGACATAACCATGTTGTCATCCTCTTCCCAAATCATGTACTTCCTTGACTTGACAATAGGTTCATCCTCTTCAATTATATGCCTCTTTCGATGTCCTGTGATCGACATCATAAAGGACCTAGACCATAATTCATAGTTTTGTCCATCTAACTTGACTGTAGATCCATAAGAGGAGAAATTGCCAGTTACTTTATATTCACTGCTACCATCTGGTTTGTTGTTCTCAGCCATAATGAAACCCAGTAGGAAGCAGTATAATAGAAAAAAGAGAC
The DNA here is from genome assembly GCA_011799765.1 of Nymphaea thermarum. Classification (NCBI taxonomy): domain Eukaryota; kingdom Viridiplantae; phylum Streptophyta; class Magnoliopsida; order Nymphaeales; family Nymphaeaceae; genus Nymphaea; species Nymphaea thermarum. Next base: position 393,806 of record JAANDH010000076.1, on the reverse strand, counting down.
CACAAAAAACAATTGTGCAGTAGGTTAAACACAGAAAAGAATGCCCTATTTATACTTAATCAATCATGCAAAGAGCTGATCAGCATAATAGAAATCAACTATATCACATGCACTCTACTCTCACATCTGATCTGCTAGGAAAGCCTCTTCTGCGAGCATGTCTGAGCACTTTGGACAGCTTTTTTTAGCCCAACCTAGGGTTTCTTAAAACCTAAGTCGATGAACTTTTGAAGTAGTGTGGTGGAGCAGCACAATTGAAGTCTTGTCGTGCAGGAAAGTTTGAAACCCTAAGTCGATGTAGTCTTGAAGTTGTGTGGTGGAGCAGCACACTTGAAGTCGTGTAGTGCAGGCAAGTTTGATTTATTTATTTTTATTCTGTCGTTGAAGTTGTGCAATGAATCAAGACAGTTGAAGTCTGATGTCACGTTCAAAAACCTGAAGTTGTAGATGCCACGCCTGCAAATAGTTGGCTGTCGTTAAAACTGTGCACAGTTTTTTATCTTCTTGCTCACGTCTGCTTGAAGAAGTATATGCATACTCCCAAGATGTTGGCATAATCAGATTTTAGACTATCCATATGTGATTTACTGCTGATGTAAATGTTAATGACGAGGAGTAGGAAAAAGTTCTCTGTTATTTCTTGTGGGATGTTGTTGAGCATTGGTGACGTAAGGAAGTGGGAAGAGTTGACCAGAGCACCACCGCCCTAGCAAATCAGACGTCACTCTGATACCATGTTGAACACAATGGAGGAAGAGAAAGAGAGAGAGAAGAAAACCGATAACATTAGCTAACCCTAATCTCTAATTAAGAGATTAGGGGTCAGCAGATCTTCTTACATATGAGAGACACACATATATAGAATGACCAAAGAAGACTCTAATTCTTTAAATAACTGGAAAGCTACCAAACTTGAACATAAACTTTCTAATTTCAACAATACTCTTACCAAAAGAGCTTACAATAGACTTTGAGACAAAAAATAAAAAACAATATAGCCGTTGGATGTCCCAACGGCATCTAATGCAGCTGCATTATAAAGCAAAGGCAGAAACAAAATTCACCAAAACATTACAAAAGTAATAAAAACTTTAATCAAACTATTTATACTGAATCCCAAGACATATATCCTAACAGTGGACACGAGTACAACGTACCTGGCTGAGGAGATGCATGCACACACATGCACAGTTGCACATATGCATGCACACACATGCACAGTTGCACATACACACATATAGACAAAAAAAAGTGAACTGAAACTTAGTTCAAGTCACCAAACTTCCACTTTCCATCCAATGGGAGCGAGTTTCTCATTTAAGATATAACTAAACAAGTCTCTAATTATCTCATTTAATCTATAACTAAACATGTAGCCAATTATTTGTATAATTAATTACACCTTCTCTCTCTCAAACATGTGCTTTGGTATAAAATTGAACCTTTCCTTTCACCCCTCACACACATTTAATTAACATCTCTCTCTCTCTCTCTCTTCCTCTTTCTCAAGCAATTGTTTTCCTTTGATGACAAAGCTAATAATCTCATAACTTTTGAAAGTGATACCTAAAACTAAATTAATTTTACAATTATTTTCATATGACCACATGTAAGCACAAATGTTACATGTCTTATGATGGCTTTGTTCTCTTTATACTTGAGATTGTACAAAAATGGCAAATATCTTAAATAATTTCACTTTTTTTGTGCATTTTATGGATATATATGTGTGTGCATGTACATAAGTGTATAATGAAGTAACACCGTGGGCATAATTGACAAGCACAAAAAAAATTGCTTTTCAGTAATTACCAATAAATACATAAAAGTAGCATAGTTAGTCCAATTGAACTAAGAAGTCCAATTGTTCACATTTCACAACTATAAATGAATTGCAAACAATACTTAGAATTTTGAAGTTTGAACAACACAAGAGTCCCACAACAAAGAATATTTATACTACCAAACATTTGATGACTAGCTTTGCCAAAGCGAAGCGAGTGTGCTTTGCCCTTACGCAATTACTTTCACTCATCAAAATGACATGAACTATTTGGTCAGGGTCAGCATGAATGGCTCATTGCAATTGTATGCCATTAGTAATCACTTGACCACAAATTGTATGTCATTAGTGTTGAACATCTTTCCTTCCATTCGGTGAGATGTTGCTTGAGTACTGGAATAGAGATGACTAGCTCTCCGGAGCCAATGGCTTTTTGTCAGAGTCAGCACTAATGGCATACAATTGCCAATTTGGACACTAAAGTTTCCAATATGAATAGGAAGAAATGGGGGAATGGCAAATTGCTCCAGTGGGCTGTTCGGCGTAATCGTAATCAACACTTTTTGCATCCCTATATTTCCTCCAAATGAAAAAGGAAAGAGCCGGTTGGCTTGGTTCGACCAAGAAAGGCATGGGAGTTCCAGTGATCAAAGCACTCGCAAAGATAAAAATTTACATTTATAAACTAACAAAGCATACCAAGTCTTAAAAAGAAATTTTGTTATTACTTTTTGTACAAAATTAAACTTTCTCAAACTTAAGTAAGTTCACAGTTAGACTGAAATAGGCATCGCACACCCAACAACTTTTTTTGGACCACCTCTAAAGTTAAACTGGGTATAACCCTTCCTAATTTTTTTTCAAAAATGAGCCTCCACAACCAACCCCCCCCCCCCCCCCTCAACCAAACCTAAACCCTGCAACCCAGTTTGTGTGTTTATGCATGTATGTTTCTCTTCCAATAATACTTAGTCTACCATCCCTCCATAACATTGCAAAAGAATATGCAACTTGAAGAAATTTGCTCGCAGTCTTAACAAATCTCTTGGTGAGAATCAGAAGCAGCGAATAGACCTTTGTCAGCATCTCTTCTCTGGTTGGCTTTTTGTCCTGTTGAAGCTTATTGAAATAGCACTGAAGCCTTTTTGCCGCTTCCATGAAGTCTCTAGCATGCCTTTCTACATCAACTGCTTTGCAACGAAAGAAACCAAATAAATGCAATTACCTTTGACTACGGTTTAATATTTAGTTTATCAATAATTCCTTCCATCTACAAAGATCATGCCATTAGTGAAAACTGAAAACTACACAAATTTTGAAATATTTACAAATGCCAATTACACTGTTGGTTATCACAAATGGTCGCCTGAGTTGAGCAAGAATTTCATAACAAAGAGTCGGTATAGAATGATATTTTCATCTCAATTGCTTCTTCTTTTATTTCTCTTTTTTAAGTGAATAGTAAACTTCATTTTAACCATTTCTCATGTTCTTGAAATATATGCTCTCTCATGCTCTCTAAGTGAACATTCAATGTGAGTTTAACCATTTATTTGTAATGTGCTTAAAAGACTCTCTCTCTTTCAAACACACACAGAGGAAAAGAATTTTTTGCAGTCCACAAATATTTCGTCCAGTATGGCAGTACCACATGTATTTTATTGCAAATTTGACCATGTGGATGTAGCCAACATGTTGAGAAACATAAGATAAAAAAAATTGATACTTTTGTGCTTTAAAGTTCAGGCATCATAAAATTCAAATCAACAGTAACTTTTGACTTGAAAATATGATCTAATTATTCACAGAAAGCAGATTTGCCATGTCGCATACGTACGGGTATGGGTGGCAGTGCGAGAACAAGTACTGACCATTCCCAAAAACTTGGGTGCGGGGGTTACAGCCGTACGTATGTGTGTGTGTGTGTGTATAAACAAGAAGAAATACTTAGAAAATATATATCAAAATAAAAAATATACATCAACATAAACAAATAAACAACATAGAAAATACATATCAATGGCTCTTGCAACAGTGTGTTTAAGAAACTTATCAAAAACTTTAAACCGAGCAACCCCCTGGATCTGATGAGTCAAATCCATTAATTATCCTTTTATCCTCCCTTTTCCTCACTTCAAAGAGGTTCAATTAAACCATCCAAATACACCATAAATATTTAATAATATGATCTGCTTCAGATTCAACCATGGGTCTGCCAAGTGTGGCCCACATGCATGTAATACCAATTGTATGGCTGAAGTTCCTTTGAATGAAAAAATTCAAACGTGAATGAGGAATTATCCATGACAATGAAAAAGTTTGTAAAGGTGGTTGACAGTCGTTACAAAGTAAAGATCATGCAATATGATTGAAGACCAATTGTATGGCTGAAATTTTCTTTGAATTAAAAAATTCAAACGTGAATAAGGAATCATCCACAAGAACTAAAAAGTTTGTAAAAGTGGTTGACCAGTAGGGACAAAGTAAAGATCATGCGATATGAATTTTGGAAACAGAAACGGTAAATAACATAATCTGTTGATTGTTCTAAGGTTTAACATTTGATTTACTTTAAACACCACATTGGAAGAATTGCGACAATTATCTCAAATCTTGGGAATTCATTGTGGTTTATGCTATGTGTATGTCGCATGGGTACTCCTCAAATGGAGCAGTACCTGAACCTTAAGGCACACTACAAAAAACTATATTACTGAGGGATTTAATGAAAATTTTCTGTATTTTAACTGTTACATAACTTCTAAATAAAACTTCCATCATAAAGACTAAATTTCTCATAAGTCATCAACAACTAAACAAGTAAAAATCAAGATACAGAAAAAAAACATACAAGCATTAACAATATGCAATAGTTGTATTGAATGTTATATATACACGACCATACTCGGTATCCAATTTTCTTCAAAATGCTCCACACCAGTACCCATACCATAACTGTACCGATGTGGCATAAGGTTTATGCAAGGTCAGCTAGCCTATAAAGTATTCTACCATATCAGAAAATAGATCACGCTGTTGGAAGCAATACCAAAAGCAACATAATCCACTGTGATAGTATTCTTTTACAACATTGAGTGTGACAAAAACTCATCAGAAAAGTCTCATAAAGTAGTACACATTTCAAATGATCTGCCTGGAGGAAATTTGATTGAATTTTCATGAAACCAAATACTAGAATAATCACTAGAAAAACCTTACTCTGATGAGATGGATGTGTTGAACGATCTATTGCTTGAAGCTCTCTAGCAGGTAAACATGGAAGAAGGGCAGCTTCAATAGCCATAACACAATCAAGCATGTTATCTTTAGGTAAATGATGTTGATGATGTTCCAGTAGATCTTTCTCAAGTTGTTGCTCGTGGTGTTGCGCCATATGGTACTACTCCACTTGATGACAAATAACTAAATCATGTTTTCAAATCAACCCAATGAAGCTATGAGGTGGAGGAAAAACCTATTATCTTAAAATTTTAAAGAAAGGAAGTACTTGAATTAAGAGATATGTACAAGGAACTTCATGCTCTCTCTCTCTCTCTCTCTTTACTCGTTGTCTATAGAGTTCTGTGAGCGAAATAGTGGTTTCTTGAACAAGTATTATTTTATTCTTTGCTTGGGTTGCAGATTTACCTAATAAAAAAATAAAAAGGAAACGTTTATATACTCAGTTTGCAACATAGAGCTTCATTTTGATGTCGTAGATCTTCATGACTCCTCTGCATAAATGTACATTAATGGGCATCATCCAACACCCAGCCACACCCCCCCCCCCCCCAAACCAACTCGCAAGGAGATCCTACTCAAGTCGAATAATTATTGGTGTAGGACACCATTTGGGTGTTGAGTCTCATGTGTCATTGATGGCTACCTAACGACCTAACCATCTCTCTTTGTCACTTTCGAATGTGTGTCAAGGAAACAAAGTATTGTCTTCTATGTACAACTATTCAGAGAGAAATTGTACAAAATTACAAAAATATTGTCCATGAAATGAATAACATATGTGAAAAATGTTTCCTAGTTGACTTCATAACGTAGTGCCCCGTGTTCGCTCAAGGGCTTCAAAACATCCCGATGCGGATCTGGAAGAAAGGGTTTGGGTTGCAGCTGCTGTTGATGAGTCAATAGAGAAGAACAAGTAGAAAGAACGAGAGAAAGAAAGAGTAACCTCAGAAGCGGTGAGAGATGCAGGTGCCCTCTGGGACGTTCGGGCTGCAGGTGTCCGGGAAGGAGAAAAGGACAGCACAAGAAATCGAGGGTGAGAGTCAGCTAGAGGACAGAAAGAATTGAGAGAGGCAGAGAGGGAGATTTGACCTGTCACCGGCGATGCGAGTGGCGAGCGGATGTCTGAGCACAGAAAGAGGGCGATGAGTTGAACAGAGGAACAAAGGCGACAGAGCGTGAGAGGCGATAAACCGAACGACCGCCAAGGAGGGAGAAAAGGGACGCGCTTACAGGCCGGATCACGGACAAAAGTTGAGCCTTTTGTGTCGAGGAGAAGGGCGACGATAAGTTCCGAACTCGCGACGAGACCTTCGCATGTTCCCTTGGGGGAAAAAAAGTCACCAAAATGACGGAAATTAAAGTGGTCCTATGCACAAAGCTAGTTTAACTTGTTCGTGAGTAGAGATAGTTTTGAGGTTTAAGAGTTCATAGTTTTGGCGTCGCATGGCTAAAGCTCTCGATATACGGTCTAAGGTTTTGAAAAGCTTGCCGTTTAGGGGCATTTGTAAGCCTGAGCACTTGGCGGGACAGCCACCGAGTACTTAGTACCTAAGTCACCACTGTGGGGGTGCAGTAAATCTCAAAAATTATTGGTGCAACGGTGCGGGAAAACTATTTATTATTATTATTATTAATTTATAATAATAATATATATAACAAAATTATTTCTAAATCATAAGATTATTAAATATCAAAATCAAAATTATAATTTTCTTCATTTCTTTCTTTCTTAATAAGAAGGTTAGGTTTGGGGTCGGAGGAACGGGGCGAAGCGCTCCGTTGTTCAGTAACGAGGTTATTCCTATAACAATTTTGGTTTTGGGTAAGTCGAATTGGATCAAGGTCCAAATTCAGACCCAAACTTTATCACTCGCCCGACCATTTCATAAAAACTTCAAAATTTTGACTCAAAAACTTCAAAATTTTGACATTTGAGTGAGAAGAGCTTGGTTTTTAGTCTTGTATCGATAAAATCTTAAACAATAAAGTAACATATAATAATGTTTCCGCTCCCAATGTTCGAAATCGGTGGTGGCAAACCTGGACGGGTGAGAAGATTTAGCTTTTGAGACACTTTTTTCGGATGAACTTGGTTTGGATCTGGTTTCGACCCGAAACTAGATCTAAACGTACCTTTCGGATGAACTTGATTTGGATCTGGTTTTGACCCAGAATCAGATCCAAACGTACCACCGCGTACACGCCTTTTTGGATGAACGAACTTTGTTTGGATCTGGTTTTGACCCGGAACCAGATCCAAACGTACCACCGCGTACACACCTCATCAGGTGCGGTTTGGGTGCGAATCTAGGTCGCACCCGAATCCGCATCGCGTCGACATGGGTGCGGGTCCAATTCTGTCGCACCCTGTGACATTGCTTGGTACCCTGCCCGACTCAGGCTCAGGCCGGATTCCTTATCAGGCCAGCCCACCAGCCTGGGTGGGCCCAGTTTGGGTCCGATAATGATTTTTTTATTTTTAATTAATTTATATATAATTAATTATTTTTATGCATTATTTTATATTAAAAATATTTTTTAATGTAATCGGGTTGAGCTAGGACTCGGGTTTTTTTAAGGCTGGGCATCGGGCCGGCCCGGCCCGATAAAGTTTGGGCCGGAACGGCCCGACGGGCCGCTGGGTCGGGCCCGGGCCCGGCCCGAATATTTAACGGGCCAGGCCTGGATATATGAAACCCGAGCCCGGGCCCGGCCCGGCATAATAAAATAATATTATTTTTATTTATAAAATAAGTTTTTAAATATAAAATAGTATTTATTAGTAATAAATATATGATATTAAAATTAAAAATATTATATTTTAATTTTTAACGGGCTGACCCGGGCCGACATACCAGGCCCGGGCCCGGCCCGTTAATGATTTTTCCTAGGTCGGGCCCGGCCCGGCCAGCTTTTTCCAAGGCCCGGGCCCGTGGCGGGCCGGGTACCCGGCGGCGGCCCGGCCCGGTGCCCAGCCTTAGGTTTTTTGAGTCGGGCAGGGCCCGAACCCGGGTTTTAGATGTCGGGCCGTCCCGAGCCCAACTCGTTATCGGGCTGGGCCTGGCCAGGCAAGCCCGCTGCCTAGGGCCGCATTTGTTAGCCTCATATCTTAAGTGCAGGGTAGGATTCCATGTGAGATCCAGCCAGCAATTCTACCCCTTGCTGAATTTTTAGATTTAAGCTACAATTGGGGACACTTTTCTTTCTCCTACTTGGGTAAGTATGGGTTCTCTCTCTCTCTCTCTCTCTCTCTCTCTCTATATATATATATATATATATATATATATATATATATATATATATATATATATATATATATATATATATATATATATATATATATATATATATATATATATATATATATATATGCAGCAGAGTTGAGCCTTTTGTTTTATCTATATGATTTAATCTTCTCCTATACAACTCTTCTTGTTATGCATGTGCAAACAACTTTTGTTAATGAAGAATGTTTCAATATTCATAAGTGACATCATACGTCTGTGCAAAACCTTAGGTGACTAACATTTGCTCATGTTGGTTCTTGAAATGGGTACCGGTAATGTTTACAGGCATTGAAACTTAAACTTGCAAAACCTACTTCACCTAAGATTATGTTTTGATTGCAAACCAGGTTCCATGATGGGTTTTGCCGTTTTGACTACACCAAATTCCACGACAGGTTTGAAAAAGGAATATTCATACCATCAAACCCTCAAAAAGAGATCTCATTCTCTTAAATTTGGGGTGTAAGCTTGTTTATTTTCCTATAGGTTTCAATAGACAGCGGATTTGCTATGATCCATGATGGTTCCAAACAATTCAAATCCATGTTGAGAATACCAATATGAAATCCTATGATACTAGGTCCAAGATTTCAACGCTTAAGACTTAGGGTTTGGAATTTTGGTCACAGTTTTAGAGTAAAAGATTGAGAGAAAATAAGGAAAAAAAATGTTTTCAGTACTATTCTCAATAACTCCTTAAGACCAAAAAGGAAAATAGATCAAGCAAACATATGAACAGAGGAGAGAGATGACACCAAGGAGGACATAATGAGAGAAAGAGAGGGAAGGAGAAAGACTCTTCCAAAACTAACATCATAGCAAAGGAAGAAGAGTCAAGCCATGAAACTGGGGTAAGAAAACATGACCTCAATAGGATTGACGTTTTGTTCCACTTTCTCTAAGAAAAGGAGATTCATACATCCATGATGACATTTCTTGGTGATTATTTGAGCAACTCATCCTTAGAAACACAAATGCAAGGACAAAGCCATAAATTGCCATGAGGCACTAAATGTAGTGTTAATAAATTTTCAATTGACCATGAGGTAGTGACTTGAATCTCGTGGGGCTACTCTATATAATTGGACATATATACACCTACGTATTAATACTAAATTAACATTTCAAAGAGAGAGGCCCCACAGAGACTACACGTCTCTCTGCCATGCACCAATGACATGTATATCGGAGCATGATATTTAGGCTAGGGTTCAAGGCATATGGCTTAGGGTTTCACATATTGGGGTTTTGTGTTTAAGGTCTCCGGTATTAGGAGTACTATCTATAGTTTATAGTTTTTCAGGTTTTATACATTTAAAGCAAGAGGATTACTGTTTAGGGTTCCAGGGTTGTAAGTTTTAGGGTCCGAAGATTCAAGGTTTAGAGTCACGGTTTCAAAATTGTACGGCATAAGGTTTAGGGGTCTAGGTTGTCACATTCGAGGATTAAAGGTTTAGAATTATCATTTTAGGGCTTACGGTTATATATAAGAGTTAGGGTTTAGAGTTTTAAAGCTTTGGTCATTAGCATTTTGGGGTTTGGGACTTAGGGTTTTAGGGTTGACTTGTAAAGTTTTATGGTGTAAGGTTATGGTTTGGAGTTTAGATATTAAGATTTAGTGCTCACGGTTTAGGATTTAGGGCTTCTAGTTTAGTGTTTAGAATTTAGGGTTTTTAAGGTTTATAAATTAGGTTTTAGGGTTTAGGAGTTTAAAGTTTAGGGTTTTAACATTTTACGGTTAATGATTTAAGGTTTTAGAGTTTTAGGGATTAGGTTTATGGTTTTAGGGTTTAGAGTTTTAAGGTTTAGGGTTAGGGTTTTAAAGTTTAGGGGTACAAAAAGTTTAAGGTTTTAGGGTATAGGGTTACAAGGTTTGATGTTTTAGCTCTTAGGGTTCGGCGTTGACCCTATTGATGTTTTGGCCTTTTGGGGTTTCACATTCATATCTCAGTGTTTGTGATATGGGGTTTCAAAGTTTAGGGTTATAGATTTTGTGCTTTTGGTTTTAAGGCTTACGGCCTAAGTCACCAGACTCTTTTATTTTACTGCAGCACCAAAGTCCGCATCGAGTCGGGTGCGCACCAAACATGGGTGCGGCTCCGACGTACACCAAAGCCCAGTTAAAATGTCATATTACTAAATTACTTATATAATATATGTTGTTTTGATATTTTCTTATGCAATACAATTATTCAAGTATGTTACATACATTAATAACTAAATTGAAATAATATGCTTATTTTGTTATATATATAATAAATTAAAAAAATAATAATAATAAAATACCCTCGCCGCACCTAAATTTTTTGGGATGTGCCGTTCGGACACCCACACCTGCTTACGGCTTTAGGGTTTAAGACTTTGGTTAAATATAAGAGGAAGCAAAACACAGACCAGAATTTGAGACTCAATTCTACTTGAGGAAGAATTCAAACTTCAAATGTTTACAAAAATACATTAGATAAATATGAAAAACGAAAGGACTAACCACAAAAAGGATGAATTGCATTTGCATGCGATCAGTAGAAGGGGAGAAAGGAAAGAACGGAGAAAAACTGCCAAAATCCCCATCGGGGGGAACTAATCAATGCAAAGAATTTAACAACTTGAGGGCAAGAGCTTCTTGCTCTACTAAGGAAATCGTATCCACTTTAGCGTTCAACTCCCTCTTGATTTTCTTATTATCAGGACCATCACATGTAGCTTCACCTTCATCAGAACTCTCACTACCGAAGTACACTTTTGATCCCCTCGTTAGTTGGTTCAAATGATTGTTGACTTCACCATCAGAGTTCGCAGGCTCATCTTCATCATCAATTTCACTAGCCAACTTTTTCTTGTACTTCATCTTATCTAGGATTCTCCTTTCACGCAGCCGTTGTTTCAGAAGCACCTTATCCTCCTGATCCCGAACCTTCATCTCTTCTCTCAGCTTCTGGTATCGCTCCCTTACTTCTCGACCAGCAATTTGCCCCAAATGAAAGCAAAAAGGAGATTCAGAAATGATAACATGAAGCAACAAACCAAAAGAAAATTACACATAAAGCATGTCAAATGAGTACCTTTTTCAGGTTCAATAACACTATCCTCAATTACTGCATTTGCATATGCAGCAAGAGGAGGCAAAGCATTCCCCTCCTCATCAAATACAAACTTCAACCCTGCTGGACGATCAACATTGATTTTCAGCTTCTTCTTCTTCAAAATTCTTGTTGCCAAACTACAAGAAAAAGGTAAAATCTATTCAAAGGGGTTTCCAGTTCATACACAAACAATTCACACTAAATTACGGAAAGATACCCGTAAGTGTCATCATTTGGTGCAGCTTCAATCAATGAATTTCTTGGCAGAAGGATATCATCAAATTCTCGATCTCCACCATCTCCTTTTTCTATCTTTGTTTCCAAGGTTTCACTGGCATGACCATTTTCTCCACCTTGAAGTTTCTTGTTCAGGAATCTACATTTTGGGGCCATAGGCAAACCGTAGGAGATGGAAAATTCCAATATTGGCAAGCTGTTCCAATCGAACTCAAGTCCATTGGCCTGCCACTTTAGGGACTTCAGGTACGTTATGAAGGCCCTTTCAGCTAGCATCCGCAGTTCTGGATATTGAACAAGCAATGCAGCTAGGGCTCCAGAAATTGATTGGATTTTCTTATTGTTTGCCTAATATAAAAAATAGCTGTCATTTGCCTCAAAATCAATCATTAAAATTCATATAATGGTTCCTCCAGAATCTGGGAAGTGAAGTTTACCTTCCACATCTGAACTGGAATCTTTGCGTCCTGTAAATTTATTATGACTTGCTTCTCTGAAGGCATCAGGAACAAAAGGGATCTTCCTCCAGACGAGAATCGAGCAGTGCGACCAACCCGATGTATATAAGCTGCTACATCTTCAGGGCAGTCCACCTATGAAAATCAAATAAATCAACAAAAAGATAAATGTGAAAGGCTAGCATAAAGAAGCCAATTACCTGCACGACCCATTCAACTGCAGGGAAATCAAGACCTCTTGATGCTACATCTGTTGAGAAAAGAACCGAGTGTCTCTCCTCACAATACTGGAAAAATATTGCCATGCGTTTATTCTGATTCATCCGACCATGAAGACACTTCAAAGGAATGCCAGGACGCAGTTTCTTAAAAGCTTCATAAACAAATTTCACCTATATTGATTGGCAAAAAAAGGAAATATCGTCAATCTTGGATTTCAAACCTATGCCTTTGCAAAACATAGCTAAATCCACAAAAGAAACAGAACCTGATCAGGTTTTAAAGAAGTGAAATGACATGGATGTGTGGGAAAAAGGAAACCAAACAAAAAAGGCAGCTCATATGCATGTCCATGACTGTGTGCACTTACCTCAACGGTCAAGGAAGAACCTGAGTACCAACTGGTAAGGAACCAATGTTGTAAAAAATGTATCGTAACCTGTATTGGTCAGGCCAATACATACACTGTATCTTAAATTATCGTAAACATACTGTAATTTTGTTATTCAAAAATCAAAAAATAAGAGAAAAATAAGGAAAAAGAAAAAATTATGGCTGATCCTATTATGTGCCAAACAAGTCTAAGCAATGTTGTTAAGTGCGTTGATGTGAACTGATGGTCAATGATGTGTGAGCATCAAGACAAAAAAATCTCAAATATATAATATTTATAAAAATAATGTCAAAAGTGAAAATCAACAATCAAAAAATAACAAGCAAGTAAACAACCAATGTAGAGCATGGCTTGCACATACACATATCTCTCTGTATAAGGGATGGGAGTTGACATTGAAGTGCAGGAACTAACATCAAACAGAAATCTAATCCTCAAGAGAAACATTGATGCTAATTTCGTGTGGGAGTTTTGTCCTGCTATTAAGCACAATTTACAAATTTACAGAAACAAAAAGAATATCTTTGGAACAGATTAGGATAAGATGCTTACAATGAAACAAGGATTGGTATGACAGATCTCACCAGATACAGTAAATCAATTAACAGGGGCAGAGACAAGGGATCCAACAGGGGCCATGGCCTCCCCTCAGCTTTTACCCAAAAAAAAAAAAATTGCACATATAGTGTTAAAAAGAAATTCTTCTATTCTATATAAAAATTTTGAAAAATTCTATTTCAGACCACATTAATTTTTTTGAAATTACAGTTCCGTCCCTAATGAAAAATCCCTAGTTCTGCCTGTCTATCAAGCCAAAAACTGTATTTCAATGTTGGTAGTATGCTCATAGAAAGGATAAGAGATGAGATTCATAGGAATACCTTGGGAACTCTAATGGTTGGATCTTTAGAAATTTAGGCAAACTTTAGAAGTGACAGTACCATTCATATTAATTCATATTAAGAAATTGTTAAGCACCATATCAATTCCATGTCCCACTAATGGTACCGACCATCAATATCATGCAATGAGGACTGAAATTATAGCAAGTGCAAATAAAGAACAGTGAAGAACTAGGGATCAGGCACAAAACATAATCTGAGTGAAGGTTAAAAAAAGAATATAAAGGTAAAATATTTAAAGAAAAATGTTAACAAAAATTTTAAAAACAACGCACAGCGCATCAACCTGAAGTGTGCACGTCACAAGGTTGACGCACATGCATCACCCTCCTCTTTTGGTGCATTTAAGAGGGTGATGCAATGCGTGCACATCTAATAAAACTGAGTCTAAGCACCCATAAAGTACAATACATGCTTTTCTAAAGAATGCAAAGTCAATTCAGATAATGTCAAAAAAAAATTCATAGTCAAGGATTGTGGGAGAATCTGGTCAACCTAACATTGGTAACAATGTTTGGATTATATTTAAAGCATGTTACAATACTTTTCAGGTGCTTAGAAGTCAAACTCCAATATACATTCAGTAGTCACAAATAACATCTTGGAGTTTTAAACGGCGAGGTTTTTCTCAGGTATAATATGGCGAGCTTGAAAAAAAAGGGAAAATGTGAGAAAAATATGGCAACTTTTTAAAAATTAAAAACTAAAAATGAGGGAAAATAAAATAAGTGAGAAACTAATAACACAAACATCAAAAGATAAGTAGATTTGCAACAAATAAAAAATAGAAAATGAAAAAAAAACTGTTGGACTTTGGCATTAAAAAAACTGAAACGCGAAAAAAACACGTTTTTTTCATTTTTAATGTTTTTTTAAAACACATTTTTTTTAGTTTTAAACTGCCATTTAATTTACCGCATTTTTTTTTCGAAAAAAACGCATTTTCTATGACTATGCTTAGAACTGTTTGACACATAAACTGTGTAGTAGCTATTAGTAACTCTAATATACATTCACAAATTCAATACAATTAGTAGAACTCCAGGGAATATGAGTCCCATTATGTTTGCTCAATTCCACAGACTACGGAATACATGTTATCAGCTCAGAAATACTTTTAAAAGTCAAACTGACAGCTCAACATCATATTCTTTAAATGAAAAAATCAGAAATCATAGAGAAAAATAGACAAAATATGGCTAATTCCATGCAACAAATTATATTTGACCTGCATCTCATATGGTATGGGCTATGTATCGTATGATTCATATGATGCATATAACATATACCACCTATTTACGATATGGGTGGTGTATGAGTCCCATTATGTGTTCCTCAATCCTACAGATTGAGAGATACACGTTATCTTCTCAGAAATACATTTAAAAGTCAAATTGACAGCACTGCAAGGAACCACAACTGACTCAGGCCACACTGAAATGCATTCAAGCAACATTAAAACTTGATACTTCAACAACAGAATGGATGGCCATTCTATTAGACATCAACCTAGCATCTTACATGCTCTAGTCCCATCCAACTGGCACCAACTTACCTAACCAACCACTACATAGAAAAATCCAACATTACCTGCTTGCATGTTGAAAGGAACACAAGAATCTTTGCATTAAGATGTGATTTGATAAAACTCCAGAGCATATCCAATTTTTTATCAAGTGGAACAATCATTGAACGTTGCATTAGACGCTCGGGTGTAGCAGTCACAGACTCCTCATGCACTGACAAGCGCTCTGGGTCCTTCAGACTCAGCCTAGCAAGATCCTGAACTGATTTCGTCTGAGTAGCAGAGAAAAGCAAAGTCTGGCGCTGCTGTGGTAGTTGTGAAATGATTGCATTTAAATCTTTCTTGAATGTCAAATCGAGAATTCGGTCTGCCTCATCAAGAACCAAAATCTGTTTTCCCACGAAAGAAAACAAAAAATTAATGAGGATCAGTAAGATCAACTACCCAAAAGGATTGATTCCTTACTTGCAGCTGCGAGCAATCAAAATTTGGGGTTTCATCCATGTGTTGAAGAAGTCGACCAGGAGTGCAGACCAATATATTTATACCATTCACACGTTCCTTCTCTATATCAACACTTTTGGAACCACCAATCAGACGACCTGCACTAAAACCATGGTATTTGCCAACCATTTCCAATACTTTAAAAAGTTGTGATGCCAATTCTCTTGTTGGAGACAATATAATACATCCAACTCCATCTTCTGGGCCCCATCTTGCTCTGTATAATTTCTCTAGAACCTGAAACCTTGAACAATAAATATCTGAACATGAAACTTGCATCAAAGAACTTCAATGTATTGTATCCCTGATCAAATATTAATAGCTGCACCTGAAGGTATATTGTTCTTTAGTCTGCATAGAGAGGGAGAGAGAGAGAGAGACTCACTGGGATAATGAAAGCCAGAGATTTTCCAGAGCCAGTCTTGGCGGCACCAAGGACATCCCTCCCACAAAGTGAATGAGGGAGAGTAGCCCTTTGAATGTCACTCATGACAGTGAACTTGTCCCGCAAGCTATCCTTGGTTCTTTGGGATAAGGGCAATTGATCAAACCGGGTACAACCCACATAGGGTGAAAAAGAGCCATTGTCCATCTGGCCCACAAGGCCAGCTTCAGGAACACCAGAAATGGAGAGAGGATTGGTCCCTGAATCAGGTTTCCCCGACTCGATCCACGACTCAAGCAGTTTGATCTCATCTGCCTCCTCATTTACATCTCCCTGTTTCTTCCTCGGTTTCTGTTTCCTCATTATCAGTACTTTGTCCTGTTCTGATCTAAAGCTGCAGTTAATGTCAAAACACATGATGAGGACTTAGAATGATTCGTTTTCTGTCTAATCTCCCAGTTAAAAAATGCTTATGAAAAAAATTATTAAATCCATCACGAAGTTACAGAGCAAAGGAATACTTTTGAAATTATGGAGTTACTAACAGTTGCTCAACTAGTCGGGATTTTGACAATTAACAGCACATGTAGACAAGCATGTAAACAAATAGCAGATCAATTCAAAGAGATAAATTTCAAAAGATAAATTAGTGCAGAACAGATAAAACTCATAATATGTCCTTGTCGAAAAAAAAATTATAAGCTAAAGTACAAGTAGGATTTCCAAGCTAGTAATGGAATGTTATTTAGGGAAATTTGCTGTTTGCATACTCTTTTCTCACTCAATAGACTAGGAAGACTAGTTGATCAACTAGTCAGGATTGACACTTAAGAGCACATGCACGCAAGCATATAGAGGCAAACAAGTTAAAAAGCAATTCAAAAGGTATAAAATTTAAAAGATAAATAAGAGGAGCAGAGCAAATAAATCTCAAAAGTTGTCCATGCCCATCAAGTTTTGTCACAAAAAACGTATACGGGTATTATACGGCAAAGAAAAAAACGGGTATAATACGACAAAGTTATATATCTCGGAAATAAAACAGAAAAAAATGGCAATTTTTTTAAAAAAATAAATAATCATAATAATATATAAAAATAAAACATTGTAACAAAAAATGGGTACGGGTATTATACGGTGAGGAAAAAGACGGGTATAATACGGCAAAGTTATAAATCGCGGGAATAAAACGGGAAAAAGACGGTATATTTTTAAAAAATAAATAAAAAATCCTGATAATTATATAAAAATAAAGTAAATAAAAAATAAAAAAAAAACATTGAAAAATGACTAGATAAGCAACAAACTAAAACTAGATAATGAAAACTAATAGTTCAGAAGTCACTAATTATGAGACCCTTCGCTCATCTGGAGCCTTCTGAACCAAACCTTATTAGAGCAGGACACACACATTGTGATACGATGCCAGAAGAATTCCTCGTGATTCCAATTAACAGTATGAAAAATGAGCCTCCAACACTCTAACAACCAATTGGTTAAGCCAACTGGATTGAAATCTGTTCCCACTAAGACGACACCCAAGGATATCCCCATGTGCAAGAGGAAATCACACAAGAAGAAGCCAGCAACAGAATAATCACAACAAAATCTCAAGAAGAAAACACTGAAAATTTATCTCATGTTGCAAATGACAGAAAATATGGGAACTTGCTTATTGCTTTCTGTAACTGTAATGACTGTATAAAATCTAGAGAAAGGAAAATCAAAACTCGAGAGTGAGAATCATGAGTCATTTTCTCATGGATGTTCGTTCATAATAGATGCAAACAACACAGAGCCCTCTCAGCATTGATGCTCGACTAACCAACAAACAACATAATAAAAGTAAAGAGTTAAACTGCTGTAAAACAGAGCCCTCTCACCGCTCGTCCGTCTGGCGACTCCCCTTTTCAGTCGAATGCCCTCTTCAGTCAAATGAATGAAAACGAGAAGGAAACGAAGGAAAGGACGGCGATTCCCGTCAGCCTCCGGCGACTCCCGTCGAAAGTCACCGCTCGTCCGTCCGGCGTCCCTCTTCAATGCCCTCGAATGAGAAGGAGAAGAAGACGAAGGAGAGGGTCGGTTTTGATTTTAAGTTTTTAACGTAAGCCCTCACATTTTTGCCATTAAAAGGGGCGATCAAGTTTAAAGAAAGCCGACTCTTCGTAAAAATTTACACGCTGTGCCATATAAGGACGCGTATAAAACGCGTTTTATACGCGTTTTTTTTTATTTTTTGCCGTTTTTTTTAAAAAAAAAGCGTCTTGTTCCCGTTTTATTCGCTAGAGGAGTTTTTGGCGCTTTTTTTTTTTAAAAAAAACGGCGTTTTTTGTGAATTACATCTTAGAAGGGACCAATTATTTGAAGAACCAGCAAAAGTGTAGCCACCTTTATTTGTAAATCCTATTACTGGGTTGTATAGCCTATATTATCATATACAGTAAAAGAGAGGTCAATGGTAAAAGAGGGTTGGGAGTGAGTCTTCTTCCACTCAGCTGATAGTAAAATTGCTTCCATTACTGCCAAATGGTAAAAGGAAAGGCAATGTGGCCTCCTTTTTATGGTTATTCAGATTTTTTTCCGTGGTGGTTGTGTTAATCGATGACTGGTGAAGAACTAAGAAGTTTTATTTTTTCGAGAGTAGATGAATACATGCTTCGTTAAAACTGGGTTCATCTACAACTGGTCAAATTGCTTAGAAATGTTCACTTCGAACGGTACAAATTGATAGCACTTAGACAATTCACTTTGAGTACAGGGAAGTCCGCTGGGAGAAATTCCTCTTGGTGAATTACGGTTTTTCACTGAGGGGGTGGATCAGAGCAATTGTTGCGAAGAATTGATCTGAAATGATGCACTTCATCTATGGGCATAGTAGAAATGATCGAATATGACCCTAATCGCTCTTCTCAGATCCCTCTAGTATGATGGATCGAGGAGGTGCTGCTATGCCAAAGATCCACCTGATAGTGGCCCTAATCCGCATCGCTATATCCTTCTAGTAGAAGACTTGATTTCCCATACACCAGATCTTCACATTTCGACTCAGAATGGATCATGCAGGAATCAGAATTTTCTGGATTCAAGCATATATATGAGATATTCTTCCTTAAAATCTTCTAATATAATCTAAGATTAAGAATCTAAGAAAGAAGAATAGACCACGCTACCAAACTAAGCTACATCCCTTTCCATTGTTGTACAGTGTCATTGTCGAGTGTCTTCTTTTCCACACCGGCCATCTAAGTACATTTCTCTTGCCATTTTTGCTTTTGGTCTCATAACATAAAAGAAAAGAGTGTGAATGTTGTATATTTATCTAAATGGTTAACCCCATGGATGCCACTTTTCCATCATCATTCCATGGAAGATTGGTAGAAAGAAGTGACAAATGTGTTTTCTTCCGTCGCCTATTTTGGAATCTTTATAGCAGTATGATATGGGCCCATATCGTAGGATACTTACCATCATGTTTTGAAAATGTAACATGATATACGATATACCACCTGTATCATAAACATGTGGTATATCCTACATGTATCGCATGTATAATAAGATATAGTGCTAATTCGTAGAAAAAAGGTCCGATTTCGAACTGAAATTGAGATAGAAGGAAACGGGCTGCAACATTATGACAGATGGATGGATTGACACATGGCTAATAACACTTGTGAATTTTATTGTTTATTGCCCTTAAGGTACAATGTTCTTAAAATCTTTTGATTTGTCTAATGTTCCTAAGATTGCTAAGACTTTGTTTGTTGTTTTCTATAATATTGTACAAAAAGTTGGGCTTCCAAACCTTGTACAATTTATTATGAATAATGCTGAAAATTAAGCTGCAAGAGATCTGTTGCTTCAAAAATATATAACATTTTATTGGAGTCCATGTGCCACTCATCGTGTTAATCTAATGCTTTAAAATCTGGCAAAATGTATGATATGAGATCAGTTGTTGACTAATGCAAGATTGCATATGTATCGAGTTTGATAAGAAAATTTACAAATGGAGTTGAAATTAATACGACCTACAAAAAACTAGATTTATTATAAATGTGTTGACTACACATCATATAGAGAAACAAAAAACTCCATTGAGGCAGATGTTCTCTAGTAATGAATGAGTTACATATCCACATGCTCATAAAAGAAAATCTTCTGTAGTTGTAGATATTATATTTAATAATAAATTTTGAGAATCATGTGTGACGCTATTGAATATATGTGTCCCATTAATCAAAGTCCTCAGGGTTAGCTAATAGTGAGGACAAACCTTCCATATGGTACTCATATGAAGCTATGTATAGAGCAAAAGAGGCAATTCAAGATAACTTGAAAGAAAAAAACAAACTTATACATGCACATATAAAATATTATAGATAAAAGATGGATTGGACAACTTCATCAATCTCTTCATACAATAGGCTTACTATCTAAATCCTGCCATTAGGTTTTCTACTACATTTAAAAAGGATAGAGAAATCATGCATGGTTTGCTAAACTGTATTGAAATGTTAATGACAAATTCTATAACACAAGATCTTGTGCACAATGAGTTACATTTTTATGATAATCGTGTAGAAGACATGAAAATAAGCACAACCATTCGAGCCAGGTCAACCATGCATTCAGGTAATTACACAGAAATTTTTAATTTACTTTGCATTTATTATCTGTTTGTTATCTTTTTCTTGTTTTACATGGGGTTCATTTTATTTTTTGTTTAGATTTGTGGTGGAATAAGTTTATAAATGATTGTCCAAATCATAAACTTTTTGCAATTAAAATCCTCAGTCAAACATTTAGTGCTACTGAATGCAAAAAGAATTAGGACATTTTCCAACATATCCACAACAAGAAGAGGAATAGACTCGACATAAAAGGTTGAATGACCTCATTTTTGTTCGATATAATATGAGGATGAAACGAAGGTAATACAGCTTAATATAGTTTTGTTTCATAAGTAATAAATATTGTAATATACATTTGCTTTATAATATATATAATTATATATTAGCAAACTTTCTCTTATCTAATAAAAGAAAATACAAAAAAACACCAACAAGAAAGCACACATCTCAGTTTGATCATGTTAACTTGGCCAACTTTGATGTGTTGGAACCATGGGTTGAGGAAAAACCAACCACAATATATTGATGATGATCTTCAGTGCTTTAACATTGAAGCTGAAGGAACATGAAATTGATAATGAATGAGAGCATGTTGGATATGTCAATGAGCATATTCAACTTGATGAAGATGGAGATGAAAATGAAGATCAATATCAAAATAAGAATGAAGATGATGAAGATTATGAATAAGAGTGGAGAACGCTTTCATTTATTATTTGTATTGACATTGAAAATTTTCATCATTTCATGATCATCTTCTGAATTGTGATGCAATGTGTAACAATTAAAACTTGTTTTTTAATGTGTTGTCGACCAGACTTATGGACCTTATGACTTATGAATCTATGGTTACGATATATATCATGTTATGCTATGTTCTTTGATGTGCTGAAAGTATAATCATATCCCAATTGATGATTATGAATGTTTATGAACGATCAATCATAACTTCAAAAACTATAATAAGCCTATCATTATGTATAATCCATGATAGTGCGAAAAGAAGGCTTGGCTCTAGGTTGTTCAATAGAAGTGGCATTGAGTTTCTTGACCCTTTGACGTAGGATTACTCAGTTATATTTCTCCATGGAGCAAGGGATATGAGAAATCATGGTTTGGTCCCCTAACAAACTTCTTTAGAAAAGACTCGATGGCGTTTTCAAGTAGTTGTTGGAATCTCTTTGACCCCTTCATCCATTCCAACGCCATTTCCCTTTGAGAGCATTCCTTATCAGCGTTTTGATCTTGTAGTTTTGACTATGTTGAGTAGCTAAATATTTCTGTAAGATAATGCCATCGAATCATGAGAAGTTGTTAATTGGCTTTTGTCTAACAACAACCGCTAAACGCTCAAAAAAGTCAAGCATCACCTTTTGATTTCTATCCTCAAATTCATCCATGATAATTGAGTAATCCTCACTGAAATCATATCTATGCCCAACCGACCAATCAAGATACCGAGAAGCTCAGTCAGCAAGGTATCAGTATTCCCTTTTATATTGTCATATGTTATGGAAGTGGATGTCTCAGTGGATTTTCTGCTTCGATAGACAGAGCTGGTTTCCTTCACTTCGTCACCTCCGTGTTGCGGCTTCGCACCATCATCCGAGTTCATGGCCTGTGTACAATTGCTTTCGATAGCTATGGGAAAGGCTGGCAAAAACACCGCAGGCACGAAGCATGGGAGGCCTGCGCCAGGGAGCATAATGAGGAGCCCGGACAGTGTCAAAGCCAGGGGAGGCCGAGTCATTTGATTCTTTGAAAGAAATGGAAGGTTCTTGGCTCGGCATAGATGAAGCAAGACATCACGGTCAAAATATGATAAAACTGTTGGAGCTTTGCGATGAACAAGATAGCGAACAAAACGAAAATGCAGAAATCGAAAAGAAGAACATTCATGATTCATGCGTGTGTTTCATAGGGCGGAAGAAGAACCTGTAGAGGCGACCGCCGACTGAATGTCGGCGGCTGTGGGAAGAACGGCTACCGTCCCCATAGAGTCGTTCCCCAGCGGTATTGGCGGCGGCGGTGGCGGCGGTTGCAATGGGTTTCTCTCCTCAGCCATAACAACCCAATGATGGGGACAGGCAACTCACGTATGGCTAAGGGGACCGATTACCCAAACCGGATTAACTTGATGTGTCTCACACCATCACAAGACACGGTATTTATACTTGAGGGTCCGAAACAGATATGGACCCGTATCGGCGCAGGACTATCCAGATGGAGAAATCCCAACAATCTCCCACTAGTCCAAGTCGATATCAAGGGTAAACAAAATGAATGGATTAGCCTTAAAATCCATTCCAAGGTCTCACCTTGTTGTCTTACAAAACTTCTCAATAACCAAATGAGAATACAAAATAAATAGACAACAATCTTAATGAGAATCAACAAACTGTATGTGATCACATTCAAAAAATGTTTGCATAATAGTGTGCTTACATTGAACTACACAAACCCATCCTATTAACATGTTCAAAGAACATACCAGATGCTAGCGCTTTAGTAAGAGGATCTGCAACCATATCTGTAGTTCCAATGTGTTGAATACACACTAGTTGATTCTCTGTCCTTTCCTTAACAACAAAATACTTAAGTTCCATATGCTTAAAAGAAGTAGTACTTTTGTTGTTGTTGGAAAAAGACACTGCAGCTTCATTATCACAGTGAACCTTAAGTGGTCTCTCAATAGATTCCACTATCTTGAGCTGTGAAATGAAGTTCTTTATCCAAATTGCCTGCGAGGTAGTCTCATATAATGTAATGAATTCTGCTTCCATGGTGTGAGCAGCAGTCACGGTCTGCTTTTTGCTCCCCCATGAGATGGCACCTCCTGATAGAAGGAAAACAAAACCAGTAGTAGACTTTCTACTATCGGTACATTCTCCAAGATCGGCATCAGAATAGCCAATCACTTCTAAATGGTCTATCTTGCGATATGTCAACATGTAATCTTTTGTCCCTTGCAAGTACCGCATGACTCTCTTTACGACCTTCCAATGTGCCATGCCTGGATTAGACTGAAATCTACCAAGCATGCCAACAACAAAAGAAATGTCAGGCTTAGTGGAAATCTGCGCATACTGCAAGCTGCCAACCGCTGATGCATATGGAATGTTGATCATTTGTGTCTTTTCAAATTCCTCCTTAGGACAATCATTTAGGCTCAATTTATCCCCTTTAGCTATGGGTGCCAAAATAGGAGAACAATTCTCCATCCCATATCTCTTGAGAACTTTATTGATGTCTGCTGATTGGGAGAGACTTAAAACACATTTAGATCTGTCTCGACGAATCTCAATGCCAAGAACAAATGAAGCCTCACCCATGTCCTTCATCTCAAAATGAGATGCGAGAAAATGTTTGGTTTCTGTTAGCAATTGAAGATCATTAGAAGCAAGCAAAATGTCATCCACATATAAAGTCAAAATTATGAACTTACTCCTACATGTCTTAAGGTACACACATCGATCAATGATGTTTTCTGTAAACCTAAAAGTCGTAATGACTTCGGAAAACTTAATGTACCATTGACGTGAGGCCTGTTTAAGTCCATAAATCGCTTTATTAAGCTTGTAAACCAAATGATCTTTACCACTCTCAGAAAACCCTTGAGGTTGATCCATATATACCTCTTCATCCAAATCACCATTCAAGAAAGCCGTTTTCACATCCATCTGATGTAGCTCTAAGTCAAAATAAGCTACAAGTGCAAGGACAATCCTCATTGACTCCTTAGCAGAGACAGGTGAATATGTCTCATTATAGTCAATACCCTCCATTTGTGTGAATCCTTTAGCAACCAATCTTGCCTTGTATCTCTCTATGTTGCCTTTAGAGTCTCTCTTGGTCTTATAGACCCATTTACACCCTACGGGTTTTACTCCTTCAGGCAACGACACAAGGCTCCATGTATGGTTTTTAGCCATAGAGTCAAGCTCTTCTTTCATGGCATTAATCCAGTGTCTATATTGTTTGCTTTCAACGACTTCAATGAATGTGAAATGATCATCATCAATATCTATGAAATCATTAGGCTCTTGTAGGTATACCACATAATCTGATGATATGGCAGATCTCCTGGCCCTTGTAGATCTACGAACAGGTAATTGATCATCTTCAATTTGTATGTCTACATCCTGTTCGTGTTCTTCAGTATGATCTACATTTAATTCATCTGGATCTGATGCATTACCCGTATGATTTGAATTCATGTCATTACGAGAGACAACATAATCATACACATTTACATTCTCTTTATCAGGTCTACTTTCAGTATCCTGTATTTCCTCAAAAGTGAGGTTTTGTAATGCATCTAATCCAAATGAGCCATCTTCTAGGAACTTAGCCTTATCTGTTTCCACAATATGTGGTGTATGAGATGGACAATAAAACCTATAGCCTTTCGATCTTTCTGGATAACCAATAAAGAAACCACTGGTTGTTCTAGGATCAAAGGCTTTTATGTAGGGGTTATACAATTTAGCTTCAGCAGGACATCCCTATATGTGCATGTAAGAGAGAGAAGGTTTTCTACCTGTCCACAACTCGTAAGGAGTTGTGGAAACAGCCTTGGATATGCACTGCTGTCCTGAGAGCTTCACCCCACAAGGTTAGAGGGAGAGTAGAGTAATTTAACATAGCTCGAACCATTTCCTTAAGCGTACAATTTCTTCTTTCAGCTACACCATTCTGATAAGCACTACTTGACATGGTGTATTGAGGCATAATGCCTTCTTCCTTTAGAAATCGCGCTAATGGTCCCTCCCTTTGTCCCATCTCAGTGAACCTACCATAATATTCACCACCTCTATTTGACCTGACTATCTTGATAACCTCACCAGTTTGTTTCTCTATTTCTTTCTTATAGTCCTTGAAAACTTGACACACATCGGATTTTTCAAAGATTAAGTAGAGATACAAATACCGAGAATAGTCATCTATAAAGGTGACAAAATACTTTTCGCCTGTGTAACAAGGAGGGAAAGGTCCACAAACATCTGTGTGAACAATTCCTAACTTTTCAGTACATCGCTCGACACCTTCTTTATATATGTTAGTTTGCTTTGCCTTTATGCAATCTACACATGTGTCTTTATTCGTAAAATCAAGAGATCGTAAGATCCCTTCATTCAAGAGTCTCCTTATTCTCTTTTCAGAGATATGACCCAAAAGACGGTGCCATAACATGTACAAATCATCCTTTATGGTACTACATTTATTGCCACTTATACAATGACTAGAAACCAACAATTCAGGAGATTGAATCTTCACATTCAATTTGTACAAACCATCACACAAAATAGCAGAACCAATTTCAACAAGATCTTTATAAATTAACATTTTTGAATTTTCAAACTTTAAACAGAAATCAAATTTGTCCAGTCTTGATACAAAAATTAAGTTTCTACTATATGATGGAACAAAGAAAACATCATGAAGATCCAAAACATAGCCAGTATCAAGCTTAATCTGGTATTCTCCTACAGCTTTCACATGTGAGCGCATTTTGTTTCCTCCAAAAATGCTTCTCTCATGTAGTGTTGGTTTCCTTTTGCTCAGAAAGTCCTGTAAAGTATTGGAAATATGCACAGTAGCACCAGAGTCAACCCACCAGCTATTAATGTGGACCATGTAACATATTACTTTCAAGTGAAACAAATGACATGTTACCTTTCTTCTCTAACCAATTCTTGTACTTGATGCAGTCTGACTTCTTATGCCTTTTTTTTTTTTAACTTTATGGATCCGGGTCGGGTCATGCTGACTCGACCCGGGTCTGACCCACCCGCTCGAGCGGTGTCGGGAAAGGCCGAAACGCCTCCCACCGCTGCTGCCCTAGCCTAACGGCAGAGGCGATGGGGGCGGTGGGAGATGCAACAGATGGCCCTCCCACCGGCCGTGGGAGGTTTCCAGCGGTCGCTTGGCACCGTCCGGCACCCGGCGACTCCGCCGGCCACTCCTAGTGGCTGGTGGGCAAGGACGCCCTGCCCCCTTTCTACTTTGAAGCTATAAACAGAAACGGGAGGGGCGTCGGGCGATCTTCATCTCCACCTCCCGCCGCCTGAGGTTGGCTGCCGGACGACGCAAAACTTCGAGCGGCCTCATTCCAGACTCCCGCCGCCTGTTGGATGGCGGCCGGACGTCGCAAGGTCTGAGCGGTCCACGCCTGAATGCAAATCCCTTTTTCTGTTTCCCCTTATCCCTCTTTCGTGGCTGCCACATACCGTAAGGGAGCCATCGGGGAGGGGTTCGAAGGAGGATGGGCTTCACGCCATCCGTCGCTTTCCGACGACAAATGCCTGCCCAAAACCGACTGTTCCAAATTCGTCAGGCGCAATGGCAACGGAAGCCCTGTTTCTGCCCTATTCTCTTTGCGTGAAAATAGAATGCAAAGGGAAACGCGCAGCGATGCGTGGTGTGGGCCCATAACCCATTGTTGGAGCTTTGCGATGAACAAGATAGCGAACAAAACGAAAATGCAGAAATCGGAAAGAAGAACATTCATGATTCATGCGTGTGTTTCATAGGGCGGAAGAAAAACCTGTAGAGGCAACCGCCGACTGAATGTCGGCGGCTGTGGGAAGAACGACTACCGTCCCCATAGAGTCGTTCTCCAGCGGTATTGGCGGCGGCGGTTGCAATGGGTTTCTCTCCTCAGCCATAGCAGTCCAGTGATGGGGACAGGCAACTCACGTATGGCTAAGGGGACCGATTACCCAGACCGGATTAACTTGATGTGTCTCACACCATCACAAGACACAGTATTTATACTTGAGGGTCCGAAACGGATATGGACCCGTATCGACGCAGGACTATCCAGATGGAGAAATCCCAACAAAAACCCCATTCAATTAATTATCAATCAAAACATTTTTGTGATTTCTCCCCGAAACTGGAAACCTTTGGACCATACATATGACGATTAACTATGTTGATGTCCATAGCACCACTTTCAGCTTCCTTTCACTTGGTTTGAGCACTGAACGTCAAGTCCTGTCATTTTGACAAGCAAAGCCAAAGAGCACTCTCAACAAGAGGGCTTTGTTCTTCCCATTTGTCTCTATCTATTGGTGGGGAGGTATATGAAAGAACATATAAGTGGATTGAGGAAATAAAGCTTTTGTTAAGAACATCGCACACCCAGCCCGTTCTTCTTAACAGACAGGGCACACTTCCTGCAGTTGATTCATGTCATGTGACAAACCAACGACTATTTTGAGTCACTTTAGGGGACGGGGCTAAAGGGAGGGTTCACAACCACTTTTGAGCTACTATCTTAAAATTCTTGGTACAATACGGATGGGGACTTTGATTAGATAACGACAATAATCATTTCATGATTCCTCCTATACTCTTAAGAACTCTGTATTACTAGGGGGAAAGTGACTAATACCTCAACGACAGAAGCAGAGAACAAGGGAGAGGGAGCAAAGGCCTTATGGAATCTTGCTCTGAGAGGTTTTCTTTTCCAAGAAGCGGTAGGCAAAGTGGAGTGCAACACAATCTTGTTTTAGGCGCTTGGGTGAGTAGCGGTAAGTGAAGTTAAGGAAGTCATCAATCAAGTGCAAGTGGTTGATTGACAAGATGAATGACTTCCTACTCGACCACTCTTAACATCTCGTCTGAACTCGACTTTTAAATTTCAAGCTCGCTTGTATGCAGCACTCCCCTGTAAAGTTCCAGAGTATCTCTCGGCATCCCTACCAGCAAGAGCACAACCACCTGCTGAACTCAGGAAGTCCAACCCATGTATAATAATAATACACTTGACACGACAACCTAGGGTGGCCTCTGGTACACCACCCAAGCCTCTTGAATAGGACGTGGAACGAAATCAGGTAGCCAATTGCAAGTTCTTAATAACCTGCCAAGCTTGAAGCCCAACTTTTCCATAACGGGTTGGGGTTGCACGCGAGCTGAGTTGCGTAGGTGCACGAGATCGCATCACAACCATCTCTTTTGCACTCTAATTGCATTGGCACTGGGAGGTCTGTCAAGCAAGTGATGCCTGCTACATGTCGACTTGAGAGCCTTCTAAACTTCCACTTGACTTAACAAGGAAAGCGATCACGCCATGTCATGTTATGTCACAAGCAAAGCAGTTTGTCAGTACCAATGAACATACACGACATGAACAGTTCACTTTCTGAGTGCTTTGTGGGCTTCGCGAATCTCATGACATTGAGCAGAACTTTTGCTTTCTTTCATGGCAGACGATTCACATGCAACATCCGTTTATGCGTTGCATATCGAGATCAGGGCCTACCCACCAGAGAGGAGGTAACAAAGGCATAGGTTGGATTGACACGAGAGTATAATACATTCTAAAGCGTGTGGCATCTAGCTTTTTTCTAGATCGAAATCTAGCACCAACGAGAGGTAGAGGTTAACGCAGAAAGAGCTAAAGCATAGCCATCTAGGGTGGCCATAGGGAGGGGGTCAAAGCAGATTAAAAAACATAGCCGGTAAGAGGAGCAGAGCTGGCCTACCCAAACAACCAGAAGTTGACCTCCTATCAATAGGGATTCGGCTTGGGAGCTCTTGCCTCTTCCTAAGAGGCTAGCGGCTGCGATCAGTGAGCTTGAGACAGCTAGAGTGGATCTCCAGATCACAGAGGAGAGCGAGATGCGTAAAGGAGACAAGTAGAGACCGATGTATGGGACAAAGAACTGACCGCAAGGCTGAAACCTTTGAAATACATCGTGAGTGCAGGAGAAGCACCAATAGCCGCATCTGGCAAAATCTCATCAAGGAGATCGATAAAATGGATAAAGGCCACTGGCGATGCTTACTTCTGTTTAGAAGCCAGCCTTTGCTCTCATTCTCTCTCTTATTTGGTTGGCTGGCCCTCGTCCGTCTTGTTTCTTCATGATCATTCACATCCTTTCTTTCTAAAGCTTTGAGAATTTCCACCTTGTTGAAGATCTGGTGCTACCCAAAGACTTGAATGAATAGCCATCGAAAATGGAAACTGTCAAAGATCAGCATAGTGAATCCTTGGCTTTTCTTTTGTTTTTTACTTTGGTTGAAAAGAAAGTGGGTTTCGGGGGTTGGTTCATTGATTAGTCAACCTCTTCGGTGCTGGTAAGGTTGGGACCATGGTCATCAGTATCCTGTTTGTCGGCTGATAAGAACCCTTAGATTGACCAGCCAGCCCGGTTGGTTTGGCTATTCCTTTCTGTTGCAAAGGAGTTAGCTATTTGGGCGCTGTTTTGAAAGCAAACATTGATTCGGGCAACTGTACATCAAGGATAAACTTTCCAGCCCATGTGTGTAGCATCTGATGGTAGGACGCGCACCCAACGCCTAGCTTTTTGGAGTTGCTACTATGGAAATACCGCTTACCCTTATCTAGGATAAGAAGAAGAGCAGATGACTCCTCCAAACCCCAACAACCTCTCCTTCACTCTCCTTTGTCGAAGATGAACTTTGTCACTCCAATCAGATGTTCGTTAGCCAACAACCCGCTCTCATTTGGAAGAGCCTTCCGCTTGGCAACTAATAACGTTAGTTATTGGCTTCTCGTCCATAGTCACTTATCTTGAGTATATCCTCCACCTTTGGAGTGGTTTGGATTTTTGGAGCCTTCTAAAGCTTTGGTTTGATGGCTACAAATAACTATACAATTATCAATCAAATAAACATTTATTCTATGTATCCATCCTTACATCCCCTACAATTGGTGGAGTGACAGCTCACAGGGGAGCATGGTTTAGCATAGATGCAGGATTAGGATACCACTATTTGACAAGCCCTCTTTCAGACGCGGGATTAGGATTCGCTCTCCCTCCATTTGGTTTGGCATGTTGCCTGCCACAAGCCATGATTCTCATTGACAAAGAGATAACCATAGGTGTGTGTGTATATATATATATATATATGTGTGTGTGTGTGTGCATGCATGTGTGTGAAGTATATATATAGAAAAACTTGCCCCTTACACTAGACATCTGCGTTAAGGGGCATGCTGCCCCTGGAGTATCCAATCTTTTTTATCGCACTCTCCATTTTTTCCAATCTTTGTGGGCATTCAAATTCAGACCAATCAGCAGGTTATGACATTTTCCTCTCATTCGCAAGAAACCATAAAGCTGCTCCTCCCAATCAGCAAGTTTTAGGAAACAGCAAAAAAAAAAAAAAAATTCAAGGTTCCAAAATTGAGCTCAACAAGCACCTATGGAACCAGGCAGAAAATGTTTGAAGCTTGGAAAAGATTTTGACTGCAAATTGCAATTTGGACAGAAAATAAGAAAGAAAGAACACAACAGTCGTTGATATTAATACATGAAAGATGGAGAAAATACAACTATGACATTGCAAAAAATGCAAGAGAGGGATAGAGAAAGTGAGAGAGGATTCAAATAAAAGAAAAAAAAAACAGCATTAGATCGAGGTTGGACAGTCAGAGGTTTGCTGGGTGTGGAAAATGTACCCTGCAGTCGGAGGTTTGTTGTGGGTGCTGCTCCATGGAAGCCGCCGACAAAGAGACACTGGAGTGCTCCACCGGTCAGTTTGCAGGTCGGGAACCTCGCCGGAAGTTGGAAATGTTTTGGGTTTTGAGTTTCTCCAATTCAGAAAACCATTAACCCTAATATCAAAGATCCTCCTGGGCGCCGACTCGCTTTTCCCCTTTGTCGATGAAATGTTCTTTTACGTTTCATTCATTTTTTCCCAAATCTACCATTTAAAACTTAAAAAAAAAATACAATTGATGCCACCACTTGAGAAAAAAACCCGTTTTAATAAAACGTCCCTTGTTACATTTTTTTGGTGTTTCATTTTCGCACATTTTTTCGTGTTTTTTTTAAATAACGTGACAGTACCGGGTACGATGAGGCCATCGCATAAGGAGAAAGTTTTTCATAGATGTATACATCTAGAAAAAGAGAGAGAGACCAGATACGTCCAACCAAAACCATCGAGCAGTTCCACCCTTTCTTTTTCCTCTCAAATCTCTTTCTCTCGGTGGCTAGAGGTTGTTCTTTTTTATCTAGCTATAGTCGATAACATTGTCGATTTAAGTGCTTCCCATTCTCAACTGAATCTGATCCTATGATTTCATTGCGGATATTTTATTTCTTTGTGCATTCGCAGAAATTTATTTCTTTGTGGGCATTCAACAGACCAATCAGCAGGTTTTGACATTTTACTCTCATTCGCAAGAAACCATAAAGCTTCTCCTCCCAATCAGCACAGTTTTGGGAAACAGCGAAAAAAAACTTTCAAGGTTCCAAAATTGAGCTCAACAAGCACGTATGGAACCAGGCAGAAAAAGTTCGAACTTGGAAAAGATTTTGACGGCGAATAGCAATTTGGACAGAAGATAAGAAAGAAAGAACGCAAGAGCCGTTGATATTAATACATGAAAGATGGAGAAAATACAACTATGACATTGCAAAAATGCAAGAAAGGGATAGAGAAAGTGAGAGAGGATTCAAATAAGAGAAAAAAAAAAACAGCATTAGATCGATGCAAGGGCATCGACCCAAAGTGGCAACGCAAGAGAGAGAGAGAGAGAGAGCTTATAACGAGATGAATAACCTTGTGTAGCAGGTAGGGGAGTTACTATGCAAGGGCTAGTTACTTCGGTAGGCTTCTTTCCCGCTCTTCCCATGGTTGTTTATTTTAAAGATACAAAATCCTCCTTTATTCCCACTTGAATCTGTACAAACATTTTTGGCCCTTCACAGCCTCCAAATTTCAAAATACAAATCCAAAGGTCAAACTGTTCTCAAGAGGTAGACTATCAAGCATCAATAAAAGATTGAATTGATGCAACGCAGAGCCACAAACTACCGAGAATCATTAATGACCAAAGCACCTAAAGCCTCAAGGTGCCTGAAGTCCTTTTTTACCAAAAAATGGAATTAAGATAAAGCCAAGAGATTGATTACTACCATGTCGGGCAAAAGGTTGAGCTTCAAATTTACAAATGTAACATTCCAAGTATGGGGATGCCTTAGGATTACTTCCATACATGTGTCATACACTAACTTGTGCCCGAGCTCATATGGGAGCTGAATTTGTCTCAATTACTTGTCTCTTGCCTTTTGGTAAGCCATTTTAGGAGTTCGATGAGCGTCATGCAAATCAATTTTGGGGGAGATGCAAAACAAGATGGGTTGTTGGGTAGAAACAAGGGCGGAGCCAGTTTTTTGGTGGGCCAAACGGTCCAACGAACTGTAATATTATATATATATATATATATACACTCACACTCTTTAGATAGTATTTGTAAACCATAGTCTAGTAGAAGTAAACATATGTTGCATACAATTGCTCACGTCATTAACGTAAAACACGATCTGTCCTACGACACATTTTAATAATTGTTTGTGTCATTAGCCAAAGCACGATCTGTCCTAAACAAATTAGATGTTCTATTTCTATTAAAGTGACATACGTGTGAGCATATGGTAGACATATGAATATCACAACCCAAGATATAGCCAACAAATAGATTATAAAGCATAAACTCTGTTGAAGCATGTAAAGATGGGTCTTGGGACTGGGTCTGGGTCCAGACCCGATCCAGCTTGTAGCCCTTGTTGGGCCTTACTTAGAGACTTGTAACCCTAATTTTGGGTGTTAATGATGTTCTAAGAGAGAGAGAGTCTAGCGGCTAGTGGACATCAGACCTCCTCACCCGTGGTTTTTTCCCTCTCGTTGAGGGTTTCCCACGTTACATCCGTGTTCGATCTTTATTTCTCATGTTTCTACTGTCTCTACATGGTATCAGAGACTGTTACTAGTTTGTGAACTTTTTTGCTGGACATGAAGTTCCAGCTCTGAACTTTCCATCGCTCGACGCCCTTCGTCGACTAGATCCCGCGGCTGCCCTTGGTCCGCTGCCACCTGCCGCCTGCCGCCACCACCAACTCTGTATTCGCCATTTTCTTGCCGTTTGCCCCTCTTTGCCACTGCGAGTTTCGGTGAAGGCTTGACACCTACTGCTCCGTTACCTACCATCGCTAGCCATTGGACGGTCATCGCTAGTTGTGCTTGAGGTTCCCGACGGGCGTGGAGTTCTCTATTGGCATCGCCTGACGCTTCCCTTGGCCTTGCCGTGGAGTTTCGGTGTCCGTAAGATTCTGGTTGTCGTCACCTCTTCTGCCCAGCGCTGCTGCCTTCGTCTACCATGGGGTGTCATTGCTGTACAGTTCTTTTGGTCTGTGATAGTGGACGCCACCACTGCGTTGCTTGCTACAGCTCTTGCACAACTGCTTTCCTTGTTGTTCCCTATTATCGTTGGTACTCCAGGACTGTTCGCTACCACTGTGAAGTTCCGGTGGTGGTCATCTTATTGTCGTGGAGGTTCAACGCTCAGACATTCAATTGTGTCGTGGTTCAGTGTTGCCTTCATCGCCTCTATGCTGCGATTGCCGCTGCCGCCGTCGCTCTGTGTTGGTCGTTTCTGCTCTCTGTGTGGCTGTCTCCTATACAACTTCCATTTGCTGCCCTTATTGCTACCTTCATGAGCTTTCGTGATGACGGGTTCTCATATGAGAGAGTGGATTATTGATAGTGGTGCTACCCACCACATGACTGGCGATTTTAAGGTCTTTCATGGGTATAAGTTGTTGTCAGGAAAAGAACGTGTGTTTCTTGCCAATGGTTCCTCTATTTCTATTGCTGGGAAAGAGAGTCTCTCACTTTTGAACAAGTTCTTAGTTCACAATGCTCTTCATGTTCCTCATCTTCCATTGAACCTTCTGTCGGTTAGCAAGATCACAAAAAAGTTGAATTGTGAACTTATTTTTTCTGTTGATCACTGTGTTCTGCAGGACTTGGTGACATGGAAGAGAATTGGGATTGGTTTGTTTTCGGAAGGGCTATATCGTTTACCTATGTGTGCTGCTACTGCTCTCATGACAACCGCCAACAAAATAACGAGGAGTAAAGAGGACTCCCTTCAATCGATTTTGCGTTGGCATGAGCGCCTTGGACACCTTCTTTTTGGAATTCCAAGACAATTATTTCCTGATATGTGTTTCAGGTTAGATATGACTATGCTGTCTTGTAATGTCTGTCACCTGGCCAAACATGTTAGGGCTTTATACCCTGTATCTATCCATCGTTCTAATGAGGTGTTTGCCATGATTCATTCTAATGTGTGGGGGGCTTTCGGGAATTCCTTCTTGTCATGGTTTTCAGTATTTTATCACATTTATAGATGATTGTTCTCGGAATACCATTGTTTACTTGCTAAAAGACCGTAGTGAAGTTCATACTGTCATAGAAACTTTCATTACTTATGTGGAAACTCAATATGGAGCATCTGTTAAGACCTTTCGGTTTGACAATGCTCATGAATATACGTGCCAGTCTGTTCATAGCTTCTTTCGAAAAAAGGGAATTCTTCATAAGACTTCGTGTAGTTACACTCCTCCTCAAAATGGAGTTGTTGAACAAAATAATCGTCATTGAATATGACTCAGACTCTTCTTTTTCAACGTCATGTTCCAAAAAAGTATTGGGGGGATGTTGTGTTGACCAGTGTGTATCTTATCAACCGTCTGCCTAGTCATGTGTTGAATGGCAGATGCCTCATATGTTACCGGGGAGTCGTGAACATTTCTCTCTTTCACCCAGAGTTTTTGGTTGTATCTGCTTTATTCACAATCTGACTCCTCATATTAAAAAGCTTGAACCCAGGTCTATTAAGGGCATATTTCTAGGTTATTCTCCCACTCAAAAAGGGTACAAGTGTCGGGACCCTTCCACTGGTCATGCCTATGTTACCAAAGATGTCACTTTCCTTAAACATACTTTCTATTTTGGTGAGAATTCTCTTCAAGGGGAGAAGTCTATGCCAAGGGAAGAGTATTCTCCGAGTCAAGATATTTAGTTCACAGATTTCCTAGACTATAGGTGGGAGGAGATTCAAGCATTTGATGAAAGGGGTTCTACCGGGACTAAGGATGAACATTGTCACCGTTTTGGGCAAGTTTACTCTAGGCGAAGAGTCTGTACAGATGAGGTGACAAGTGGTGAGAATTCTACTTTCAATCCAATTAGTCATTCTCTGGATGATCCAAGTCATGCTCGAGAGAAACAAGTTGAAGAAGACATTCAGACTGTTACTGCAAGTGAAGAGCTTTCAATCACCCTGCGAAAGGGTGTCAGGTCATGTACTCAACATCCTATTAGTTACTTTGTCTCATATTCTAGACTGAGCAAAGACAACACATATTTTGTATCTTCTCTTTCTTTGGCTGTGATTCCTAAGATTGTTGTTGAGGCTCAGAGTGATCCCAAGTAGACTTATGCAATGCAAGAAGAGATGAAAGCCTTGAACAAAAACAAGACATGAGAGGTTTCAATGATTCTTGAAGCCGCTCATCTGGTAGGATCCTAGTGGGTTTACAGTATTAAGTATAAGCCAGATGGGAATATAGACAGATATAAAGCTTGACTTGTTGCCAAGGAGTTTAGTTAGAAATATGAGATTGATTACTTAGAGACCTTTGCTCCAATTGCGAAAATGAAGACAGTTAGAATTGTTATTTCCCTAGCTATGATGAAGGAGTGGAGGATGTTCCAACTTCATGTTAAGAATGCATTTTTCAATGGCGATCTCGAAGAGGACGTGTATATGCACATGCCGCCAGGATATGAATAACCAGAAAAATGTTGTAAACTGAAAAAAACTTTATATGGCCTCAAACAATCGCCCAAAGCATGGTTCAAACGACTCAGACGAGTAATGCAACATTACGGCTACAATCAAGAGAATGGAGACCACACTCTGTTTGTGAAGAGGAAAGAAGGAAAAATCACTTTGTTACTTGTTTATGTGGATGACATGATTGTTACAGGTGATTATGAGGATGAGATCACAAAGCTAAAAGCGTTACTGGCTGCCGAATTTGATCTCAAGGATCTTGGTAAATTGAGGTACTTTCTTGGTATTGAGATTGTTAGGTCCAGTACTGACCTTGTGTTAAATCAATAGAAATACACACTAGATCTATTGGAGGAGACCGGTAAGCTGGGGTGTAGACCAGCTCCTACTCCTCTTGATGTTGGGCACAAGTTGAACCTTAGAGATGGGGAGCTGCTCTATGAAGAAGCCAAAGGAAGATATCAAAGTCTTGTTGGGAAGTTGTTTTATCTTACCCTTACTAGACCAGATATCACTTTTGCTATGAATGTACTGAGTCAATTCATGCATGCCCCTACTGATGCACACTTGAAGGCTGTGGACATAATATTGTGCTATTTGAAGAGGAATCCTGGCAAGGAGCTCTTATATGTGAAACAAGAGCCTGTTGAGATCGAAGGGTATTCTGATGCTGACTGGGCAGGTTGTGCTGATACTAAAAGGTCTACCTCAGGGTACTGTGTCTACTTGGAAGGGAACCTTGTTATCTAGAGAAGCAAGAGGCAAGATGTGTGTTTTCGATCTAGTGCAGAGGCTGAGTATAGAGCTATTGCTATGGGAGTGTCAGAGTTACTATGGCTAAAAATATTGCTAGCTGATATCGGGATAGAGATTGGAGGACCTATGAAGATGTGCTATGACAACAAGTCTGCAAACAACCTAGCCAAGAACCCTGTACTACATGACAGAACAAAACATGTTGAGATTGATCCCCACTTTATTCGTGAGAGGATTGATGCCAAAGAGTTAAATCTTACCTTACATGAAGTCTGAAGACCAAACCGCTGATGTTCTGACTAAAGCTCAATCTTCAACTTCTTTTGAAAGAAATGTATCCAAGTTGGGGCATGTTTGATATGTATGTCCAACTTGAGGGGAAATGTTGAAGCATGTAAAGATAGGTCTTGGGACCGAGTCTGGGTCCAGACCTAATCCAACTTGTAGCCCTTGTTGAGCCTTACTTAGAGACTTGTAACCCTAATTTTGGGTGTTAATGAAGTCCTAAGAGAGAGAGAATCTGACGGCTAGTGGGCACCAGACCTCCTCACCCGTGGTTTTTTCCCTCTCGATGAGGGCTTTCCACGTTACATCTGTGTTCGATCTTTATTTCTCGTGTTTCTACTATTTCTACAAACTCCAAAACCAAAAAAATAAATGTTA
This sequence comes from Nymphaea thermarum, assembly GCA_011799765.1. Lineage (NCBI taxonomy): Eukaryota > Viridiplantae > Streptophyta > Magnoliopsida > Nymphaeales > Nymphaeaceae > Nymphaea > Nymphaea thermarum. The sequence continues at coordinate 356,105 of JAANDH010000076.1, read as the reverse complement.
CTTACATAAAACAAGCAGTTTTGTATTCTTTCTTTGTCGCACAATTAGTTTTTGCCTCCGTTTTTATTCAAAATAGTTACATATATCATCATTCATTCACCTGCACAATAAAATGTAAATAAAAACTTCATCATTTGTTATTGAAACTAAATAATGACTCACATAAACATTAACATAAAAAGGATGCAACAAAATACTTTACCTATTGCAGTTGTGCTCTATGACTTTTCATCTTGTAAAGGACATCAATAATATATCGAAGAAAAATCTAAAATTTAAAATAGACAATAAGATTTAAACATATTGAAGAAAGATACTGACATTCGAACTTATGAAAAACAAGAACGAACCACCTTGTAAAAAGCAGATAAAGAAGAAAACATTTACCTGTTGAACCTCTTGCACTTTGTAGAACAACAAAAAATTGTTTTCCCCTCTCCCTTGTGAATGATGTTGCCTTGCTTTTCAAATAGTTTTTCCTATATGAAAAGAAAAGAAAAGGAAATAGGCTGCGATAAAATGTAGTATAATGTTTTACAGACAAATTTAGATCTATGAATAGAAAATATATTCCTATGATAAATAATCTAAAAGTATCCTTCAAACATGAAAAGAAGATTGGGTCATAAAATAACAAAAGGTGAATTTGTCTCAAAAGTACCCTTGTGCTGGTGGTGCTGCTGCAGGCAGAAGAGAGCATGAAACAAAAAAGAGGAGTGGTTTTATAAGTCAGAAATGAGAACCAAGAACGAAATGAAAAGGCATAAATGAGAGTAATATACAAAAATGATTGAAGGTGTGATTCAAGAAATCAAGGGGCCGTTGATGGATTGGAAACCTAAAATTGGAAAAATATTTATGAAAATAAGTTTTCGGGAATAAAGGAATGGGAAAATCTTTCTGATTCCCATTTTGATGTGTGTGTGATGACTAAGAAATAAATTTTCAGAAAAATTGTTTCTTAGTTTGATAATATGGAAACATATTTCCAGTAAAGGGAGGGAGAATGCGACACGGTGTGATCACAAACGAAGATAAGGGGAGAAAGGACAGAAGGAAGCTAATACACATGGATAACAAACAAATCCAAGGTCACAGATGAATACAATGCATAAGACACCAACCAAACTGGACCCTCACTTATTTGTAATGACTAACGTACTATCTGATGAAGAGAAACATATGACATAAAAAATTCACTAAAATTAAAAGAATGCCAGCAAGGAAAGAGCCCTGACAAGGAATTGTCCAAAAAATATGCTAAATGAAAATTTCAGAATATCTCATGCTACACTTCATGCTTTATTTCTTTTAAGAGAGCACTATAAATGACACACACAAGGTTTCCAAGGCTACAATGTGATTGCATATATACAACAGGAAAGCTAGTTGAGAGAATTTCAAAAGTAAAACAAGGATTTGACAGGGAAAAAACAAGAATCATTGATCTAGAAAGAAAGAAAGAAAAGAGTTCACTTGCAGATGTAAACACAGAGCACAAACCACATCCGAAACCCATCAAAGTCGAAAACAAAAAGAAGGAGCACATAGGAAAATAAACAGAACCAAGAAACTGTTTCAGAAGGGGAAACATAGCAACAATCTTCCTACCCCAAACACCAAATTCCCTGTAAAACAAGAAGGAAGAAAAAAAAAGAGCAACATCTGGAAAGAGCAAAAGAAGGCTACCCAAATTTGAAGAAGCTAATGACCACCAAGGTGATAGAGCGATTTCTTACCTGAAAAACACAAACAATGTAGCCTTGGAAACATAACACAAACAACCAAGAGTGAACTATTTTCAGGACAGAAGCCAATGGCATCAAACAACATAACGCACCTTTCAAAGTATGGAGTAAAAGGCCAACACTATCTGCAGATTTGATGCTTGCGCAGTGGCAGTTGGGGGAGAGAGATATGCGGAAGCTGGGGTCGAGGGCAGAAGAGAGCTGCTGCGGAAGACGGAAGAGATGGTGTCTCCTCTGTCCCCCTCTTTATTCCTTTCGCACAGACGGAGAAAGGCAGCTACTACGGAAGACGGAAGAGATGACGTCTCCTCTTTCCCTCTTTCTTCCTCTCGCATGAGACCAATGTCCTAACGGGCATTATTTTTTGTTTGGGTGGAAACATATTCCGGGAAATATTTTTCTGAAAACCCATTGTACAAACTTTTTGTTCTCAGTTTGACAAGGAAATTTTTTAAAAATTTGAAGTTTTATTCCTCCCACTACCAAATCCACTACATCAAACGTGCACTAAAGTTTTCTTAGCATCATTGAAAGCGTTGTTCGCTTTGCACCAATTTCTTTCTCCTGCTCTCAATTGATTCGCCTCTCTCCCATCTCTCAGAAGTCGTAGGTTCCTCCTCTTCTATCTAATAAGTGCCTATTTTTGGGACAGTCGAGGACAGCCGAGAGCACTAGAGAAAAGCTGACCAGCGGCGTGAGTTATGGCTGGGCGTGTCGGATACCGCCGACAATCCCAAGGCACTAGTTCGAAGGGAGGTTAACCTTGGCGGGGAGTGCCGAGAGTGGCAGGCCGTGGCAGGGCATGCGGCTAACGAAGGGCGCAAGCCAAAGAAGTGGCGAGCGAAGGCAGACGCTAGCGCCAAGAAGAGCTTGGTCGAGCAAGGAGTGGCCAAGCAGCCCACAACGAAGGGTGAACATGTGGATAAGGCCATTGCGCCGGGCCAAGGCTGGCTGAAGGAGGCCGAGCGACTAAGGCCGAGGGAAGCGACCAGGCCGCATGCGCACGACAGACCAGGCAGGCGTGCATGGGTGGAACTTCGCAGCACCATGGCGAGGTTAAGGTGTTTGGATTTGAAGACACTTTAGGCAAAACAGGTATGGCTGCAGTGGGAAGTGAGGGCGGAGCAGCTAAAGTCTAAAAGGGTAAGACAGCGCTTGAGCCAAGTTTGGAGCTTGACAAAGATCAGGGCAGTTGACCAGGACCCGGTTTAAGTCAGACCAAAGCAGAATGTCGATACCTTAACCAAGCTACGGGGCATCCTAGGGGGCATCCTAGGGCGAACCTAGGCAAGTTATACTCGGACCCACAAGCTTGGGACACGTTGGAGCGGGCGGAATGAGTTTGATCCATGCCCATTTGCTTAAGTACTTTTGATTCTAGTTACTTATTGTACCAGCTCGGTTTGAGACGCATAGACTCGCATTTGCTTTTGTTACGTTTTGGGTTAGAGTTAGAACAGAGGCACTTGATATATATAAGCTTTGTGATTAGTGTTTTTCCATTATGCTTAATGAATATGTGAATTCCATTGGGTGTCAACATTTCTCTCTCTTCTTTGTCGTCTCCTTCTTCCTCACGTGCCCCCTTGCTCCTTGCGGCATCTCTCTTCTCCCCTTGGCTGAATCCAGTATCCATTGCCGGCATTCCCCATTCATTCCCAAAACCGATGGCTTGTTCATCTTCTTCTCCCCATTCTCTTATCCTCTCTCATCCCAAATTCGGCCAGCGATCCCACGCTTGAAGATACCAAGGAGTTGCTGTCCACACAGCTCATAGGTGCTTTCATCCACGTCTTCCCCAAACCAGCAAGCAATAGTGAGAGTTATGGTGCATTCTCCCCAAAACACAAGGGAGTTTAGAGGTCGTTCTCTCCATCGGGTAGGCTGCTTCATCTCCGAAATCTGTAAGAAGATTCTTGGCATCAAAGGCATCATTCAACACAGTTTCCCCCAAAATCCAGACGAGTATTGGTTCTTTGTTGAGTTTGCATGTGGGATCCTCAAGAAAGGATATATTAAGCACGGTCTGTGGCCCAAAGGATTAGGTCCTTCCCTCGGTGCACACCTGAGAGATTGATCTCTTCCCACGACCTTGAATCTTGGTTAAATTTATTCAATCTACCCCTCTCGTTTGCCCGATTGAGAATACTTTCTCCTTGTCAAGTGGGGAAATCAGACTTAGCAAGAAGAGGCTAAATCGTGGCTGTAAAGCCTTGGTTTAGGCCTGAAACTACCGCCGGAAAACAACAGCAATCCAATCCTTGTTCCGGCGAATCAGGGCGAGAAACGAGCTCAAAGGCAATACCAAAGGCATCGCCCCAACCAAAAGCTACTCCCAGCAAAGTTACAAGTCCATCCGAGCAAGATCGTGAGAGTTCTAGCTACGGCCGGAATCCACAAGAACCCGGCCACCGCTGCACTATTTCCGGTCATCTCTTGCAATCTTTGGGAAGTCTCCAATTTACCCTTGGCCCGAAATATACATTATTGATTAAGTTACATTTGGCAAGGGAAAATCGGACTAAAGTGGAGTTACCAATCAGGGTTTCTAATCCCTAGCCACCGGCTCCAAGATCATGCCCTTAGCCGTTTCCACCACATTTGGCAAGTGGGTCCTCATCAGCTACGTGGAACTATCCCATTCTTACCTTGGAGACACGTGGCATTCATCAAAAGAGAGGAGACCAGGTCACGTAACCTCATCCCTCTCCACAATTTTAGGAAACTCCAACCCGCGTCTATATCCCAAAATTTTAGGAAATTCATCTTACCGTATCGGAACCTCCCACCTAGGCAACCACCTCTTGCCCTCCTTTCCTACTCTTTTGGAAAGTAGCCTCTACCTCACCCAGGGCAACTCTCTCCCACGTTGCCACACGTCCCTAGCCTTTTCATAATCGGCTAGACCTAAGCCACACCTCCCTTTTCTTCTGAACCTAGCCTACCCTTGACTTAGACCGAACCCATTTAGGCTACTCATCCGAGCTTGACCTAGTCAAACCCAACCGAACCTACCCTATCTGAACCCCGACCTAACCAATCCCCTAGTTAGGAAATTTGTACGCTAAGGTTGTAATAAGCTTTCTCCCCACTTAGTCAACTTTGTGATAGGTGAAACCAGGATTGGGATAGCCCTACTTGTACTCACTTGACCTATTTTTAGCAGGGGTGACTGTTCAATGGGGAACCAATCTTTGTAATTAAAGTTTTAAACCTATTGAATTTGACAACCTCCTCCAAGACAAGGATTGGCCAGCACTTGTGGATTTTCTGTCACCGCAACTCTGATCCTAACAATTGGTATCAAAGCCATTGGAGGACACTCTTGTTGCTGTATTTCTGCTTGAAGACCACAAGAGATTAGTCGGTTTTCAGCTTGCTAGGTTCGGCCAGTGTTGGAGTAGTTTTGTGCCGCTCTGTGGGCAGATTTGAGTTCGATTTCTAGCAGCATGTGCAGCAAGTTTAATTCAGTTTTGGCAGCAGATTTTCAGTAGTTTTCAGTTCAGTTTTGCAGCAGTATTTTGGAGTAAATTTCACTTGCTTTTGTTGCTACAAAATGGCCCATGAAAAGGAAAGACTGTGAAACCCTAAACCCAAGAGGTTAAGGAAGAACACTAAGTGGTGATGGAGGAAACCCGTTTAGTTGAACATGGGAGCGGTGAGTAAGGTCTTTATAGATGATCTAGGAGGGTAGCCAACAAGGCCAAGGGGTAGTTCCACCTCCACGAGCCCTTACCCACATTCCCCAAGATAGGAATGTAAATCAGCCTACTCAGCCCCCTAACCAACGCCAAATTGACCACCTTTAGTTAACCAATGGAGGGACCTAACCCGGGGGAATGATCCATGTAGGGGACAGAGCAAGGGGTTACAATGGGAGACCTACACTGGAGGAGATAAGAAGAACTTTCCTTGAGATGAGGCAAAACCGAGAGGGGCAACACCAAGAGAGGCAAAAACATGTTATGGGGCAAAACGAAGGGGGCCAAAGACGGGATAACAAACAAAGATCCATGTATTCCATGACGTTGGGAGGACTAGAAGAGGATCTAGATCGGGAGATGGACATGATGTTTGAACCAAGTCACCTTCCTATTCCTAAAATAGACTTCCCTAAGTTCATTGGTAAGAGGGCACATGACTGGATTTACAAAGTCGAGCAATACTTTGTGTGTCAGAGTATCGTAGAGGATCAAAAGATCATGTTGGCAGTTATGTATCTAGAAGAGGAGACCATGGTACCGTTGGTGGGAGCAATTGAATAGGCACACTACATGGAACTATTCAAGGTTGAATTACTATTGAGATTTGGGGACACTTCGTTTGTTAATTATGAAGTTGAACTAAAAAATCTCAAACAAACATCTAACGTCCAAGAGTACCAAGGGCGTTTTGAGAACTTGTGTAGCATGGTGAGAGATAGACCTAAAGAGGCCTTAATTGGGCATTTCATTGGAGGTCTTAGGGAGGATATACAAATCGAGATGTTGGCTCTACCTCCAATTGAATTGAGAAATTGTTTTGCCATGTCTAGAAAGATCAAAGAGAAGATTCAAAGAAAGGAAGCGTTAAAAAGGTCTTTTAAACCTGGGGTTTCATCTAAACCAAAGACCAACTTTGTGAAAACTTCTCAAACGATCTAAAGGATGAAAGTCATCCAGCGTTCCACAACAACACGCCTATTAAGTACATCAGTCACCAAGAAAGAGAGGAGCAGATAAAAAAGGGTCTATGCTTCAATTGTGAAGAGAAGTGGCACGTAGGCCATAAGTGTAAGAGATTTCAGCTCTATGAAGTCAGTGAGAGTGATGAGAAAGGAGAGGTAGAGGAAGAAACTGAGGGCACTGAGGCAGCCAAGGTCGAGGAAGAGATCCAAGAAGAAAATGATGGGTTGTGTCACATACTTACCAACAATGGACCTGACACAATGAGGGTCATAAGCAAGATAAATGATCACAAAGTTGTGGTTCTCCTTGATACTGGAGTGACCCACAACTTCATCAATTCTAAGCTAGCCCATATAGTCAAAGGGAAGACTAGTGCTCAAGCTTCCTTTAATGTGATGATTGGAAATGGATCTAGGCTTACTTGCAAAGAGATTTGCAAAGATGTGGACTTGGTGATGCAATGAATTCCCTTCAAGGTGGATCTATACCTTCTTCCAATTGGAGGTGTAAATGTGGTTTTGGGGATTCAATGGATGAGAACCTTGGGAAAGTTCTCATGGGATTTTGATAACATGACCATGACCTTTCACAAGGAGAATGGAGGAGAAGTCACCTTAGAGGCCATAAAGCCAAGTGTGGAACCCAAGCCAGCATTGAAGGAACTTATGGGGCATAACCAGTCTATTGGTTGATTTCTATGGTTCAAGATGTGACATCTATGGCTGCTAGTGTAGAAGAGGTACCCGAGAGCATCAAGCATGTGTTAGATCGGTTTCCCGAAGTGTTCATAGAGCCCAAGGGCTTACCACCTAGGCAATCCTATGATCATAGGATTACCTTGACAAAGGGGGTAGAGGCCATCAATGTGAGGCCATATCGGTATGCCTATAGTCAGAAAGTAGAGATTGAGAAGCTCGTGAAGGGATTGCTTGATAGTGGAGTTATCAGACCGAGTAGTAGTCCATTCTCATTCCCAGTTTTGTTAGTTAAGAAGAAGGATGACACTTGAAGGTTTTGTGTTGACTACCATGCCCTCAATGAGGTTACAGTCAAGGATAAACATCTTATTCCAGTCTTCGATGAGCTATTAGATGAATTGACTGGAGCTTCTTACTTTTCGAAGATGGACTTATGAGCAGGCTACCATTAAATGTGCATGCATGAAGAAGATGTTCTAAAGACAGTTTTTCGTACTCATGATGGACACTATGAGTTCCTCGTGATGCCCTTTGGATTAACTAATGCACCGACTACTTTTCAGAGGTGCATGAATGACCTCTTTAGAAGTTACTTACGAGATTATGTGTTAGTGTTCTTTGATGATATATTGGTGTATAGTCCAACACTAGAGTAGCATGCGAAGCACTTAAATACAATCCTTACGATATTGAGGGAAAACCAATTGTATGCAAAGATGTCTAAGTGTACTTTTGGCCAGACTTCATGGGGTACTTGGGACACATTGTTTCCAAGAGTGGAGTAGGAGGTGAGCCAGAAAAGTTGGTAGCGATCGAGCAGTGGCCTTGACCGAAAGACCCAAAGGGTTTGGGGGGCTTTTTGGGACTCACGGGATATTACCGACGGTTTATTAGCGGGTACGGGTTAATAGCGGTGCCTTTGACCCAAATGTTGAAGAAAGGCTCATTTCAGTGGATGGACAAATGGAGAGAGGCATTTGGTCGACTTAAGGCGGCACTTATGGCAGCACCAGTGTTGACATTGCCCGATTTTGAGCGGGAGTTCACTATTGAGACCGACGCCAGTGATGCTGGGGCAGTATTGAGCAAGGGAGGACACCCTATTGCCTATATGTCCAAAGCCCTAACAAATCGAGCGAAACCCCCCTCTACTTATGCGAAGGAACTTTTGGCTATGGTGTCAGCAGTGGAAAAATGGTACCCTTACTTTTTGGGATGAAGATTTGTGGTTAGGACCCACCACAACAGTTTGAAATATATGGTGAATCAATGCATTACTACTCCCATCCAACAACATTGGTTATCTAAGTTGTTGGGATATGATTTCACCATTGAATACAATAAGGGTCTGGAAAATATGGCTGTAGAATTTTTATCTAATTTGGGTGAGCATAAGATGATGACGCTATCCGTATTGAGTACCGATTTGTGGGATAGGATCGAACAAGATCAGGATGTTGAGGATAGCACAGTTGCTGAAGGCGTCAATGAGTCAGAATGTGAGATCCATTCCCAACTATTCCATGTGTAGTAGATTGTTGTGTCATAAGGGTAAAGTGGTCATATCCAAATAGTCTCCATTGAGGACCAAACTTATTAGACACTTCCATGAGGCAGCAGGACACGAAGGAAGTATGAGGCTATCAAGTATGCACAAGTGTGTTAGAGAGAGAAGTATGAGGCTATCAAGCCTCTAGGGCACTTGAATCCCCTTCCAATCCCTACAGGTCCTTGGAGAGATGTCTCTATAGATTTCATAGAGGCTACGCCTAGATCAGAAGGGAAGGAATTTGTTATGGTGGTTGTTGACAGACTCACCAAGTATGCACATTTCGTACCTCTAGCTCTATTATATCAGGGTCCTCTAGCTGCCTCCATGTATCATGATCACGTAGGGAAGTTGCATGGAATGCCCAACACCATTGTCAGTGATAGAGATTTGATCTTTTTAGGGGCATTTTGGCAGAAGTATATGAGATTGGCGGGTACTACTCTTCACTTCAGCACTGCTCATCATCCTCAGACAGATGGTCAAAGCGAGATAGTGAACCGTACGTTAGAGACTTATCTCAGATGCTATGAAGGGGAACGACCCAACACTTGGGTACATGTTATCACCCCAATTTTTTCAAAAAAAAATATCTCGGTAAGAAAATCACTATTTACCGATCATATTTTACAACAAATTTCTTTTCAACAAGCTTTGTCCCAATTGCTTGTCAAAAATTCTTTTATATCCAAGCTCAGACACATGATATTGCCTTTCACCCTTACATATCAATTTTCTTTATATACTTTTGTCCATGCATTCATTTTATTGAGGCAATTTCCATTATTTTCTTCACCTTAGTCTTAGTTCATGATCAACACATGCTTGACTCAAGTCATGCATTCCTTTTTCCTCTCATTTATGTTTAGCCAAATAATTTTCTAGCTTCAATACCTATAGAGTGTTTTCTTCCTATTTTACTATATCCATGATTTTATTGGATCATCATTGATCCCAAGATGATTACCAATATTTGCTTTGCTCCGATATATTCTATTTTCAATCGTCAAACATTTAATTTGAATCATTCATTCACCCCTATTAAGTCTATATCTTCCTTATTTATACTCTGCTTAGGATTTAATCATTTGAAAACTAAGGCTCTCTATTTTCCTACATTATCAACTTGATATCTGGCTATGAGAATCACCATCTATTGATCATATTCTCAATTTCTTTCTTATAAATTTTTTCTTAATTTCTTGTCATTAAAGACAAAACAAAAATTATTTCATACCAAAGCTCATACATATGTTATTACCTTGCGCCCTTATTTTCCTATTAGTGAAAAATGTACCAATCTCCTTTATATAATTTTGTCTGCACCTTCTTTTCATTGGAGCATTTTCTAGTATTTTCGTTTCAATCAAATATCAACCTTCTATCTTCTACCCAACACATTCGCACATTTTGTTTTAAACCAGATCCTATCCATTATCAATCATGACAAATGCTAATACTCGGACATTTTTTTAATATGAATATTTTGAGGCATTTCTAAATTGCTTTTGCGACACATATTTTTCTTTCACAATCATCATTGTCCATAAAAAAATAGGGGATCATATCCCAATCAAATCAATTCAGCTGCTAAACTAAAGATTTGATCAAGCACAATCCGGTCACTAGGTTCAGAGTATTCTAAAGTTATCTCAACCTGGTCACGAGGAAGGGTATCTTATGAAGCAAGTGCAAATTGGTCGTTTGGCCAATGACTTTTCAAAGCAAGCTCAACCTAAGCGCTAGTTTGGGAAATCTTACTAAACAAGTTCAAAATCCAGCCTTTGGTGAAAACAAAAATTTCACCAAAAGGCACTCGAGGTGATAGAAAGTTTCTTGTCACAACTAATGAAGGAGCAATAGGGCCTCATTCCTTGCTTCAACAAAGGTATTCGAGGTGATGAAAGTTCTTTCCTGGCATTACCACTTGTTATCGAGCAACCCATTCAGGGAAAGGATAAAACCTGAAATTTTGAGCAAAATAGCAACTCGCACAGGCAAGAGATTAAACCTGCAATGCAAGCCAAAGCAACCTACACAGGTAAGAGGTTAAACCTGTAATGTAAGCCAAAACAACCCACACAGACAAGGGGTTAAACTTTCGATGCAAGTCAAGGCAACCCATTCAGGAGGTTAAATCTGAATTCCATATCGGCAAACCCGTGCAGGAAAGGGGCTAAACATGCAAAGTAAGCTCAAACAACCCATTTAGGTAAGGGGCCAAAACCTGACATAAAGTTCTGACATCTTAATATTTTCAGCCAAAATTTTCATCACTTAAAATTTGGGTTGCTTATCTTTGCCACTAAGCACGGCAAACACTGGCCTAGTAGCAAAGAGGGGCATCTGTTATCACCCCAAAATTTTCAAAAAATACTATCATTTTATTATTTAGATTTAAATTTTAGACCCAAAACAAATTTGTGACTATTCAATCCAAAATGAATTTCTAAACCGTTGTCCATACCTGAACACAAAATTCAAATCCAAAAACAAACCTTAGACGCAAGATTCAAAACCAAAATCCAAATCCAATTATAAAATCTGAATTAGATCCAAAATCCAAGTTTAGATCCAAATCAAGAATTTCAAAGCTCTTCCTTCTTGAATAATCTTGAATTCGAATTTTGAATTTTGGCTCCAAAGCTCTTCCCTCTTGAATTCAAATCTTGAATTCGAATTTTGGCGTCAAAACTCTTTCCTCTTGAATTCAAAGTTTGAATTTTGGCTTCAAAATCTCTATAAATACCCCCACAATCCTCCCTCTTGAGCATGAGCTAACCCTTAAAAGATTTATAATGTCTCTTCACTTGAAGATTTGCCTTTCTTTCCATTTCTTTCTTCTTTCTTCTTCTTCAACTTTGGAAGCAAGCTTAATCAAGCTCAAATTCTTCAAAGGAGAATAAGGAGATCTCCTGGGGGTCATCATCATGGAGCTTCAACCGAAGCAACTCCAAGATCATTCAAAAGAGATGGCTCATTTCTAATATCATTTATATTTGAGGTATGTAATATTCCTCTCATTTTCATCTATTTTCATTTCATCTTGCCACCTTCCCATGGCCATACAAGAAAGCTCAAACGATTTCTTATCCGGAATCGAGAGCTATATTTTGAGTGCATTGAGAGTATGAGCATGGCAAAATAAGTTCTATTTCTTCATTTTATCTCCAAAAATATGTTTGCTATATTGTCTTACTACCATATATGTTTGAGACGATGTTCAAGCATGATATTCTAATTTTTTCGTAATTAATGAGCAAATGTACAAATTCTTGTATTGTCTTTTGAGGTTGGGATTTGTCCAACCCGAGAAAACCCTTCAAGAATTTGTACATGTTAAAGTACATCTTCATGTCATTTTCACGCTTAGTTTATTTCTTAATCACATGATTAGGAACCCCAATGAGTGCTTCGTCATTCCTCATTTCATGTATTTTTTATTTTCTTCCATAACCAATGGTGGGATAAATCATTTTTCTTGTAATATAGTTGTGGTTTTTATTCACACACAAAAATATTTAGAATCATATTTTCCAAAAGATTTTCAAAACCAAATACCCTCTCTAATGCGGCCTTGGAAACTTAACTTAGGTTCTTACATGAGCCCAAGTTCCCCTTCGGCCTATATCAAAAATTGAAGTAAGCTATTTTCAAGTCATTTCTTGATTTTAATACTCATGAAGACATATGTGTATATGCATGTTATATACGTATACATGCACATGAATATCTTTCTTTGTTGTTCTCTCTTTATGATTTAACATACTTTTACATACTCTCGTATACATATATATGAATATATATATATATATGTATTCCATTTTAAAATATTTGTCTCTCTCTCTTTCTAGAATGATATTCTCTTCGATTTAAACTTCATTTTCACAAGCTTTCATATACGTATCTATACGTGTGTGTGTGTGTGTGTGTGTATATATATATATATGTACACATAAATATGTATACGAATATGTATCTCTCTTTCTTTTAAATATTTGATTTTATCTAATTTTCAAGATCTCTTTCTCTACATTTTACTCCATGAAAGTCTTTCATCTTTTCCATTCTTTCAATATTTTTCTCTTTTGATTTAAGATTTTAATTTTTCATTTGCCGACTTCACCAAGACCAAAACTCCAAGTAATGACTCAATATTGGAATCATGCTTGAGGGTCTACAACCTCATTCCACTTTCAAAAAATTTTCTCTTCCATCAAAAATATTAATTACAAAAATCGTAGATGTATGTGATGGTATGAATGTTTTTAGATGAATGTTATGGTTAGAAGAATGGATGATTTTGCTTTCTAATCATATAGGATCAATGCATTCATGCATTTGCACTCACTTGATATCACTTATAACCACAAACACCACTCCAAAGAACATAAGCAAGATGAGATGAAGCTTTAACTAGGTAGTATTCGAATTAGAGCAAAATCTCAAACCTACTTAAAGTCTTAAGAGAACACTAAAGTGACTTCAAAAATGATTTTCCAAGCTTTTCAAATGATATTTTATAAAGATTTTCCAACTCTAGTTTTCCCTAAAATATTTCACATTCTCAAATATTTCTTTGAATTTTTCAAAAGTTGGAAACATTAAACTTTCAATATTTTTTTTCTACACCGCATATAGAATGAAAGTGATGTTTGAGCCAAAATGAAATGCATCAATAATAAACATAGCCCTTGGATTGATTACCTCTGGTGAAGGCATCGAGAACGGTCGATCCTCGTACCAACAAGCGAGTCCCTTTCTTTCTCATTTTCAAAACAAAACGTTATTTTTCTAGAGCACTCCAAAACCAAAATAAAAATTTTGGGGATGCGAACAATACATTATATATCTTAGGTTGAGTGGTCATACAATACCAACCTCCATTCTAGTACATGAGTTACATCATATGAGGCATTATATGGATACCCGTCACCTACCATTCCATGATATGAAGATGGATCCACCATGGATGATGATGTTGATAGCACTCTTCATACGAGAGAAGAGGACTTGGAATCTCTCAAGTTGAACATGACTAAAGCCTAGAAGTGCAGGAAGCAGGTCTATGATAAGGGTAGAAAAGATAATGAATTCAATGTGGGAGATTGGGTTTGGTTAAAACGATTTCTATTCAAACAAAAGTCTCTTTTAGGTCAACCGTACTCCAAGTTGCTGCCTAGGTACTACAATCCATACCAGGTACTACAGTGAGTTGGAAAAGCAGCCTACAGGTTGACACAACCTCCAGTAGTCCAATGTTTCATGTGAAAAATTGAAACCACACCATGGTCCACTACTAGGGCAGATCACGCAGGACCTGAATCAGCTACTGACCCCCTACCGGATTCTGAGACACAGGTACACATTACGAGATTATAGGCAAAGGCATGAGGTGCTTGTTAAGTGGGAAGGTCCTGATGGAGGAACCTCTTCAGAGGAGTTAGATCATATCTGACTCCACTTCCCTGAATCGTGAGCTTGGGAACAAGCTTGATCTGAGGAGGGTGGGGTTGATACGAGCCCACTTAGAGCTCGGTCATCCCGCCCGGGACCTACACTGAAGGCGCCTTACATCGAAGTGAGTCTATCTTTTTTTACGAGGGCATGACTATGGGAGCGGCTACGGGAGGCGTCAGAAAGTCTTGGGAGGCTAAGGATCAGTTATGGCATCTATGGGTGGTGGACTTGATTTTCTTAGTGAGGCTAGCGAACGAGCGCAGAGCATGGCTGATAGAAGTGGAAGATGTGTTGTAAACCTCAGAGAGGCTAACAACGTGAGTTAGAAGGAAGGCCTAGGCAACCCTTGCCTAGATGATCAAGATGGTGGGCTCAGCATGGAGAGGAGCGATTTGCAGCCTAAGGCAACGTGGGCAAGATGGGCTCGAGCCCACTTCATGCACTAGATCGAGGAGCACAGGCCAAACCTAGGCGAGTGGGGCTTCTACCCAAATTAGACTTTGACTCTTTGCTTTGTTTGACTTTACTTAAAAGACTTTGTACCAATTTTTGTTCTTGTTCCGGTTTGCTTTGTGTCTCGACCCGAGACTTGGACTGTACCAGTTCTAGCACTCATACTTAAGCTAGAAATCAAGATGCTTATTTCAGACTGTGCATAATCAATTTGAGTTTTCTCTTTCCTCCAAGCGTGGAGAGTCCCTTGGGACTTAGGTCGTGGCTTCATTGAAGCACTACACAAGAATACTCACCAAGTTGTGAGATTATTGAAGAGTTCTAATCGATTAATGGCTATCGATAGCCATTAACGGTGGAGTTCATCAACGTTTCCGAACCAGGAAGATGTTGGATAGGTGGCCGTGCATTCGCCTTGAAAACGAAGGTGTTTAGAGATGGTTGTGCTATTGGGAGGTAGAGAAGAAGACGAGCCGTGGTTCTGTCCGCCGACTATCCATCATCGACTTTTGGCAAAGATTCTACCGTGAGCTAAGTATCCCCCTCTTCCGATTCTTGGTGGTAGAGCTTTCGGTTCAACCCTGTCCACAATATCAACATGAGACCGATTTTTGCATTCGAGATTCTTCTCGTCTAACTGAGATCAATCGAAACGGCATCGAGTGGGAGGAAGATCTTGCCATTCGGTTCAATAAGGAGGGAAACAAAGTATTCGGCTGGCCCTAAACCAGCCGCCTAAATTCGGATTTCTCGCTAGACAACCCCGGCCAGATTTGGTGGTTTCATGATCGGGCTATATGGATTTGAGTTACCTGGTTCATCGGAGTGGAACGAGGAAGAAAGAGAAGAAGATCCATTCGCGAGACCAGTTGCGGTTTCTGAAGGAAGCCATGACAGATCCACCTGATCAGCAGTCTGTTTTCCCAGATCTGTTGGGAGTTAAAGGGCGTAAAATAGGCGAAATAGGATTGGTTCCGCCGCCGTTATTCTGCTGTAGCCACCACAGAACCGCCTGATCGTTGGGCTGATTTCGGTGAACCACCGGGAACCTGAGGATGTGCCATATACCGTTGGAAAGATCTGATCGTCCTTCACAAGATACTCAAATTTCATGAAGATCGAACGTCGTTTGACCATTGAACTCGGAAAGTTACTGGTCTGCAACAGCCTTCTCGCTGGATCCCATGTCATAGATCGTCATCTCCGGCGACAACTCCGGCCAGCACCAGCCAGTCCGTGAAGTTGGGTGAACTATTCCTGAACCAACCTTGTTGTGATTTAATTTACTTAAGATAATAATTATTTTCCAAGGGTGTTTTGGTTCAAGTAGTTTGTGAAACCCTAGCTCGAGTGGTGAAGAGAAACCCTAGCTGCACAAGGTTGGAGCGAGTTGGCACCAAGGTCAATTCTTTCCAAAATCTTCTCCGACGGTCTAGGAAGGGATTGAACTGTAGCTAGCTCATGGTGGACAGGTGGTAGCTCGAGGTGGAAGGCACCAAAAAGGAGGAGTTATCCATTGGCGATGGTTTTGGAAAGTGCCACAAGGAGAAAGTAAGGCGCGCCAAGTGTCCCTGACGCACTAAAGGCAGGGTGCCACTTTTCCAATCCGTTCCAACTTCCAATCTTGTGGGAAAGTGGATTCTCACCTCTAGGTACATTGAACCTGGATGGAGAAGCCTAAGGAAGGTTCGAGGTTGCGCAACGAGGAGGAGCCACGTGGCAGAGGGTAGCTCTCACGCCCAAGGAGGAGTTACCACTTCCTAATTCGCCAACTACACTTTGGGAAGGTGGTGTGGGCATCCACTTTCATTGAACCTGCTACAAACCACACAAGGAAGGTGATCCAGACACGTCAGCCCTAGGTGCATCTCAGCCATACACGTGGACTAGTCTGTGGATTGTGTGGTATGAACTTGGAAGGAGTCCAAGAACCGAATAAGGAAGGAGTGTCGAACCCTTGCAGCTGAGAAGAAGAAGGAGATCCTCACGTTGGATTCCGACTAACATATCTCGCCGGAAATCCAACCTTCTCTAGAAAATGGAAGACATGCGTGTGTAAGCGCTTCTCACACTTGCCTCCCCCTATCTGCAACACTTCCTAGGGGTCACTTGCGAATCCGGTGAAGTGCAACTACATCCTTGAACTCAATTTTCTTGTTGTTTGGATTTTGACAGCCTTCTACATTGCATTCATTCCAACGAGCAAGGACGTGGTTGATTCGAGAGATTAGTAGAGGTCGTGTTGGTGGAGAAGGAGTGTAACTATGAGGAAAGCCTCAACATTTGCCGGCATTTTCGGCAATTGCGTCTCCCTTTCTCTACAAAAGACCAAGGTTCTTATGGTCTTACGGTGAATGCTTTCCCTCTCTAGAAGTTGATCTCTTATTCACTTCTAAGGACTTATTACTTGCTGGTTTTGTACTTCTACTTGAATTCCAGCAAAGGAGGACTTGGCATCAACCACGGCCGTGCGTGGAGTTGCTGCCTGGGAAGAGGAATATGTTTGCTGATGGTATCCAGCGATCGCATCCCCCAATCGACACTCATAGACACTCTTGGGGTTAATCGGTGATTCAGTGAATAGATCCCCTCTTCCCATTGTTCTTAATCTTTGATAGAACAGTAACTTAATTCCTTTGTTTTAATCAAGGTGAAGCTTGCTGCCCATGAGTTGGAAGGAGCTGGATACCGAGGGGCAACTTCTAGTTGCTTGTTTTTACCCTTGGTAAAGCAAGAGGAGTCCCCGAGCGAGACCTTGGGAGGTGAGAATCCTGATCACCCTATAAATCCATGGGCTGGGTGTATTTGCTTTCAGTTGTCTTCAGGCATGGGCTAAGGACATGAATTCTGGATTGTGAGCGTCCCTCTAAGGCCATGGGCTAAGGACACGACTTCCGGATTGTGAGCCTCCCTAGGGTCAAGGGTGTCGTTTGGTCGCCTAGGGATTGTATGGCAGGATGGTTTGGAATGTGATGAATGCTTGAGTGAGGAGAGAAAATTTGTATGCTATGGTTGTAAAAAGCTTTCTCCCCACTTAGTCAACTTTGCTATAGGTGAAACCGGGATTGGGATAGCCCTACTTATAGTCACTTGACCTATTTTTAGCTGGGGTGACTGTCCGGCCAGGAACCAATCTTGGTAATTAAAGTTTTAAACCTATTGAATTTGGCAACCTCCTCCAAGACTTGGGTGGAGGATCTGCCAGCACTTGCAGATTTTCTTGTCTCCGCAACTCCGATCCTAATAGGGAGTGAGGAAAGGGGAAGCGTGGGGGAGAGGAAGAGAGGGGAGAGAGTGGGCGAGGGTTGAACTCATTTTTTTGGACAAAATCTCGCCCGTTAGCTTGATGGGATAGAACAGTCCTGGTCGGCAGAGCCCGTCGGGTTAAATCAATGGATTTTATATATATAATGCGGTTGATTGCAAATACATCAACTTGTTTTTTTGTTCTCTTATATTTTCTTTGGTAAATCCCATAAAATAAACATAGACCTATGTTGTTGATTTAGTGAAGATTGAGGTTGAATCACTGAGTATGGCATGTGTCAAAGGTTTTTTATGATGCACATATTAATGGTAGGAAATACATTAATTTTTTGGAATTAGAAAATCTTTTTTTATAACAACCAGTGTCACAAAAAACATGTTTTTTTAAAAAAAACATGATAAGTAAAATTGCCATTTAAAACTTCAAAAAAATCATTTTTGTGTTTTTTTGCAATTTTTTCATGTTTTTTATGCCAAATATTTTTTTTTTCATTTTATATTTTCTGTTTGTTGCAAATCTACTTATTTTTTTATGTTTAAGTTGTTAGTTTCTCATTTATTTTATTTTTCTCTCATTTTTAGTTTTTAAAATTTATCATTTTTTCCCGTTGTTCTAACCTCGTCGTTTAAAACTCGGAAACATTATTTGTGACTATGATAACAACACAAATAACTAGTCCGTATTGCACATTTGTACCATGTTGAATATATCTACGCATTGAAGTCGTGTGAAAACAACTTATAAAAAAAAGAACTTTGTTCAATGGATTTATGCCATTAGATCAGATGATATCATTTTTTTAGCATGGGGGCACAAAATGCAGTCATATTATTGTTATAATTATAGTTCTCAGATTTTTTTAATGGCGAAGTTTTTCTCAGGTATTTGTTGCAAAATTTCTTTTTGGGAAAATGTGAACAATTTTTGGAAAAATGAGAATCAGCAGCCTGCATATTTCATTTTTTCTATACATATACATGTATGTATTATAATGGTGAACTTAAGTTTGATGGCTTCGGCTAAATGACAATGAGTTCACTTAATTTACTGGCACAGACAATTCAATTGAATTATCTTGTTACAAATTGTTGTTTGGATGACCATACTTTTAGATATAAAATTGTTATTTTTTATCAGTCCAATTTTGATGCACTGTAAGCTATTGATATAGGGTGATATCTCATGGAGCAGGACCAATGTGCCTAATAGTTCCATCACTAATGGACCTACTACGTTTATTTGTGCAACTATACAACTTGTTGAAGAAGATGCATAAGTATTTATGCAACACCATTTACATTGCTAGCTTTTAAATTGATTGCATATTATTGGGTGATTGAATTATGCTTTACTTTTGGTTTTTCATTTTCACCAATGTCTACATATTTCTCATTGTTATGTAGTGGTAGCAAATGGTGATCAGCCAAGAGAATAGTCAAGAATCTGACATGCAAGATTTCCAATCAAGTGATGCATCTTTCGGTAACTGTTTGCTTATACAATTTTATTTTCTAGTTTAACATTTCTTGAAGATAGATTAATCACTTGTTACCTCATACTTTTAGCTTCAACACCCCAATGTCGGCAAAAACAAGGTCACTCACGTGCATTAAGTACCATGAAGCTCTTATAGGATAGTGGCCCTGAGCCCTATTTCTACATCTTGTAACTGCAAAAGAGCCCACTTGCAGTTACAAGATCAAATAAGAAAACTGTTCATTAATTAAGAAAATTAATCTCTTTGGCCCTAGTCCTTTGTTGCTGGGCATTGGGAAACCCTAGGAGGCGGTCTATAAAAGCCCAGCTTATCCTTGGCATAGGGCTGATCAAGGGGATTAGCATAATTTGCGCCTCCTAGAAGCAAACCCGTGAAAATCTCTGTTCCTGTTTCCTTTTTTCTTCTTGAAGTGTTGCTGCTGCCTCTTCATGCACCGACTGGAGTCACAGCAGGTGCACAGACTTCGTGCTGACCATGGACAATACTCTGCTGTCGTAACTCCAACAGCTCTATGCAGGAGTCAAAATGAAATTCAAATTGAATACTTATGGTCAGCCAATAGGCAAGGAGGCCCAAAAGTTAAGTTCATATATTGGGACATTAGCCAGAAATCCAGAACAAACACCACTTAATTACTTCACATGGAAAGAACTGCCTGAGTCATATAAAGAGGATGTTTGGAAACTTATCGAAGCACAATGGGAAGTTCTTATGAGACATTTTGATTCTGCTGAATCCAAGGTTATGGTTTATAACACATGTGGATATGAGATGCATTAACTTTTATGTGTATGTGTGTGCGTTCTAAGGAACATTTTGGTTTTCACTAAAATAGCTTGACTTTGCAGGAAATAAGTAGCAAAAATACAGCCATTTGAGGTCTATAAATTTCTGCATACTGTTGGCCCAAAAAGCTTTGCACGTTTCCGTGCGGAATTTGTCAGTTTACATTTTATAATTTTTACATGAGGTTCTTTATTGTGCTTGTCATGTTATAAAGTTTCTTTGTTATTTTAATGGTACATAGTTGTTACATGCGCAGGATGATGGTAGTGAACCATGTCTGTCCCATGCAGGGTTTTGGATCCAGTCACATATTTCCCGACATGAAAATTCTGGAAACAAGGCTATACGTGAAATGATTGTAAGATATATCATTGTATGCTGCACTGGTTAACACATTATTTATTCTGGTTTCTGTCTTATATGATCCGTAAATCTCGTAATTTTATAGGAAAAATTAAAAGAAGCATTGGCAAACTTACCAGAGGGGTTCCTAGATGCTCCATCTAACAGGGATGTACTTTTCTCAAGTAGTAGGAGCTGATAAGCCTGGACGTGTTCGCACCTATGGAATGGGATTATGGGAGTGAAAACATCCGACATGTTTGAAGCACCCCCTAGTAAGATTGAGCTTATTCAACGGAATGCTGCGATGAAGAAAGAGCTAGTTAATGTCAAACAAAGAATGAGCTCTATGGGAGCATAATTGGCAAAATTGTCTGATCTAGAGTGCCAAATTGCAACAATGACCAATATGCATGCCAAACTTAGCAAACTGTTGAGATCCTTAAGCAATGGCCAAGCATAATATACTTGAGCAAACAAAGGTGAGTGAATATAGCTTTATGTTTTGGTTTATAACAAGTATCACGATATTTTTGAAAATACCGTAATATTAACAAGAAAAATGGTTAAAATGAAAAAAAAAAAACCTGAAAAGCAAGTCTTTTAAAATAATGTAAAAAATTTATATTTATCACTTTTTTTCCCATCTTCTTCCCGATTTTTTTCTTTTTTCTCCTTTTTTAAGGTTAGTGACTTCTTGTATTCACCTTTAAACTTAGATTATCTATTGTCATTCTTATCATTGTTAATCCAATATGTTGTCATTTTATCTAGTTTTCTAGTGTCCTCTTATTAGTTTCTGTTTTCTTTTACTTAATTTGTCTTTGTCTTTTGTTTTTAGGAACGAAACATGGGTATGGATTCTTCAAGCCCTACAACTGCATGAAGGGGAACTGTAGGCTCCTGTAGAAGTTTTTGTAGGTTCAGCAGACTTGTGCTTTTCAAAGATGTATTCATATGAATTTTGGCATGTTGATGAACTCAAAATTTGTACATATTGATGATGACACATCTTTTTATCTAGTATATGAACATCCACATTTTTTACCCTTTCATGGGTATATATGGGCATTTATGGGTCTTATACCATATAATGAATGTGGTTGTTATGACTTTTTGTTTATTTGCCTTAAATATGATAACTACTTATTTTTACGAGTATCAAAAGTTATGCTATCTGATAGGGAGAGGGAGAGGAAGAAAGAGTATATTTTTCCTAATAATATCACCTATTTGGCAATGTGTGGAGATCTTCTTTAATGCTATAAAAGGTAAGTATGTCCTTTTTTGTTTCATGAACATTCTTTTTGTGACCACTCTTCACTAAAGTCGATTTTTGTTGTAGAGAAGAAGCAACTTGGATGCCTGGCTGCAGCTACCAATTACCTGGTGTAATTGCAAGGTTACTAGAACCACACAATACTTCTAGTATTTTGCAATATATACTATCTTATATACACATGCATACACATGAACATGTATATATATTACTACAGTTCTGATTCTTGATGTGCATATCTGTAATTCATGGACATGAGAGAATACTACAATACATGATTACTTTGTTTGGTCTTGTAGTCCTACCATTCACCTATACTTCTTTGAATATTTTCTTCATCATACTAGAACTTCAGCCCATATATATGGATCTTTTGCAGAGATCTTTGTTTGTGTAACTATCTTCAATTTATGTAATGTAGATATTGTGCAGGTTTTAAAAACCAAAATCAGGATTATGTGAGAAGCCAATTGCTACTTGGGATTTTGTCACTCCATCCATCTATTATGATACTATATTATTATGCTGCTACACCCTTGCGAAACTTCTATTTTCTCATAGTTCCAGTTCCCTCCATTACTAATTTGAGTCATTTAAAAGGTAAGTCACATGAGTACTTCAGTAAGGTCCACATACCCATGTCGTCGTACCCGTACTCAAAATGAGTACTTGGACACACTCGGGTTTCTTTAAATTCAAACTGCTTAATTTTACTTTGATTTAATTTTTTCCAGTCCACTTTTCATTATATTCTTAGAGTTATTGTTCATTAACATACTAATGTTTTTATTTATGTCACTTATTTACTAAAATGCTGCTTTCATTTTGATTTTTTTGTGTTATTTTGCATATATACATAAATACATCCTACCGTCCCCCTGCACCCACATTTTTTAAAGTTGTCGTGTATGTACCCGTATCTCCGTACCTGTATCCAAACCGTACCCATACCCATGTGACTTAGTTTTCAAGTATATGGAGGTCGTACCTAAGGACGTTTGCACTTAAACTTGCCACCTGAATGTGTTAACGGAACACCATCTGGTGAAACATTTGTGAAATCAAATTTGCAAAAGGTTTGCAACTTGAAGTCGATGTCCCTTTTTTCCATTTTCTTGCACATGCATGTGAAATTGTGAATCAATGCCTAGGGTAATGAAGTTTCCATCTTTTATTTCGGAAGCTTGGAGTCATTCATCATGCAAATTGTATACCCTTTTTTCCAAGAAATGCTTTGAGATATTCTTCAAAAGCTATTAGCTGCTCTTAAAAGAGCTAAGACAGTTTGAAAGATGAATTCTTCTTTTCGCTAATTTTCATGATTGTGCATTGATCGTCTATGGAGGAAAACTCAAATGGTATAATTTTCTTGTGGTCCTACATCACATGGGTGCGGGTATGATACGGGTACGAAGACGGCAGTTTTGAAAATCATGGGTATGAGGGTACAACAAATTTTATATTCTAAAAATGATAAAACGAAAAAAAAAAAACATATAAATGTGAACATATAATGAACAAAAAATTGAAGGAATAAAACAATACACAATAGTTCAATAAATTCAATACTAAAAACAAAAGAACAAGTTACCAAACATATTTTGGGAAACATCTCAACATTCAACTCAGAATATTTGCAAAGCTGATAAAAATGTGAAACTAGCATATACGTCATTCCAATTATCACAACTGTAGATTGTGATAGACTCAGGAGGCTCACTGCCGAGTGCCTTGGTGACTGCAGATAGACTCCGACAGAAAAATCATACAAATAAAGCCATCAACCAAGCACCACACCTTAGAACAATCAATCAAAGCCACTGCAGATACAATACCCAAACATGAATTTAGTGAACAAATGCTTACACACTCAAAAAGGGGTAAAGGAAAGCCTTAGGAGAGTATGGTTCTCAGCAACATTCAAGTAACATTTATGTCGATTATATGGAAGAGCAGGCAAAACTCAAGAGCCTGTAATCACCCCAAAATTTTCCAAAAAGAATGCGCCCTTTTATTAAAAACACAAAACCCAATTTTTGGATCTAAATTGGTCCAAAGCTGCAGTTCAGATCCAAATTAGATTCAAAACCTAAATTTAGATCCAAATCAAGCATTTGAAACTGAAAATCCAAAATCGAGTTCAAAACGACAAAGTCTGGTGCTATAAGCGTCACGCGCGCATGCACAGACCGCCCCATTGTTTTACGTTTCATCATCGCACCAAAATATATTTTTGAAGCTTAAAACGAAGCCGACCACTCTTTTATAACAAAAAAAATCATTTTTTTATGTATTTTAAAAATAAAAAAGGGGTTTTATGGTATTCACCTTAATTTCATTTCAAAAAAATAAAAAGGGTTTTCTGCGTCGCGTGACATGCGGTCGCGCGACGTGCAGTTGCACATCGCGCCTGTGCGTGATTGCGTGTCGGGCAATCCCGTTACGCGATCGCACAAGGCGATCACATTCTGCGATCGTGCAGGGCGATCGTGTTACCCGATCGCCAGGGCACGACAGCCCGTTGTGCGCTGAGTCGTTGTTGCGCCTGGCGCGCAACAGCGTCTGGGCACCCTTTGGCTTGCAAAACCGGCCCTTGGGGGTCAGTTTTTTATTTTTCTTGGTTTCAGGGCTAAGTGCCAATCTCACTTAATCAAAACTTTTTTTTTAAAACAAAAATAATTTAAAATTATGTGAAATTCGGATGAAAATGAGGTGAAATTAAAAAGAAATTCAAATTTTGAGTTTTGGCTCCAAGATCATCTATAAATACCCCACAATCCCCCCTCTTGGGCAAGAGTTGGCCCTTGGAGCAAGTAGGAGCAAGTTACAACTCTTCAAAGTAGCACCAAAGATCTCTTGGATGACTCATCTTCATCATCTTGGAGCTTCATTCAAGGTGAGTTCAAGATTATTTCAAGCATGGTTGTTCATCTTCCCTAAGTCATTTCTCATTAGAGATAAATAATAATCATCCCTCTCATTTCTCTCTTTACTTCATCTCTTCTTCATCTCTTCATGGTCATGTGAAATAGTTCTCAATCTCTATTTTCGAGTCAAGAAGCTATGTTCGAGTGCACCGGAAGTATGAGAAGATGATATGATATTTTATTTTATGATTAAATCATGCACTTTCAAGTATTGTTGTTGTTGTTGTTCTTTCCCTTTATTAATATGTTCTTGTTATTATTGCTATTTCTTTTTCTTGAATATAGTCTTGTTATTGTTTTCTTTATTTTCTTCTCATCTTCATCTTCCCATGGCCAAAGAAGATCAGATGGTCTTTCATTTCATGCTTAAATCATGTTTCCCATTTTATTAAATATGGCATTGTTTTTTTCTTTCTTCATTTTCTTCTCATCTTCATCTCCCCATGGCTAAAGGAGATAGCACTCAATCTCTATTTTAGAGACAAGAGGCTATGCTCGAGTGCACCGGGAGCATGGAAAGATGAGATGATCTTTTATTTCATGCTTAAATCATGTTTTCTATTAAATATGACATTGTCTTCATTTTTTTCTCATCTTCATCTCCCCATGGCCAAGACAAGAGGCTATGCTCGAGTGCATCAGAAGCATGAGAAGATGAGATGATATTTATTTTCATAGTTGAATCATGCTCTCCCTTTTAGTTGAATCTCTTTCTCTCTTTTTCTTTCATTGAATATTGTCTACATATTATTCATGCATAGTTGCTTGGTTTTTCATTTATATGTGAATGTATGGCGAGAATGAGAGTGTGATTTGAGAATTTTTATCTTTACATAATCTTTGAAGTTGGGACTTGTCCAACCCGAGGAAAACTCTCACGAAATATGTACATTTTAATATGCATTTGCATGTCATTTTGTTCGATAGTTTTCTTTTTAATCATCTGATTAGGAACCCTAATGAATGTCTTATCGTGTGATTTAGTTCTCTTTGATACCCAACGGTGGAAGATAACATATTCCCCTATAACAAACAAAATGACTATGTTCTATAATCAAATATAAATCATATTTTACAAAAGATTTTTGAAAACAAATACCATCTCTAATGTGGTTTTGGAGACTTAGCTTAGGCTTTTGCATGAGTCCAACCTCCCCTCCGACCTATATCAAATTTGAAGTTGGATGTTTTGACTTATCTTTAATCTCATGAAGACATACATGTATATACATGTTATATACATATGTGTGCACATGATGACTTTTATCATTCTCTATCTATATTTACATATTTTATTTTACAAATTTTTGTATCAATATAAATGCGCACACACACACACACACACACACACACACACACACACACACACATATATATATATATATATATATATATATATATATATATATATATATATATATATATATATATATATATATATATATATATATATATATATATATATATATATTTCTCCATTTCTTTTCCTTTAAAATCTCTCTTTCTATTCAAATCAATGTTATTTTTACAAGCTTTCATATATGTGTATATGTGATGGTAATGTGCATCTTCTCTATCTCCCTCTCTTTCTCCCTTTCTTTTGAAAGTTTCATTTTCTTTCTCTACTTAAATTCAAACCTCATTTTCATAAACTTATATATATGTATCTATACATATTATATATACATATATATACATATGTATATGAATGCATATCTCTATTTCTTTAAAATCTTTGATTTTGTGATTTTCAAGACCTCACTCCCTCTCTCCTTCTCATTATTTTCTTATGATCAAGTATCTCATCTTTTGTATTCTTTTAGACATTTTTTTCTCCAAGATCATTTTCATTTACCAACTTCACTAAGACCACAACTCAAGTCATGACCCAATATTGGATTCATGCTTGATGATCTACAATCTCAAAAACTTTTCTTTCTTTGTAAAAATGTTTATGTTAAATATAAAACAAAAATTTTAGATATATGTTGTGATAGGAATGTCTTGCTTTCTTCTAATCATATAGGATCAATGCATCCATGCATTCACATCTACTTAATATCACAAATGAGCACAATCACATCTCTAAAACAACTTAAGCAAGATGAGGTGGAGCTCTAACTAGGTGGTAGCCGAATTAGAGCAAAACCTCAAACCTACTTAAAGTCTTAAGAGAACACCAAAGTGATTTCCAAAATGATTCCCCAAGCTTTCCAAATGATATTTTCAAAGATTTCCCAACTCTAGTTTTCCTCAAAATGAACGATTCTTCAAGAACCTTTTCAAAAGTTTAAAACATCAAACCTTTAATATTCTTCTACACCGCATATAGAAAGGATGTTTAAGCCAAAATGAAATGCATAAATAATAAACATAAACCTTGGATTGATTACCCCCCGGTAAAAGCACCGGGAATGGTCAATCCTCATACCGATGGGCGAGTCCATTTCTTTCTCATTTTCAAAACAAAACTCATATTTCTGAAACACTCTAAATACCAAAATTTTGGGGACGCAAATAGAGCCGCAAGACTAACTTGCACATCCACAAAAATGAAGTCTGTTAAATCCATCATATATAGCATTGAACAAGAGTTAAGGCTCAAGATCGACGGATTAACCGTCCAATCTTCAAACAAAAACATCCCCAAATCGGCAAATCCATAAAACAAAAAACCCCCCAAATCAAGAAAATGAAACCCTAAGTTCTAATATTGAAAATTAAAAAAAAACACTTACCTACCTGTCGTCTGCTGCCGCCGGACATCACCGTGGATCACCGGACATCGTTGTTGCTGCCGAACTTGCTCTGCTGCAGAAATCGTGGGTGAGTGCAGTTCGACTTCTTTTGTTTGAGATAAAATCGAATGTTTTTTTTCTAATCGGGTCTGACCCAGACCCGATCCAACCCATACCCACCCATTTCCCATACCCGGATCTATGTACTGGTGTACTGGAGTGGGTACGTGGGTTGAATCCACGTACCCGTGTCACTCAAAAATTAAGAAATTTCTACTTTCTTTTAGCCCATTGACTTATCATGACATATCTTATTCTTTCAATTGCATGGTAATCATGTCATGATTAAGGATAAGAGGAGCAGCAAGATGGTTTTGAGTCTTAGAGCAACCATTTGTACATGCTTGTTCCTTCTCCGTAAGGCATTGGCAAGTGGATTCTAAATTTGTAATTCCTAAGTGGATATTGTCCATCACAAGGTCAATTTTAATTCTGCCTGCCTTATAAAGATGGTCCTATTTTCCGAAGCTGCATGATGGACAAATCTTGTTGCCTTCCTTTTTCTTTATTTGGACTCCAAGTTGTATGGAACCATTTGAAAAAATTGCATTCTGAGTTCCGGGGGCTTGCATTTAACATCTTCTATTCACGATTTTAAGTGTTAAAACTCTTGTAGTTGATGGTTGTACCTTGTTCATGTGGTTTTCTGCACTCAAGCTTCAGTTTGAGTTCTATGATAAATAAAGTACTATTCCCTCCTAATCCAGAAAAAAATTGTCTTGAGCATCAGGTCTACAACATTGTGGAGCTTGGATTACCAAAGCTCTTTCATGTTGGAGTCCCCATAACATATTAGTCGCAGCATTCAATACCACCATACAACTTATCAACAGGCTGCCCACTCATGTGCCTCAAATGAAGTCCCCGTGCCGACACTTTTCAGTTTTCTCACCTTGGGTTGAGGTGGGGCCAACTATTGCAACCACAGATAATGTTTTGTTTTGTTTCACATTAATATATATATATATATATATATATATATATATATATATATATATATATATATATATATTATAACTATTCTTTCATGTTAAATATTTTACGTTTTTCAATTATTTCATAATAGTATTGGTGTGTAAAGTATTAGCATTATCATTTAACATCAAATGTTTTACTTTTTAAATTGTTTTTCCTGTTACAAGAGGGAAAAACTATTTTGTAGAATGCATGTTCAATTGAAGAACTTGGATTATTATTATAAAAATTATCCTTTTACAATAATTCTAAATTACTCTTTTTCTGTTTCTTTTGCTGAACCAAATTTTGTTTGATTAGTTTTGTTGGCATTTTTAGATGGCTAAACACATTTTAAAGTGATTTTTGAATGTTATGATATTGATTTGGCAAGTGCCATATTGATGGTGCCAAAAAACAAATCCTGCTACTTTAGGATTCACATCACAAGATTTGAGCATGCATCGACACAATAAAGGATGCCTTCACACCATGGTAGGTGCATTTATCTACCTTTTAAGTTGGAGATCTGAGTTCCATTGCATCATGTGTACGGGACTGTTTTCCTAGTAGGGGAGGGATATGGAAGATTTTTGCACTATTAAAGCATAATTCAAGCATGACATGGCAAATATGTACCTTTTGATGTTGTAAGAGGATAATGAGACTAATCTCACTGCTGGAGTGAAGGTTGAAGATTTTTTTCTTCTTTTGAGGGTCTAAAGCTACTTTTAGTGCTTTGGGGTGACATCTCATATGTTTCTACTTGTGTATTGAGACACTCTCCTTTTTACCTTTGGGGTGACATATCTCATATGTTTCAACTTGTGTATTGAGATACTCTCCTTTTTACATCATGGAGAGTTAACGTTACAGGAGTTTAAACAGAAATTGGTTGCCTACCAGCACTGCCCCGTCCGTGGCTCCAACTCCCTTCGGGTCGTTTTTATGGAATAAAGATTTGCATTTCCTTTTGGAAGAGAGGGCGAGAGATTTATTTTCATGTCTCTTGAGTTAGTTTCAAATATGAAAAAAAAATATCAGATCTTTATTTTCTAGATTTCAGGGTTTGCCAAACACTTTAAACAAAAGTATATGTTGGAGTTGTTAGAACCAAACGAGTAGCGCCGTTTTGTGGACTTGCAACTAAACAACCTCTTAATAATAACTTGTCTAGTTCTTAATTATCTTGGCCAATTTAAACTGCTATCCCCAAGGATCTGTCCGTAATCAGACACCTGGGTCCTAACTTGGACTAATCCGAGATAGCTTCGAATCCAGTACAATTTTCGCCGTTCATGCCATGATTGACAGTCATCAGCTGGAATATATATATATATATATATATATATATATATATATATATATATATATATATATATATATATATATATATATATATATAACATTTAATAGTGAGTAAAAAGACATAAACCAGACCTATTAAAATCAATTATTGTTTCTTTTTGCAATCCAATGTTATAGATATAGTCTTAAGAGTAATTTGATGAAAAACATATATTAAATTCGTCGTTTTCTTAAATAATATTTTTCTAATAGTAAAAAAAATGAACAGCTTTTATACCATAAAAAATTTTGATAGTTTAAAAATCAAATAGTTTATGAACATGATTTGAATTAAAACATGATTTATATTAAATTAGTTTTAATAAACACATTAAAAGGCCCACATTTTCTTTAAAATATATTTTAATAGAAATTTAAGAGGTCTGGTTACTCTGGTATTCATCTTTTACCTAAGTGATCTAGTATCTTCCAATTACACACACACTCTCTCTCTCTCTCTCTCTCTATATATATATATATATATATATATATATATATATATATATATTGGACGAAACCAACCACGGACTAAAGAGATGCGATCCATGAAAATTTGATCTGACTTGTTTACTATTTTGAGCTGTGATAAAAGTTGGGTTGCTGTCAAACTGGTGGATTAATGAAAGTCTGATCATTAGTTGGATTTCTGAATTGTAAATGATAGGTACACGATGCTTAATTATTAGTTGATCGTGCTCTCTACCAAGGTATCAAAACAGGACTGAATGCTAGAAAATTGGAGCTTCGGCTGGACTCACCTTATCGGAGTCCTCAACCATCCGGATGTCAAAGATCCATTCCGACTGGATCTCTTGTAAAATGGACGGGATTCATATTGGATCGGCTTTAACTTCACCCGTCTTCGTCCCTTGTCAGTTGCCACGATGTCGGAGACCTGTCGATTCTCTTTCCCGCCTGCAGTCGATCAACAGGCAACCATGGAAGAGGAAGAAGAGAGGCAGAAACTTCCTGGCGAGGAACATTCAGGAAGAGGAGGAGGAGGGGCCTGGAGCTGGGGAGCAGGATCAGAAGGTCAGCTTGCGACGGGGAGGCTGGACGATGAGCCTGTCCCTCAGTTTCTGCCCTCGCTTTCCACAGCCATCCCCATCTCTCAAATCGCTTGTGGTGGCGCTCATGCCATTGCCCTCACCAGTAAACAGTTCTTCTATCCCCTTGATCTTTCACGGTTATGTTCAACACCCTTGGTGGTCATCAATTTTTGTCCATTTTAATCCTCTGTGTGCTGGGCAGTTTAGAGTTTTGACGTCAAACTGTTCGTTGGTTTTGTTGCCATTCTCTTTTAGATGAAACTTTTCACAGTCGCCTTTCTGTTGTGGAACACTCAATGTGTCCACAAAACTAGGATTGTTTGGGATATTGTAATAATTAGTAGAGCAAAATGTTTCCAGATGTCCTTTTCTCCCGATGAAATAGGTTTTGAGGGACTTACTTGTGCAGAAAACTTGGGTAGTCTGGGTTATTTCATTCAAGGGAAGAATATATGTCACAACTTGTCTTGGGCAAAATTGCATGTGGATTAATCATTTTGTGGAGGAAAGTGGGTAATACTTTGGCATATTGCGTTATATAGAAGAATATGATGTCCCAAGTTAGCCCTTTTTCCCTAGGTAAATGATCTATTCGACACATTTGTCAGCATAATTATGTGCATCAGATAGCCCGTTAAAGGGTGCAGGGATGGCGGATGGCCCTTTAGACCCAGAAAGCTGATGTAATTTGTAAGACGGGATAGTGAATTGTACTTCCAGTAAGTAATAATCTTAACTTGTCCCAGGAATAACGGTGTGGATATCCAAACTCTCGTTGCTATTGTTGCATGAGCAGTATTTCTATTCTTAACTCACTCATTTAGCTTTTTCGTTGGCCTTAGCACTGTACCAATTCATTCTACACCAACCTAGTATTCTAGAAATCAACTTTCCCTTCTTGATGCCATGGTTCTGATATTGCATAACGTTTCATCCTTTTGTGGCAGTGGGCAAGCGAACTTATGGTAGAGACCGTCTTATTTTGTTGCCTGAAAATGGTTGTCAGTTATCTTATGTGTGCATAAGTGTCATGAATGTGCGCATGTCAGTTCTCTCCCTGCAATTATGATTTGAATGAAAACAACACTCGAAAGATAAAAATGTGTTCTTTCAGGCAATGGGAGTGTTATGACATGGGGTCGTGGAAAATCTGGCCAACTCGGTCATGGGGATTCTGAGAATCAGTTGCAACCAAAGGTTGTTGAGGCATTGAAGGATACAGTTATACGTAGTGTTGCTGCTGGATGGAATCATTCGGGCTTTGTATCTGGTTTGTCATTCTTGACTCTGTATATGGATCCTTCATTAAACTCTTCCTGCATGAGAAACTTCCAACTTTAGTTTAATTTACTACTTTCAGGATGGTGAAATTTTATTTTTATTTATTTAGTGTGTTAGAGCTTGATTTATCGTCTAAAATTATTCATCAGCTGTCATGTTTGTCTTCTTTGAGACTTTCTTATTTCAAGAATTATATGATGCACAAAACTTGCACGAATTTTAGCAAAGGAATGCCTTAAGCTTTTCACTTGAAAGTTGAAACACCTATATGAAGCAATTCAAAGCTTGAGAATGGCATCACTTTTGTTATGAGTGTAACCTTGATCCTTGCATCAAAAGAATCTACCGCATGTTATCTCTGGCATCCAACTCTTTTACATATCTCTGGTTCCCTAGAAATTCATTGTTTGAATGAACAATGACTTTGAAACCCTGTGCAAGTTTTTTTTTTCATGCTTGTGCTTGAGAAATCAATATTTGATGCTGTGCAGAGTGCCATTGATTTTGATGGTAATTTTTGGAAGAAGAATCTTTTATTCTCTCATAGTTTCATGTCAAACGTAAGCTAGTTTCTTAATAATTCTTATTAAATTCCTATACCTCGTACGAGTACCCCGATTCCTTCATCCGAGATTTTACCTTCCTTCATGTTAGTATTAGGTACTTTTGTTTACTTGAAATATCACTTCTTTCACTTATGTTCACACCTGCTCCTGTAAGAAAGATTCTGTGATCTTACATTGACTCTACAGTCTCTGTTAATCTCACACATGCTCCTGTTTGCCAGCTGTTTCTGCCTGGTCCTTTATGAAATCTTTGCTTACTAGTTTTTACCTTTTTCCCATATCAGAGACAGGATGTCTTTACACCTGCGGCGATGGATCGTATGGACAGCTAGGGCATGGTGATTATGAGACACAAAGTCTTCCTCTCAAAGTCTTATATTTTAATTCCAAGCATGTTGCACAGGTGACATTTGGAATGCGCCATTCACTGGTTCTACTAGAAGGTAATGAAGAGCATCACACTTAAGTTCCTTTGTGTTTATGCCCGTTTACTCTCTCTTTCCACACACACACACACACACACACATATATATATATATATATATATATATACACACACACACACATATATATATATATATATATATATATATATATAT
Source organism: Nymphaea thermarum (assembly GCA_011799765.1). Lineage (NCBI taxonomy): Eukaryota > Viridiplantae > Streptophyta > Magnoliopsida > Nymphaeales > Nymphaeaceae > Nymphaea > Nymphaea thermarum. The sequence continues at coordinate 322,836 of JAANDH010000076.1, read as the reverse complement.
ATATATATATATATATATATATATATATATATATATATATATATATATATATACATATATATATATATATATATATATATATATATATATGTATATATATATATACATATATATATATATATGCTTTGAGATGTAATTCTATTTGTTTGGACTACAATGGAATGACAGCAGTGTGCAAGAATAGATTGATTCCTTAACCTCTGTTATTTGATGTTTAACCTAGCATTTGTCTACTGCCTGGTTAGGGGATACTCAGTCTTGACATATTCCATTGAGCCTACTGTTTTAGAAACTTACCTAATAAGAATGGTCTGAGGATACCAGAAGTTGCTACTGTAGTTAAATTTCGGTCTCGTTAGCTAGGGATATGTGAAATGCGAGAATGAAGAAAAACGTGGTTCATTTTAATCAAGAAGTTTATTGTACTTTTTCTTTGAATTGCTTATTACTTCATAAATTGCTTGTGAGACTTGGGTATGCTTGTTTGTTTCAAAGAATAATATTCATGAGGCCTCCATCAGGTGTATTTTTTGAAATCATAACTTTAGGAGTATAAGGCAGAAACCATTGCCTTCTGACAGGGACCAGTGGCTTTTCAGGTAAACTTTTATAGGGATTGCTCTTGTCAAAAGGCATGAAGTTCTTCAGTTACCTGTTTGATGAAATTGGTGAAGGTTGTCAAATTGGACAGCAGGGCCTCCAGGAGAGCTGGTTTATTCATTTGGCTCTGCAAGGCATGGGCAACTTGGTGTGGCTGTTGAAAAGGGATTTAGATCCTTCAATCTTCCTCAAGTTGTCAATGGATTTGGGGAAGATCATATTACTGCAATATGTGCAAATGGTGACCAAAGTGCTGCGTTGTCTGGTTAGTTGAAAATAACTGATATGGTTCATGCTTCATAGTTAATACATACGCAAAAGTAGCTTCGAATGGCCATAAATACCTTTCAATAATATTTTAAGGTGGTTCATCTTTATTGTTATCTTTTTCCAGGGGAAGGTCATTTATATACTTGGGGAAGGGGATTTGGCGAAACATCTAACATTCCTGTTCCTCAGCTTTTAACTTCACATTTGGCTTTTTCTCAAGTTGCACTGGGCTGGAACCATGCATTGTTATTGACTCGTATGCTTCCTACCACAAATTGCAATCAGTTTGTTTTCTTTAATTTTTTCATAAGCCAACTTTCACAGCTGTACTTGCAGAAAGTCTAACGTTATGATTGATTCAGACACTGGTGAAGTATTTATGCTTGTTGGTGCTCGTCATGGAAAGCTTAGTGGCTCCGAGTTCAAGAACCTGGAGTCTGGTATACTCACTGAGTTACTGTGTTCTTTTTTATTTCTCTTTACTAAGAATTGGTTGGTTCATTTGATGATCATTTCTTTAAGCAATATCATTTTAGGTTCAGAGCTGATTTTTAAGGTCATATTTGGAAGTGTGCGTGGATATCGAAGAACTGTAATCCCCTATCCTCTAGGCATGGGTTGGCCACTTTTCTGCCAAGTTGATCTTATATAGCCTGAAGGGGATGCGACTTCAGATTATATATGACAGGTCTAGGCACAGTGCTTGCAAGTTCTCTGTTAAGATTAACATGAAAACACAGATACCATCTTATGTGCACTTCTTTCTCAGATGCTAATCTGATGTGGATTTTTCAGTCTTAAGGTGTGGAGCATGAACTGATTTCAGGCTGTCCAGCTAAGTGTTTTGAAAAGGAGAAAACAACCTCAGTTAAGAGATTATTGATAAACAGTTACCCATCTCTATAAATGGACCATTTATCTGGCTGTTCAATTCATGCATGTGCACCATGAACCAGTTCAATTTGGTGGAAAATCTTAATCTAAATTCAGTAAGGTGATCCCTGCAATTCAACTGGATTAGCAAATAACATTGTAAGATGTATTCTGAGAGCACGGTTACCACTAATCACTGCTTTGCTTGTCTTGTCAGTAACATGAGCTTCCAACTCTGACATTCTAAGACCAGATATCACTCCTTGTTCATCAAAGCATTACATGATAAACACAGTATGAATCTCAGCTTCAGATTAGTATGGGCACTTTTAGCAAGCTATTTAAGAGGCTGTTACCTGTATATGACTGTTTTGTCACTGATAGCAGTGTTAGGTATTTTCTTCAATTTGGGTCAACTGGATTTCGGACCTGGGTCAGCCCATTTTTCTATCTACAAATGTAACAAATTTTGCTTAACTGGGAGATCGAAACTTACAGCATGACACTGCATTTGTTGTGTCTTAAATAAATGATTTTTTGCTAGTGTGGTGTAATTGGTATGTGAAATTCCATACATGTCTATGTGTGCATGCATCTTGATATCTGTCCACATTTACCTTGTCCCCTTCATCCTTAACAACTATCTCATGTCCCATTGCTGCACGTAGGACTGTGTGATCTAGTTGAGAATATAATTTGTTATGGGCCTATGGCTGTGGCAAACCTTAACTATTTTGGACTGGCATATGTGCCTATTTCTTGATGAACAAGATATAACAGAAAACTTTATGCATGAGGGATCCCTTGAAATTTTTTTGACTCATTAATTTGTTTTATTCTTAATTTTCTTTTGTTATTTGTAGTTGGTGCTGTCCCACATATGCATAACATAACTGCTTTATATGGTTTGAGGGCATCAATGATCACAGCCGGTGCTGAGCATTCTGTTCTGGTATCAGGTTAGTGCAGCCTGACATGACTTCTTCCCTCTACTTTCTGCAGCACTATATTTGACCAATCTCATCTTTTACCCTCTCTGTGTGGCGATCTATGATTCCAGAATGTGGGGTGATCATGTCATGGGGTTGGGGAGAGCATGGACAACTGGGTTTAGGGGGTACATGTGATCAGGCAACTCCTCAGATTGTACGAATTTGCAATAAACCATCTAATTCATCAAGTATGTTCAGAGTTTATTGTGGAAGTGGCTTTACTTTCGCTGTGGGTGCTACATAGTTCCAACTGCACCTCAAGCTTTTCAAATCGGTTTATAAGGGCCTTGCCTATATGTAACTATTATAGATGCTACTAAGTTCCTTTTTTCATGTAATTGCGATGTGGAAGATTTATGCCTGCAAGTTAATGTAATTGTCATGCGGTCAGGTTTCTGAAGTAGTTTTCTACGCAAAAGCTTCCTGTGAATGTTTATGCTACCATATTCATCATGTTTTCTTGTAAATTCCGTATCCACCTTTTTCTCTCCCTCTACTTGCGTGTTTTAGTGAAGGAATCAGGTTAACCTATCACTTCGGTTCATTCGTCTCAAGTCGGGCATCCAACATCTGAAAGTTTTCTACCTTGGCTTGCTTGATTTTCATGGATCATGGCTCAGCCAGTTAGATTTTCTTTTTTGGATGTTATGTGCAAAAATGATTTGATTTAAGAGAGACATGGTTGCTCAGTGCTATTTGGGCCTGTCATAAGACTGAACAATTTGTTGAGATATGATCCACATCAATTTTGGCTTGTCTTGGTTTGAGCCGAAGCTGACAAGATACCTTTACTAATTCTGTTTGCTATTCTTTACTCATAATATCGTTTCCTTACGTCGCTTAGTATAGAAGCTGGTTCCTGTTTTTGACTTTTTTATTTTATTTGGCAGTTATATGAAGTTTCAATAGAAGTGGTTGGAACAAATAATTCTGCATTATCCACATATTATGGCCCTTGATCTCTCTTCTTTCTATTAAGATTATTTAGTCCTCTTGAGAATCGATTTTCTAATCTCACATTGAGAGAGACATAGTTGTTGATAACTTGATCAAACTTTATCGGTAACAGCCTTCAATCAAGAGATAGAGAGGGAAAGACTAGAAAGAGAACTAAAAACTAGCTTAAGCATGCCGGCAAGAGAGGCAGCCTTGGCAGGAGACTGAGAGAGAGATAGAGGAGCACTGATGTGGGGGTGGCTACGCAGATGCCCCAGTGGTCATTGGTTGTTGGAGAGACTTAGAGAGAGAGAGAGGGGGGATTTTTGTGAAGTAATGAGTCGAAGGGGTTTTCTCTTTTGAAAATAGTTTTCTTAAAGCTATGAAGTTCAGCTCCATTTAACATTGTGAAGTTGGGTTAAAACAAATAAATAAATAATTGTATATGGATGTAGTTAACAACGTGATAAAGGGTGCCCATAGGTACGGGTACGGGTGTGGGTACGGACCATTTTTAAAAAACTTGGGTGTGGGGGTACGGCCGTACACACGCATGCACATATACATATATATGTCAAAAAATTTCAAACAAAATAACATGTTCACACATATATATATCAAAAATTACAAACAGAATAACATATTCATAAATCATTTATCAGTCTTAGTCTTGATTCTCATTCTCCTCAGTCACATAAAGTACCACCTGAATAATAAGTTGCAGGAATGAATTGACGAGAGACTAAAGGGCCAACAAGGAACTAGATACAGAAGCTGAACAAAAGTAAGAAGTACGGTCAAATGGCTGCAAAATTCCCTTAATGTGCTTATTACAAGCAGTAAAAATTTTCAGTTTGCTGTGAAAAACAATCCATGAACTACATAGCAGTCAGTTTCATCAAAGGAAAGGTGTCTACAACATCTGCAAGTTTATAAAAATTAACTTATGACAATCACGGCAGAAACACAAACAAAATAACATACACTTTTACATAAGTAACATAACAAACAAAAGAGGGAACAAAAACAAAAAAAAAGGGAACCGACTGTAGGCAACGAACAAAAAAGAAGGAACCGTCTGTAGGCGATGAACAAAAAAAGGATTAAAAAAAAAAAGACGATGGAAGGCTCCTCCGGTGAAAAGCGCCGTCTGCCAGCACCGAAGACGATGGAAGGCTCAGCCCATCGATTGAAAATGATAAAATGATGAAAAAAAGCAAATACCGTCGCTGAGCCTGTCGTGGCCGGAGATCGTCTACCATCGTTAGTCGATGCCTGCAGCCGCCGATCTCTGCCCCTGCCTTTGCCCGCCGCCGTTCGTGGTCGTCGGTGAGAGAGGAATGCCATTCGTGACAGAAGAAGAAACAAACGAAATGAGACAGAAAAGGTTTTAGGGTTTTGATATATTTAACGTTAAAATGGTTTAAAACGTGAAAATGTAAAAAACATTAAAATAGAAATGGACAACTTTAGACTCGGTCAACTTTGACCGAGTCTGAAAACGGTCAAATATGACCCTGGGTGCGTTGACCGCACCAAGTGCGGTCAATGCCGCACTTCTGGCGTACCCACCAAGGCACCAACGTACCCGTACCGGTACCGTGCGGGTACTCCTCCTTAGGAGGAGTACCCATGTGACATAGAGCATAAGCTTCAGGCAATGAGTGCTCATCAGCGTGATGTATGCACTTCAGATGGTTGAAGCATCACATGCATCAATCTCTTTTGCACTTCATGTCATTGCATCAATGCATCACATATTGGAATGTGCACACTTAACGACATTGGATATGTGTGGATGTGTCTCTTTACCTTTACAATTGCAGGGTCATATGTTCTCTTGATCTCCATTATAAATTTATAATCATTTTATGTACATGAACATTCCTTATATAGGCTATTTGTTTCCTGGAACTTGAGCATGTAGTGTCTTGAAATTTACGACTAAGAATCTTCGTCCCTCAATCCGTTTTCTTGCAAATTTGCATAGTTCATTACCAAATTTCTATCTCACCCATAGAAATTCTAAGACATGTTGATACTCTGTCATAGTTTGTTACCTTGTCCAGCCGAAACAAACACCCTTTAGATCATGTTCATGAGGGTGTGCTATTTTATTTCACTCCTGTACCTGCATACCATATTCCATATTCCCATGCAATGGATGGATTAAGTGTTTGTTCCTTCCTTTCACTTCATTCTGAAGAAACAATGGTGCTCTTGTTGTTGATGTTCTGTTTTTTAGAGAAATTGGCACATTCAGCTGTAACATTTTTCTGCTGGTACACTTAGAGGTCGTTTGATTGTTGTTCACTGAGATAGGACGTCCTGTCCATTACACTACTGCCCTGTCCACATGGACAATAGTGTTCTTTGTCCATCGTTTGATGATTTTAGGAACAGAACGCTATGTTCTTCTTGTCTGGCGTTTGTTTCGTGTGTGTCTGTTCTGTTCGTCTTGTCTGACGTTTGTTTTTGTCTTGTCCGATCTATCTGTTGTGTCCGATGTTTGCGTTTTTCATTATCAGTTCTGTAAGTTTGCACTTCATTATCTGAGCAGCCTCAAAACCAAAGATCAAACTAAGCATTGACGAAAGTTCAATAAGTTTCTAGCAAATCTCATTGAACAGCCTTATGCTTCACAATATGATGATGGCCGATTCAGATGACAGTAATCATCCAAAGAGCGTAAGAATTAGCCCAGTGGGCCAGTGGGTTATAAATGTTGTTAATGGAAAAAGAAAGGTCTCTAGCATTTTAAGAAGTCCTTTACTTATTCAGTTAGCTGATGAGGTTAAAAATATTATCCCAGACAGGTTGATGCTCAGATTCTGATAGTTTTCCTCTTGAAATTTGTGGAACTTCATCACATGCACCATCAGTGAGAGACGGATATGATTCAGATATAACCATGCAGGAATTCTCAGATGGTGTGGACACAGGTGCAACCAACGCTCAGCAACAAGGATCACTTTCATAGAATCTCTTCATGTACAAAACCAATTTTCCATTTTGCTAAAACCAATATAGTATTTTGCTATTATTTTCTTTTGTACAAACTCTTAGAATCAAAAGTTTGCAAATTAAGGCGATTAAAAGCTCGTTAGCTTTCTAACTGGCTTGAACTGGAATCATCATCTAGGCCTCCTAGTTGAATTGCAGGATAATAATGATTTGGCAGAGCAGAGGGATCTTTAACCCAGCTTTAGACTTTCTAAGAAGTTGCTTCATGCAGCAGTAGTCCTCTGACTTCCATTATATGCACCACAATGTTGTAAGTGTTATCTTTATACAATTTCCCTTTTTTAGTTCCTTCAAGCTTTCACTGGTGATGCCAACATTTGATTCTCTCTGTTTCCTTATTCCAAATATGTCAAGTCTGAAGGTCTAAACTTTGGGCTTGTAAGAGATCCTATTCAGGCTGAAATATATCTTATTGTGCTCTTTTCTGCTGCAATACAAACCCCATTCTTTTCCTTACCATTCGATTCTGCTAAACCAAAACCAGAAATCTTTGGGTGCAAAATCATGATCTAGTAAGATATTCTTGGGCTTGATCTTCAAATGAACATTTCACAAGTCACATCAATGATGCAGATATTCGATTGCTTGTACAATTCCTTGTAAATGAACTGAAGTTCACTAGAGAACCATTAATTAGCCATGAGTTCATATGCAGAAGTCCTTTGGGAGCCTTTGATGAGTTGCCCGAGAAGGAAAATGATGCTCCTGTGGCAGATCCTAGTTGATGAGTTGCCTGCCATCTCTGTAAGACTTCTTAGCCAATTCTGTTGGTGAGTGCTAGCTTTTTACTCCTCTAAACATTATGCCATAGGCATCCTGCCCAAGAGTGCTAGCTTTTTACTCCTCTGAACATTATGCCATAGGCATCCTGCATCTTGGGGGCCTGAAGGATCTACAGTCATTCAAGAACTGCTCAAAGTTACACAGGGCTTTTGTTCCTTCTTGCTTTATTATTTTGCATACTCGCAAGGCAAGAAAAAGATTACTCCAACTTTCGAAGAAGTTCCTTCCTGTAGCAGCAGTCCTCTGACTTCCATCAATGCTGTCACTGTTATCTTTGTACAATTTTCCTTTTACAATTCCTTGACGCTTTCCCTGGAGATGCCAAAATTGGTTTTGTACATAAAGCTAGGGAATTAACATCAGCATTGGCAGTGATTAAGGGATTTTGATCACAGAGTTCTTGTTTTTGGCCTCCTAGGAGTTTAGGATAGACAAGAAAGAACCACTGGTAAGGACCAGAAAAGGGGAAAAAGTTCAGAAGGAAATCTCGTTGCCATAATCGTCCTTCTATTTCCCTGTACATGAATCAATCTTCTTAACCGACATGACAAGGATCAGCCTATACATGACAAGCACCAAAACCCTCAACAAGAAAGAAAGAAACAGAAGGATCATGATTAAAAAAAAAATGCAGCCTTTCACGATCGGAAAGGTGAAGAGCCCCTTCGGGTCGGCCGCTACTTCAGCACGATCGATAGCCTGCCCCAAGCAACTGGGCGATTCCAGAGAGGACAAACTCGCCATCCATGGCTGGTGCCAGCACGTTGTCTTGTTTTGCGCTTTTGATCTTCCCGTATTGTTTCGCATACCATGAACATTCTCGCACTCTTGACTCTGGAACCCCTCTCTCCCAAGACACTAGTTTCAAGTGACACTTTGACGACAAAGAGACGAAAGGTTGAGGGACGCCGGAGATGGTGCGCTGGGGCGATGAGGGACGACATAGACGGGCTGAGGCGATGACAGACACTGACTGCTGCAAACGATCGACTCATCGGTTCATGTAATGGAGGAAGAGAGAGAGCAGTGGGCGAGGGGGAACCTCAGAAGAGAAAAGGGGGAGAGATGGAGGAGGAGGAGGAGAAGCTCGACGCAAGGAAAGCTCGAGGCGGGAGATGGTGTTTTGTTCCATGCTGTTCCGAGGGTTAGCTCGAAACAGTGAGGGACGGGCGGTAATTTATACCCTTCTTCGATTGTCTGTCCTGTCTATCTTGTACCACAAACAGTGTTTGATAGAAAAATTGATTAAACAAGACATGCGTGTCCTGTTCCGCGTGACCTGTGACCATCAAACGACCTCTAATTGTACTTGTTTATCTACTTTGACATTTGCTTTTTCTTCCTCATTGCATGTTCATCATCATTATTATTATTATTTTGAGGGGGAGGTGGTGATAGAAAATTATTATTATTGTAGAAAACAAATATGCAATAGGGTAGAAGAATGCACACCAACGTAACGTGGAAAACCCTCAACACGAGGGAAAAAAAACCACGGGTGAGGAGGTCTGACGCCCACTAGCAGCCAGACACTCTCTCTCTTCAAAACTTCATTAACTCAAAAGAGATTAGGGTTTACAAGGACTTAAGTAGTCCTTAGGGCAAACCGGATCTGGATCGGATTCGGACCCGTACAATAGAAGACCCGTCAACACTCTCCCTCAAGTTGAGCATACATATCAAACATGCCCAACTTGGATACATTTCTCTCAAATGGAGTTACACTTAAGGCCTTGGTTAGGACATCAGCAGTTTGATCTTCAGACTTCATGTATGGCAGTATTAACTCCTTAGCATCAATTCTCTCTCTGATGAAGTGACGGTCGATCTCCACATGCTTCGTCCGATCATGAAGAACAGGATTGTTAGCCAGGTTAATTGCAGACTTGTTGTCGCAGTACATTCTCATAGGCCCTTCAATCTCTATTCCAATATCTGTCAATAAAATCTTCAGCCATAACAATTCTGATACTTCTGTAGCCACAACTCTATATTCAGCCTCAGCACTTGAGCGGGAATACACATCTTGTCTCTTACTTCTCCAAACCACTAAGTTTCCTCCCAAGTAGACACAGTATCCAGAAGTCGATCTCCTTGTGTCAACACAGCCTGCCCAGTCAGCATCTGAATAACCTTCAACTTCAACAGACTTTTGTTGCACATATAGAAGTCCCTTCCCTGGATTTCTTTTCAAGTAGCACAGAATTCTATCTACGGCCTTCAAGTGAACCTCTGTAGGAGCATGCATGAATTGGCTCATCACATTTACAGCAAAGGTAATATCAGGTCTCGTCAGAGTGAGGTATATCAATTTTTCAACTAGACGCTGATACCTTCCTTTAGCTTCCTCATCCAATGGTTCTCCATCTTTGCTACCAAGTTTATGCCCAACATCTATAGGAGTAGAGGCTGGTCTGCACCCCAGCTTTCTTGTCTCCTTTAGTAGATCCAAGGTATATTTCCTTTGATTAAGTACAAGAGTTGTACTTGATCTAGCAATTTCAATACCAAGGAAATACTTAAGCTTACCAAGGTCTTTTAAATCAAATTCAGTAGATAGTAAACCCTTTAATCTTGATATCTGTCACGACCCAATTTTTGACACCAAAAATTTTCTTCTTTCCTTAATAAATAATTGCGGAAGCAAAATTGAGTCATGACCAAAACAGAAAGGAATCAAAACACTATTTTAGTTCAATAATAAAAGTACTTGGACCCAAACAATTACAATAACCACAAATCCCAAAACCGACGCAGTGTCCAGCATGCCAATGCCCGTTCATCACAAGACTGAGGTCGTCACTTAGAACCATCATCTAAACTACCTCTAGCGATAGAAAGAAGGGTCAGAATTCCTCTGAGTATGAGAAAATCCAGCCATGAAAGGAACATGGCACATCAAAGTAATATTTGATTTTGTAACACAAATGGCTTCAAATCTTAACACATATTACAGTTACGACTCATTAACAAAAACAAAACGAGGCGTGCACAACTTCCAAAATTTCGTAGGCTTCCAACCGTGGTTCTCTGACAATGTCATGGTCATCGTGCCGAGCAACAGAAATCCCCGTGGGCACTCACGGGCAGAACAGAAAATCTCTTCACCAGGCGATCCAACGGATCGAGGGTACCCGAAGTGAAGCCTCCTGAGATATCCCAGATCGCCGCTGCAGCAGCATGGCCCCCCTAGGAACCCGGTTTGGGGGACCAGGAGATGTATATCTCCCAACACAGTAGCAGTATCCCGGGCCCTTGTGCCGCCCAATACCCTGTGGGCCCTCCAGTACAGACAGAGGAGTGTGCATCAACAGTGAGCTCAAACGCACCACTACCTCCCGGGACAAAACCTAACACTGGGCAAAAACAGAAAGCTCGCACTCGCATAAGTCATCGCCCAAAGTCCAAGTTTCGCCTTCGAATTTAAAAAGTGAAAGTTTCTCATTTCTAGACATCGTCTAGCATCTTTCACAGAAACCGCCCCCAATCTTGGTTTCCCAAAAAAAAGCAATAAATCATTTTCTAATATTGAGAACAAAAATACAATCCAATAAAGAAGCAACATACTTAAGAATTCTCAATTAAATTAATCATTCAAAAACAAGAGGTTTACATTGTTAAATCCTTATAACGTGAACTTGTCCTTCTACTTTTAATTTATTTCCAGAACCCAAGTTTTAAACACGGCTAAGGGCATCAAAGAGCAATAAAATATAACATTTCATCACTTTATTTATAAAAACCCCCCTTTGGCAATTCTTAATAACTTAGAGGATACCAAATCGTAAATTCGTATGAACTTCCTGGTTTTTATTAAAGATAAGTTTTGGGAGCCTCTTTTTGAAAAAGTGTTTAGCAAAAATGCTGCGGGATGAAACTATAAAAACCATAACAGTCTTTTTATGAATTCAGCAAATCTGATGGACTAATTTTGAAAATTTCCAAAATGAACCTAAATCCCTCGAGCCCTAATCCCCTTTCTCATTTCACGCCTGCGTTTCTCTCTCTTCACGGCAGCACCTCCCTCGCCCAGCGGTGGATCTTCCTCCTTGTTCAAAGGGGGAAACAAACTCGAGAGAGAGGAGCGTCTTCCTCTCGCGAGCTCCAACGCTTGGGTCCCATGGCTCCATCCACCGACCGTCCGACATTTTCCCCCATCGCCGCTTCCTCTACCCTCATTTTGCACCAGCGTGGGGGAGACGGTCTACCCAACAACCGGTGCTTCAATGGCGTTGCTCTCAGTCTCCACCTTCGCTGCGACGGGGATGAACCATCAACGAAGAGGAATGGCAGGACGAGGACGCTGCGTTTCACCTTTACTCAACCAGCGTGAGGAAAATGACTGGTTTTCCAGTTGGTTGGGTGATTGCCTCCATTCGTTGGCAAACCCATTGTATTTCCTTCCTTTCCTCATTTCTGTGTGTTGGTTTTTCCCTTGCTGTATGTGGAGCAGAGCAGGCATTGCCCTCTGTCGACGTCGTTCAGGACAACAGAGTCTTCCCACTGTCATTCTATATATCAATTTCTATGGTCAAACCCTCCGTGAGGGTTTTGTATATAAATTCTATTGAAGTTGGTTTGATTTCTCTAACATCCCTTTCGCCTCAGAGAATCTCTCTGCTATGTTACTCTAGTCTTGATTTCTCATGAATGAAATAGCTACATGAAGAAACGACGTAGCAACATAGAACGACATGCTTCACCCTTCCCTTCATACCTAGCATGCTCTGCTAAAATCAGGTTTGGTCTCGGTTTCTCACTGATAGAGATAGCAACAATCACTGATAGAGATGGCAACAAAAACAAAGAACAGAGAGAAACAACATAGGTTCAAAACCTAACAAAGACTAACATGCCTCCGTCATAACTTTCGTGCAGTTTGTTCAAGTCCTTGAACAAAGCCCATAACATAGAGATTCATACTCGGTTTTTGGGTTGGTGGTAGCTTTGTTTTCTCACGAATGAACATAAGTAGCATAAATGCAGAAAACAGAGAGTTTCAGAACTCAAAATACAGAGGCTTCATGCTACATTCATCATGATGACTGAAATTTCCCTACATGGATTCCTCTTCTAAGTATATATGTATCCATAAGAAATCAAAATACATGGCTTCATGCTTCAATCATGGCTGAAAATCCCCATACCTGTTATGATTTTTCCAGCAACGACCCCATTTTTGCTTCTCGATCCTTTCCCCCAAGCCGCCAATTGATGGAAGCAACAATGAGGATCTCTTCTTCACGTTACCCTTCTTTCTCTCAAATTCTCAATCGTTGAGTTTTCTCTTCTATGACGGCAGTAAAAGAATGTCAATTACTGTAAGATGGGGTTAAATAACCCTCTACGAGACCTCCTTCTCTGCCAAGCGACACCTCCCTCCTTGCCAAGCGACACCTCCTTTCAGTTTCTTTTGCCATACGACATCTCCTTTCCCACTTATTTAATCATTTTCAGTTATTCTTTCCTTAATCATTTTCTTAAATGATAAAATTGACTGTTTTTAAATAAATGAGGAAATATAAATCGTGGGTCTTACAATATCTCTTCTTTATCCTCACTTGTAACAATCATATCATCAACATAAAGCAACAGTAGAGTAACTTTGTTCGCTACCCTCTTTACAAACATGGTATGATCTTCATTTCCTTGTTTGTAGCCATGTGTCTTCATAACAAGTCTCAGCCGTTCGAACCACGCCCGGGGGGACTGCTTCAGCCCATACAAAGCTTTCTTCAATTTACAGCATTTTTCAGGTTTCTCAAAACCTGGTGGCATGCACATGTACACCTCCTCTTCGAGATCTCCATTGAGAAAGTCATTCTTCACATCAAGTTGGCACATCTCCCAGCCCTTCATCATAGCCAAAGAAATAATAACCCTAACTGTCTTCATTTTTGCAACCGGAGCAAAAGTCTCAAGGTAGTCGATCTCATACTTCTGACTGAACCCCTTGGCCACCAAACGTGCTTTGTATCTCTCAATGTTTCCATCTGGTTTGTACTTCACAGTGTAGACCCATTTTGACCCAACCAAGTGAGCAGCTTCAGGAATATCGACCACCTCCCATGTTTGATTTTTGTCTAAGGCATCCATCTCTTCTTTCATCGCATGAGACCACTTAATGTCTCTTTGAGCCTCTGTAACATTCATGGGAATCACAACAACAACCAAGGAGGATACAAAACATTTATAGTCAGTGCTCAATCTATACCAATAGGATGTTGTGTACATGACCTAGCACCATTTCTCAAAGCAATGGGAAGGTCCTCCTTTTCTTGTTCTGTCGAATGCAAGCCTCTTCCAACCGTTTGCTTCTGAGTATGACTTGGATCATCCAAGGAAGAAGTAGGATTGGGATTTAGAGTAGCCTCTTCATTGTCAACCATCTTATCATCACAAGTTTTCCTTCTTGAATACACCTGTCCAAACATACGAGTACCCTNACTGAGACACATATACTCACGAGCATTGTCAGACCTAAAAGTCTTGACAGAATTGCCATACTGATTTTCTACAAGGAGAATGAAAGTTTCAATAATGTGAGGCACCTCACAACGATCCTTTAGCAAGTAAACAAAAGTGCACCTCGAATAGTCATCGGTAAAAGTGATAAAGTACTGAAAACCACCACGAGAATGAATGTCCGAAGACCCCCACACATCAGAATGAACTAAGGAGAAAGCTTTATTAGCACGGCTGTTTGAAATGGGATACAAAGCTCTAACATGCTTCGCAAACTGACACACATCACAAGATAACATGGAAATGTTTAAATTGGAACATAACTCAGGAAACAATTGTTTCAACATTCCAAAAGGGAGATGACCAAGACGCTCATGCCAAAACAAAAACAACTGACGACACTCTTCCTTCGTCTTCTCTGTCCTACTGACTGCTGACATCAAGGCTGTGGCAGCGCGTATAGGGAGCCGATAAAGACCATCATACGCCAAACCAATCCCAATCTTCTTTCCTGTCACCAAGTCCTGCAAAATACAACATTGTTCAGAAAATATAAGTTCACACTTCAGTTCCTTGGTAATCTTACTAACAAATAACATATTTAGGGGAAGATGTGGAACATGCAAGGCATCATGCACTAAAAAATTATTCAACAAGGAAAGACTCACTTTCCCTGCCACAGAGGTAAAGGAACCATCGGCAAGTGATACACGTTTCTTTCCCGAAGAAAGCTTGTAGTCATGAAAAAGTTTGGGGTTGCCAATCATGTGATGAGTGGCACCACTATCAACAATCCACTCCCCTACATAAGAAGTACCTTCTGTCCCTTAAACAGCTAATGCCTGGTTGCCCTTCACATCATCTGATTTCTCTGTCTGACCTCCATCAGCCTGACTCAAATATGCTCGCAACTCACGAAGCTGCTCTGCGGAAAAGGAACCCTTCCTATCACTAGGGCCTGTGACAGAAGAATCATTCTGCTTACTAGCAGAAGGCCGCCCCTTACTATTCTTCTTCTCTGGATGCAAGTCCCAACAAAAATCTATCGTATGGCCCAGTTTCTTGCAGTGAGTGCATTTGCGGGAAGAACGGGAGGATCCTACAGACGCACGGTTGAGAAAGGCTGACTGTTCTTCCCCTCTTCGGTCATTGGAGACCAGCTTTCTCTGTTCTTCAGCTTCAACACGAGCATACACATCCTCAATGCTTAAGGATTCATTAGAGTTAAGGATCTGACTCCTTATATTTTCATAGTCATCATTCAGGCCAGATAAGAAGAGGAAGACCCTATTTTCTCATTCCTTGGTCATGTACTGCATTTGATCTTGAGGACACTTCCATGTAAGATCAGAGTGGTAGTCAAGATCCTCCCACTTTGATTTTAAGGCGGCATAGAATTCAGCAACAGAGCGAGTCCCTTGACGCAGGGAATACACATCCCTCATCAATTGGTACACACGAACTTTCCTCTTCTTCTGACCATACATATGCTCCAGGATAACCCACATGTCCCTCGCAGTCTTCTTGCGAAGAATGAGAGGTTGAATTTCTAAGGAAACAAAATTTATAATCCACATTTTCACTTGATTGTCTTCAAGATACCATGTATCCCAAGCTATGTTTCCCTCTACAGGTTCAACTTTTCTTCCATTTACATAGGCAATGCGCTCTTTCCCAGCAATCCCCACAGTAATCGCAGCAGACCACCGTAAATAGTTCTCCTTATTGAGTTGTATGGTGGTAACTTGAACCGGTACATTGTCCATCCGCGTAGACCCAACATCAGGTACATTGGTATGGACAGTGGAGGAGGAAGATGAGTCGGTCATGATCACAGGTCAAAAAGGCTGCCAAGAACAAACAGTGGCAGCAAGGAGGAAACTGAGAGGACGACAGAGCAGATCCCAAGGTGACGGCGTGCGTGGATCCCGAGGCAATGGCGTGCACGGATCCCGAGGCGATGGCATGGATCCCGAGGCGGCGGCATGGATCCCGAGGCGGCAGCGCGAAAAACACGAGCGGCGAGATCACGACGAAAAACACCAATAGATCGCATACGGCGTCTCTGATACCATGTAGAAAACAAATATGCAATAGGGTAGAAGAATGCACACCAACGTAACGTGGAAAACCCTCAACACGAGGGAAGAAAAACCACGAGTGAGGAGGTCTGACGCCCACTAGCAGCCAGACACTCTCTCTCTTCAAAACTTCATTAACTCAAAGAGATTAGGGTTTACAAGGACTTAAGTAGTCCTTAGGGCAAACCGAATCTGGATCGGATCCGGACCCGTACAATAGAAGACCCGTCAACAATTATTATTGCTTTGTTTTCTTGGAGAATCTATTGCATCATTTTCTTGAAAATTATTGAATTTAATGGGTGTGATGACGGATGATGTGGGATACTACTTTTTTAAGCGGGCCTACCAATCAGAAGCTTGCTTCCATATGAAAAGCTCAAAATTTGGTTGCTCTTTGCATTGCTGGTCTATGCGACTTTGGCGAACTTGCTGTTTGTGTCTGTAGCAGCATATATCTGTTGTTAGCTAGGATAAGTGCAATATTTTCTGCTAAGCCTTACTGGTATATATTCTGCTTCTAACTAGTTAGCTCTTCTTTAAAAGAAGTTTGTTCATAGGAGCATGGTAAAAATCTAAACTGGCTCTTCTAACAAATAGTAGACTGTACGGTATGCCGGTAAAAAAGATGAGCAACATTCCTGAGACAAATATCCCTGTAGTTGAGGAGTTATTGTCATATTTGTTTACTGCTCGGTATCTCAGCTCTATTTTGAAAAGTGGCCCTTACTTACAAGTGAAGGAACCTTTTCATTGAATCAAATGAATCATAGAAGAATGTGCAGTTTATTACAATAAAAGAAAAGTGGAGTTGGATATGGAGGCTTGTGTTCTTTCTTCAAATGCTCAACTCATGGTCTAATCTAATTATATAAGTGGCCACATGGACTAAGCAATTTTTTTAATAGAAGCATTGTGGCCACATTGGGCTAAGCACTTTTTTTAATATAAGCATCTTTTCTACGTATGTTACTCATGGGGTACTAAAAAATTGCATGCAGACACCATCAATTGCATGCACAATTAACCTAATAGAAATGTTATTAATGTGTGCATGTATGCTGGACTTGACCATAAAATTTGCGTCTCCCTTTATTCCGTTCACCATGCTGTAGCCACCTACCTTGAAATTGTTTTCTGTTTGCATTTATAGCCAATAATCCTCAACCGTAACTAGCAAAATTCCATTATAGTACTACAAATGCATTTCACCTATAGTTGTGTCAAAGTGTATGGTTTTTTATCTTCACCACTGTTTTTAGTTGTTTACTGGTATCGTCGAGCTTCTACACTGCATGTAATAGGTAGCGCTCGAACAGCATGACTTCCATTTTCCGAAGTGGTCTAAACGTACTGCGATTAGTTAAAATAAGGTTAAAGAAGATGTTTAGCTGATAAAGCCACTTTTAACTAACATAAAATAGGTAAGGTTAGCTAGCCCCCCTAATTTAGGATTAAACAACATGTCCTTGTTGCCAACTCCTGGAAGGAAGTTTTAAGAGAGCATAATAAATGAATAAATAAATAATATTAAAAGAGAAAAGGGGGATTTGTTTTGTTGTCTACTTACTCTGTCTTTCTTGCGGCAGTCTGAGTCCCAGGGGTCATGGCCTCCGCTATCAGATTTTTAGAACATAAAAATTTTATTTGTAGAATTTAAAAAATTTAGTTTAATCTATATAAAAATTTTGAAAACTCATATTTTAGCCCATGTTAAAGTTTTGAACCTAGTTCGGTTTATGCAATAAAAAATTCCTTCTCTACCCCTGTTGAGCCCCCATTGTTTTGTTGTCTATCTCGGGCAGTCGGGCTTGGGCGCAGCCCAAGACCGGCAGTGAGGTCAGTGTTCAACTAAATTTTTTGGAATGTGCCGATCCGGCACCCGCACCCTCCACTATGGTGACATATATGCCAGAGCACCCTTTGGCCGAGCTAGAGGCTTCCTCATGCTTCCTCCATTATATCTCCCTCCTTTCTATGGATTATTACCTCACTTAACTGATTGCTTGAATCTCTCATCTTGCATTGCACTAGAAATATGCGATAAGTATAGGCTATGGTGATTTGAAAATTTTGATAATACCTACTAATCGTTTTAAGTTGA
The DNA here is from genome assembly GCA_011799765.1 of Nymphaea thermarum. Classification (NCBI taxonomy): domain Eukaryota; kingdom Viridiplantae; phylum Streptophyta; class Magnoliopsida; order Nymphaeales; family Nymphaeaceae; genus Nymphaea; species Nymphaea thermarum. The sequence goes on along the minus strand of JAANDH010000076.1, from coordinate 304,708 downwards.
AGGATTTTACTAAGTTTAAAGGTTATATTAAATCCACTAAATTGTTCAGTTTCAATGCAAATTGAAGTTGAATTAATAATAGAGGTATCAAAGTGCTGATTATTAGAGTGTTAACAAAAATGCATCAATGTGCAAATGCTGTGGTAAATACCAAGCATGACATCATTTATCATAGGCCTGATCATGCATTGAGACTTGGAAGGGATGAAAAGTAGAGAGTGAATACATGACAAACAGTCGGTGGAAGGGAAGGTCCAATCAAAATTGCATGGGAAAGTGTTTGTCACAGGAGATTCATTTCAAAACCAAAGTGTGTAATTCTAAAGGGAAACACTATCCAGGCCATTCAGCTCAGCTGAACAAAACCATGCCGCTCAAACAATTATATTAGAGAAAACAAGATCACAAATAGCAAAAAACTTGGCTCCCATTGCCTCATACACATCCCACTTAAACATTTAATGGAAGTGGAGCACCAAATGATATACCATTAAATAAATATTTGATTTATTACGTCAAACAGACAACATAGTCTCCCTCTTCCATAACAAATTCATTTCAATTTCTTCATCATTTATAAAAGGAGTAGAAGAAACTAAACATAATGTCTCAATAGTTGAATTATATACATAATAAACTCCAAAGCATCTTTATAATTAAAATATATGACAGACATTACTCATCCTATACTAAATCCAACCTGCGATCATTACATCTATGGTGCATGAACTCAACACAAGGCTTATGACCACTGGAAATTTTCTCAACTTGTTAAGGTGAACCAAAAAACATAGGCATATTACACACCTTAGCTAAGTCAAATCCATAACAAGATTGTTTTGCTAGATACTGGTTTTCATGCAAAAATAAACAGAAGGACTGAAATTTCCTGAAATCACCAAGTATGCAATGCAATACATTCTCAAACAAAATCATAACAAAGGCAGGCTTCGGTCCTAAACATACTTTCTAAGCGAAGCACAACCTCAAGCCATGAAAATCACAAGTCAAAGTATAATTTTACAACTCACATAACAAGATTGAAAGCCATTTTCATAACCTTCATGGCATGAAAATCTCGGTTAAACACATCAAGAATCAAGCATACAGATTTTTTTTTATGTACATAGGCCTGCAGGCCTCTCTCATTCTCCGTACCTTTGGGTTTTGGACTACGTTGGAACATAGGTGGAGTACGATACACCAATAAACTAAAAGTCGTGATCCCATCGTTTATGGTCTAAAAGAGAAGCATCCACGAGAATGGAATAATTTTGTATAAGATACGCCTGATTTACACAAATCACGTTTACATCTTAATCTCCACACAGAAATCCCTCTATCTTCAACGCACTTCCTCCACACAGAAATTCCTCGATCTTGTAGCTAGACAATGCTTCCAAAGTTAGCTTAATCTCTTCACTACTGTGATGAACAAGATCAACATGCTTGGTGGTGGCTGCATATGATCAGGGCCACAAGCACTACTGCTTCACCATCATCGTCAACCTTACCCTTCTCAAATTCAAAAAAATTGGAAAAAAAAAAACAAAAAACCGCAACTCGGAAGCACGAATAGGTGGCAGATTCTTCAAAAACGCATATTTGGTTTTCCAATCAATCACTAAAAACGACAAAAAAATTGTTGCAGAATCTATCGAATAAATATGAAATAGAGATTCAAGAAGACAGTGAAATTGTATAAACATAGACATAGAGAAGCAAAATTAATCCCATCTTGATATTGGAATAAGATAGAAACTATGATAAAATGAAGTAAATAGCAAGAAATACAAGGTTCCATAGCCATCTCCAAAATGCTATTTATCAACTCCGTAGGATAAACATGGTGACCGATATAATAGGGTTTCATAAAATTTTCAAATAATAAAACTATAAGAGCAGTAACTGAAGTGTTGATAGGCAAGGGGAAAAGCGCGGTGGAGACTTTATCTGGGAAAACTAGTATATATTAAGGGCCTTTGTGTAATTTGGCATTTGTCCTACTTTACGCCCTTCATCTGCCCTGTTCTTGTCCCCTCCAGAAACCCTAATTCATTCGCTCGGGCGTCTCTGCGGTCTCCTGAGAGCAGCCGCGTTCTCCGTCTCGCCTTCCACAATGGTGCGCGCTCTCTCTCTCTCTGATTCGTGACATATCCACATCGGTTTACTTATCATCTGATCATATGCTTCAGTAATAGTTAATATATTAACTCCTCTCCTTGTGAAAAACGTAGATTGGATTTGTTGTGATTGCTTAAAAACTTTTTATTTCGGTTTTCGTTATTGGTTTTCCTTTGCTTGCATAATTCTCAGTTACTGTATTTTCCTCCTTTTGGTGCTTTATTTAGTTTGGTTTGTGCCTATTTATGAATCGGAAATGGCTCTTGGGATCTGTTAATCTATATTACCAAATGGGCAATTCCACGCTTAGGTATTTTCCCTTTTGAAGCGCATATGTTCTGCTTTTCCTTTAAACGTTGGGCTATTATGTGCCGATTATTGTGAAAATAAGATAAGCTATTCGTTGAAATTTGACTACGGAACTACTAGGGAAGAGCACCTTATGTAATTGGGTCATCAATGTTCTTTGTAAGATTTCGATTTAGTGAAATTGGTTGAGCGAATGCAACCTGATTTTATTGTGATGGTGTGGGTGCGTTTCAGCAAATTATCTTGGCATCAATTCATATGTCCTTTTCTCTTGGGGGATTCTTGGGATCATCACGCTTTATGATATCTTCTTTAATGTGTCTCTACTTCTTTACCTGTAAAATATGGCCACTGACCTCTAGGCTTACCTTGAAATAAGGAAGCTCAGGATCATGTATTTCACTTGTATGCTCTAAAGTGATTTAGAGTTGGTTATGGTCTATCATGATGAGTCACCTGGAAGTTGCATTTGAAGTTCTTAAAAATAAACAAGCTAGTTCTATTTTGAAGCCTTCCAGCACATGCACAATCTGTGGTTCTTCTTTGCTGAAACTTAAGATGATTACTTAGTGTGGTTTGTGGAGGTTAAGACTTAAAGATTACATGCTTTTTATGCTAATTAATTTTCACGTCTTCTAGAAAATCTGCCATTCATTCTGTCTTTTGGTAGGTGATGATGAGTAATATGGTACATGCAGGTGAATGTGCCAAAAACAAAGAAAACATATTGTAAGAACAAACAATGCAAGAAGCATACCTTGCATAAAGTTACTCAGTACAAAAAGGGTAAGGATAGTTTGGCTGCCCAAGGTAAGAGGCGGTACGATAGGAAGCAATCTGGATATGGAGGCCAAACAAAGCCAGTCTTCCACAAGAAGGTAAACCATCCCTCTCAGCTGAGAGCTAACTTTGGAAGGTGAAGTGGCAGTCTCTTACCCACTAAACTACGCTTCTTGTTTGCAGGCTAAAACAACAAAGAAGATTGTGTTGAGGTTGCAATGCCAGAGCTGCAAGCATGTGTCTCAACATCCAATTAAGGTTTCTCTCTCTCTCTCTCTCTCTCTCTCTCTCTCTCTCTCTCTCTCTCTCTCTCTCTCTCTCTCTCTCTCTCTCTCTCTCTCTCTCTCGCCCGTTAAGTTTGACCTGGAGTTCGGTTCTGCAGCGCTGCAAGCATTTCGAGATTGGTGGTGATAAGAAGGGAAAAGGGACGTCGCTGTTCTAGGTTCTTTTTCTTTGCTTTGCATCGAGGGGACACTGGTGAACATTGCGGTTCTTGTCAAGGCCTGGGGAACTTAAAGAAGCATCGTTTGTTGTTTACGGTCTCAAGCATGTATTAGTTGTTTTTGCACGCAAGTAGGAAAGGAAACAAACAGCGTGAGGCATTTCTTTCTTTAGTTAAACATGTTTTTAACGTAGACATGGTGTAGTACTATGCTATATAAATTTTTATTCACCTTGAATTTTTCAATCACTTGATCTTTTATGTCCATGGTTGATGTTTCGTTTCGCCTGGTTGGTGATGGTGAGCAATACCAGATTAAACCGGGACGTCGTCTGTCGGCGTAGATGGTACACCCTGTAGACGCTATCCATTGCTTGATTTGATTTTGTGTACTGTTAGAGCCTTCCTTCAAGTAGTTTTGGTGAAACATCTAGCCACAGTACGTCGGCAAATGTTTGATGGTTCTCTAGCTGCAGGACCCTCTCTCTCTTTTGTTTGCAATTTCCTGGTGGGTATCCTAGATTAATCAATCAATTAACAGTCGGCAGGAATTCTCGTAATCACACCTTTACCTTTGGAGTAGGGTCTACACATCAGAGGCTGAATAGATATATATATATATATATATATACAGAGAGAGAGAGGGTGCACTATTCGGATGAAATGCTCCTTCCTCTTTGGATAGCCATATTTTGAACGGCACCCTCAAATGCTAGTGTTATGCACCTATTGTTATGGTCCTATCCTATTACCGGATGATGATGCGGTTTCTTCAACAATGCCTCAATGTGTATTTTATCACTAGTCTTGTCACAGCTCACTTTATACAGCAAGGTGTCTGAAAAATATTTTCAATACGTCTTGTTAGTTAAGGCGCTGTCATACCAAGAAGATGAAGATCATATCTCAAATTTTTGCGTACATTAATAAAACAGGCAGAAAGAGATAGCCACCGCATGGGCCACATGCACACAGGTTCTGCTTCTTTATTCTTAGTTTTGTGAAGTAAGAAAAAGATTGAATGCATTCGGGAATACTCTGAATTAGTGTTAGACACATATACATGTTTGAGGTTCGATAGTCCATCCCAAAGACAACCCCTCAACCACAAAAATTGTTATTCATGTCGCTGCCATTTTTATGACCGACTGTCAAACAGGATGAGCCCGTAGGCTGTAACTGGCCGATTCCAAAGGCTGGATGTTTTACCGTTTCATCCTTCAAGCTTAAGAAAGAGGAGGTCGAGGGTTTTTCATCATCTCATGGTGGAAATACTCTCCTGATAGGTAACAAAAAGGTGGAGAGACAGTAGAACAGTATGCACCCTTAAAGGGATCCACCGAGGTCTCTGGACATCAAACTTGATGAACCAGCAGGTGATGAAAAGGATACTTGGCTGTGTAAAGCCATAGCAGAGACAGAGATATAGCGTATTAGAACAAGCGATGAGATTCACACAAAGACAATACACAAAAGGTAAACAAAAATGGTTATTACCCGAGGGCAAAGGACAAAAGCTGTCTTGCTAAATGTGATAACCCCAAAAGTCAGTCCCTTTAAGAAGAGTTACTTACGGCTTATCTAGAGATGGTTGCACCGGAAGAAAGAAAATGTGTAGGTGTCATTTTGGGAGTGTCTTCAGGTGGAATTTCCAATGGTGTGGGGCCGCCGCCACTGCAATTTTGTCATCTAAGGGACAGTTAGGACCATTTCCTCAAGATGTTGCTCAGCTTTCCATGAGAAATTTCTGCATATAAGGCTGCTGGTTCTCTTGAAAGTATCTCCATTTCTGTTCTTGATCACAAATATAAGATTGGATATGTGCTTCCAGTTATCATCGCGGCTTGGACCACTAAAGAGTGGTTCCCAAAGAAAGGCCAAGGGTCTGGCCGAATAGAAATGGTTAGCCAAACTGCAATTTCCTTTCTGTACCTAGAGAATCTCGGGGAGGCGCAGATGATGTTCTTTATGTCAGCCCTTAAGATGTTGGCCAATCTCTAGGCTCTCAGTCGTATTGGTATCATGCCTAATCCTACTCATCAATTTCCAAATGTGCCACATTGTTATAGGTAGACACATTTGGCAAACTACCTTCACCCATTTGGAGTTGGGAAAGAGTTTCTACCACCAATGAAATGCCTCTTCAAAACTCTCCGATTTAGGTATACAGATGTCAAACCTATCAGCCAGAAATTTCCAACATTTACCTACCAAGAGGCAGCTAATGAACAAATGATGGATAGATTCTTCTTGCATTCTGCAAAGACAGCATCTGTTTGCCAAGGCAAAGCCCATCTTTGGCATTCTGTCTCGTGTCAAAAGTCTTTTCTCGGCGGCAAGGTATGTACACTATTGGGCTCTAGGGAGTGCCACATTCTTCCACACTAATGGCTTGTTTTTATCCTTCTCCCTGTGTAGTCTGATTGACTCAATAGATGTCTTTGCGACATCTATCTGGGGCTTTCCAATGGTCAAATATATCAGGATGTCTGATTTAGCAGTCAAGGTGGATTGATTCAAAACAATGGATAGCCATGGGGAGCACACTCACTGGCCAAGGTCATGCTTGTGAATGGAGATCATATCATGGACGGAGGCGCCTATGAATTGTGAACATAGAGGGAGGTCAGAATCATGGAGGATATGTTCCACAATGCCCCATCCCCAAATTTTCGACCAGAAATTAGTAGATCTTCCGTCACCAATTCTCCAATATATTTGATGATTGACGTCGGACCATCCCCAGATCACTCCTTTCCATGCCCATGAACAATGTGGTTTCACACGGAAGGTCCATAAACTCTTACCTTTTAAGTATTTAAGCCTCACCAATTCTGCCTAGGGAGAATTCGACATTCTGGCTCTTAGGGCAAGAAAGATCACTTGTGCCTTGTTATAATACTGGAGATCCCAGAACTATTCTCCCCTTTCATCCTTAGCGTGCATAGACCCTTCCAACTAACCAAATGGAGTTTTTTTCTGATTCTCAGTGTCACCCAAGAGGAATCTAGCACAGAGTCGTTCGAGCATAACAATGACAGAGTTGGGAAGTCGGAAAGCCATCTTCCAATAACTGATAATTTGACTCAAGACGTGACAGATCAGGCATTACCGACCTCAGTATGAGAGCATCCTCCTTTTCCAAACTGCCCGCTTCTTGTCAATCTTCTGCATGAGAGTCCCACATATCTCGTGGTTTAATGTACTCCTAAAGAGGGGGAGGCCGAGATATGTAATGGGGAGATGAGATTGTTGCCACTGTAGGGACCGATCGATCAACTGCGTCCGAGATTCATCCGCGTGGAAGGGAATAAAAGTAAATTCACCAAGAGCCGTTTGATCACTAAGATAGAATCTAGGTCGCACATGAGCATGATATCATCCCATAGAAAAGGTTAGGGGAGCTTACTTGGATCCCTCCAAATTTGGGGATTTTGATTTTCTCCGCCATAGATAACTTTGGGTCTACGGGAGAGAATCTCCATCACCACAGTGAAAACTGAAAAGGAACGGGGAGATTGGGTCATCTTGTCTCAAACACCTCTAGCTATTAAAAAATTGGCCCTCTTCCATTGATGACTATGGCGTCAGAAACGGTTTCTAAACATAGCATAATTCTGGAGACCCAGTTTTCACAAAAGCCCAAGTGTGTCACTGAGTTCTGCAAAAACCTCCATTTCACTCTATCATAGGCCTTAGACAAGTCCAGATTGAGGAGCACCGACTGGTCAGTATGGTTATCAAGACTATTTAGCGTAGCATGACATAGAAGAATCTGCTCATGAATGAAAGTTTAGGGGAAAAAGGTGCCTTGGTCTTTCTAGCCAAGACAGTTTTCATTCTTGTCACCACTATTTTGGAGATAATCTTGTAGATGCTATTGCAACGCGTTTTGCTGCTTCGTGATGAGGACAATATGTGAACGATTGATCTTTCGCACTATCTTACCAGATGTAAGGAAATCTGAAACAACTTTTAAAAACATCAAAGTCCACAATGTGCCACAACTTTTTGGAAACCATATGGACCCAGTGCTCTGTCCGTTCCCAGCGCGAAAAGTGGCAGCCTGGATTTGCGCTATACCAACTGGTTTGCATAGATCCACATTTTCTTGCAGGGAAACGACTGGCCCTTCAACAAGGTCTGTCGGAATATTCACCCTCTCAGTATTATCGCTAGAGAAGTTGCAGAAATAGTCTTTATAAAGATTGTGTGCTGTCATCGGGTCATCCGAGTGAATACCATTGACTTGGATGATGTTAATTTTTCTTCTTTCGGCTTTTGTTGTGAAATTGAGATTGAAAAAGTTTGGTATTTCGGTTGCCCTCATTGAGCCATCTGACGCGAGATTTCTGTTCCCAGAACATCTGCTTCTCTTTTAGGGATGTTTCAAGCTCCTTTCTAATCATCCGCTCCGTGTCGTTTATGACAAGTGGAGAGACTGTCCCATTGAGTTGAATTTCTTTCAATTGGTTCCTAAGGGAACTGATTTTCACTGGGATATACACATGCCTTCTTCCTTTTGGCATTCTTTAATTTTGAGATAAGGCGTATCATAACGCAGCCTCTGGGATCGATATTCCAGCATTCTTTAACATTCTTCTGGCATAAGACTGTCCTCTGTTTCTCACTGATACGGGTTAGAAAAACAGTGTTGTGATAAGAGGTGGAACGGGGTAAAGCGGAAAATGACAAGCAAAAATGACGATCTAGATACCATTCTTGATTAACCATAGTCCAATCCAATTTTCAGTTGACTCTAGCTTCAACATTTCCATTATTTTATTGCACCATGTGAACCTGTTCGTTGGCCCCACAGTTGTGAGATTGTTAGAGTGAATAAACTCATTAAAGTCACGGCGAGAGGCTGCATCAGGGAACCTTCTGGTTTTGTCTTGAGGGCCACTCATAGAATACTAAAATCACCTATGACTGCTGTGGGACCATAAGATGCCATGATCGAAAGGGAAAGGGATGTGAGGCGTCGTGGGAATCAAGAGCAAGCCTCCATGGCCACAACATCTCCTTCGCTGATATCCTCCATGGCATGGCAGTTTGTTCATTGTCCGGGTTTTGTGTTATCAGGACTGTTCCTCTGCTCTGTTGGCATCATAGCCCGCAAATCATCTTCACCCTGATCCCTCTGGGTACCTTCATAGAGCCCAGCCCTGGCCCCCTATTACTGTTCCATGCTCCTTCACTAACATCATATTTTTACCTGCGGCCTTTCTTGCAGTGCCGCTTGCATTTCCACAAGTAGGGTCCTAAGGACCCAGCAACCTTGGCCCTCCCAGGGGCCACCTGTGCGACCAACAAAATGAGGAGAGGGGGAAGGCGTACCTAATGCATCCTATCTAGGAGGCTATAGTGCACGTGGCGAAGAAGATGCAGCGGGCATGTCCTCCTTATTCCGCTGGTTGCGTGATCTTGCCTGAACGAAACCTGACAGGGGCTTGATAAAACTGTTCGGTGTGTGACTCAGTCTGGTGGGTGGGGTCGCTGGGCAAACCTGCATGTGCTATTGGGAAGGTCTTCGCGATCGGAATTTGGTCGTTCCTCTGTTGGTAGCGTCTCTCTTTGTTACCGTCTCTCCCATAAAAGAAAATTCTCGGTTGGAGGCCAGAGGGGTTTCAAAGTCCTTGATCTGCCACGCATCATCGTCATGGTTACGGGGATCTTCATCCTGGGCAGTTTCTGTGTTCTGCTCGCTGAGCGACGAGAATCGGTTAGTGTTAGGAGTCGTATCACAGGGACCTCCTGGTGAGCGTTCCGGTTACGTCTGCCGTTGCAGGCGACGGCCACCTCGTTCCAACCCTGAACAGCCGACGTCGCTTGTGACGGTTGATTATTCTCAAATAATTGGCAATCCTCAGTGAGGTGAGCCGTAGTCCTACACTGCGTACGAAACTTTATTTGGGGCTCATACTAAACTCGTGATGTCGCCTTTTCCGCATTCTAGCTCTACCATCGAACGTGGAATGAAGGAAAGGGGTTACCTCTACACATATGCGTGCATAGCCAATTTTGAGTTGTATTTTGGGTGAAGGGATCTGCTTCGACAAAGGAACCTCGCAACGCTCTGGACACTGCCCCATATATTCGTTTGTTTCATAGGATAGACGATAAGCCTGGAAGACGCACCCACAGAGGCACCTTCAAAGAATCCTCGATGCTCAAATCCATACCGAGAGTCCAATGGTTCACCACCAGAGGTCGAACACCTAACCTCCAGGCTTGCTTCCTCAGAATGACGTTAAGATCTTCCATGAAGTCCACCCGTACCAGAAAGTAACCCTTCCCCACAAAAGAGAAATGGGGGTAATGGATTTCATACCATAAGGAGCGCAGGCCCGAGATGAAACAGCTGGCCCCCGTCGTTCCTTTTCCTAAGATAAAAGCTTGGTTCTCATGGAAGCACTATTAATAAAAATAAATCAAGTCTAGACTGAGCTTATTACGAAAGTGTTCTTTCTAAAGCACGCACCACAAGGATGGTTGTTCACGAATATCTGATCACAGATTTTATCAAGTTAACTTAACCAGGTCTGACCTCTGCCATAGACTACAGTCAAGGCAGGGGAAAAGTCTTGATTTCTTTTTAAGTTTTAAATAGGATTATCCACACATCTTGAGGCCGCATTGGCATTTATTGCTCGCCTTTGCAACTTCATGACATAGTGATTTTAACAAAGGTTCTGTCCGAATTTATAGGTTTATGGTACCAATTTACATGCATATGGTTTATAGTTTACAACAAATCACGAAGTCTTCGACGTTTAAATCAGATTTGGAAGCTAGGACCTCATTGTCATGAATCACTTCCGGCTCCCTCCTGCATGAAAAATTTCCAATTTCACTAGGCATGGAATTGCACCACATAATGTCCTCGATTCATATTTTGAAGGAAAATACTTCACTTTGGTTGAAAGAAATGAAGATGTCCAAGAAGTGAAGAATGTCCATCCAGTAGTAAATCCCTACCAACATGGTAGATTTTTACCGGAGATATTTTCTCCCGATTCTTTCTTTCTTAAGTTTAACAGAGCACAGAAAAATGTCAGATCTAAGTGATTCAGAGTAAAGGGTACCCTAGAACATGCTCTCAGGATACTTTACATTGGTAAAAAAAAAATAAAGGTCCCCGAAGTAATCAATTTTTTTTTTTGGTGGGAAAGCTCTCAGCTTATTTTTGGTTGCTTGAGGAGAACTTTAAACAGAAATTCCATTTCATTTTGCATCTCACTACAGTATCCACATACTTTCAAAAGAAATCTTGCTTAGTACTTTCTTTTCCACATTCAAATATCGTGGACCCCTATTGCGTCAAATATAGAACATCCCTCCACCAGTCCCATCCAAAAGCCCGAACAATTCAAGCGACGATCTGAGGAAAACTTTTTCAGCGTGGAAATCTTCTCAGTGAAGAAAGCCCACATTCGTATGTGTTGGAAAGAGAGAGAGAGAGGTAGAGAGGCCAAAATCGACATTCTTGCATTCGAACTAGACATTTTTCTTAGGAATATGGACATTAGATCATTGCTGCTCATTCAAGAAATGATTAGAAGATTATTTTCATATCCATTATTATTCACAACGGGACGAAGTGGATCTGTCCTCCAGACACCATCAACGATGAACTTGACCTGCAATGCACACCCAGGTAGAAGAAAACGGTAAAATGTTAAAACATCTACTAGCAAGAAAACATGAAAGTTAATATCAGGAGATGGTGATAGCTGACTAACCTCATACCGTCCAGGATATAGCTTCAAATTTAACACGAATATACCTGAGCTTGTTCTTTCCATTCGCCTCTGAAAAGTTCCGTATTATACAGAATAGTAGTCAGAAAGATATTAACGTACTTTGCATATTAACGTACTTCCGAAGACCGTGTTCGCCATAAAGCAATTCTTGCAGTAACATAACAGCAAAGATAATGGCAAAGATAATGAAGAAACAAACTTGCAACTAACACCTTTAAACTAAACAGCAATTAAGCAAAAAATTCCCTTGTGTGTATTTTTTCCCGTTTGTGTTCCTTGTCAATCAAGCTTTACACATTTTTTTCCTATTTAGTCATCCACCTTCATGTCTGATGTCATATTCAAAAAGCCAAAATGCATGCAAAATGTTTTTTGGATAGATATGAATGTAAGAATATTTGCTAACAGAAAAAACGTGGATTTTAGACACAGCATGGCTAGAAGCCACCATTCGTAGCAGATCTCCACTTCCAGAAAGAAAAATCTGAAAGGAATTATTATAGTTGAGGGAGAAAAAAAATGACCCTCTAGGTGCGATAGAACTCTTTCTGATCACATCGTTGACCTCAGGTTCACATTTTAACAAAGGACCTGCTTACAACCGAATTTGCAAGACAGAATCATTAGTTTGGCATTCACCTGCTTAATTGGCAATTGATCGCAATGCAGATGCTTCAAATTTTGCCGACTACGAATTGACAGCAAATCATGGAACGGGTGACCCTTGGCAATTTCATGCTCAAGCTTCGCCTCTCTCTCTCACTAGGAGGAGGAGAACAGACAGAAATAGTCCAGACCATCATATCAAAGTAATGAGGAGACCATAAAACAACATATTGCTTATACTTGGCAAATAATCTGTTTTCCTACTAAAATAACTTTGCGTGTCACATAAAAAATATTTTAAAATGATATAAGAATGATAATAATAACATTCAAAATGTACTTGAAAACAAATATGCACTTGCATGCACTTGACAAAATTCGACAACAGAAAAACAAAAAAATACAAAACATTCAACTTAAGTTTATACCGCTCAAAGTAAACTATTTATCATTATTTATTTAATCTATATATATATATATATATATATATATATATATATATATATATATATATATATATATTTACTAACATCAATCCATGATTTTACTAGAAACTTCCAAGCCGAAGTTGAGAACTCATCCTAACAATCAGTCAAAATCTACCCAGCATTTCCTTTATGAGGCATTGAAGAATTTGGATACCATGCCAGGAATGTCAACCAGAACATTTAGAACATTCTGGGAATTGAGAAGTCCAAGTAGTGTCCTAATCACTGCTTTCCCGTAGCAGGTATTGCAGGAGAAAAATATCTACATGGTAAAAACAAGGTGCCGTGATATGCACTGCCATGCCATTAGAAGCATCCAGCTTCGTCCAATTGATAACGTAGAAAGGAATAAAGCTTCAAGAGATAAGCCCAAAGTAGGCAAACAAAACGCTAAAGCATCTAGTCATCAGATTAGAAAAGCCACTCATCGGTAACTACTAAGCAGGTAAGGTCATTGCAGGACATTATACATACAAAGGTCCTAAAGAAAATACTTTGAAATGTGAACTAAAAAACATAAGATGCAACAAGAAGAAATGGAAGTACATTCAGTAAAAAGAGAAAACTGATATATCTAATCAGGAAAAGTAAGTACTAGTTTCTTAAGCACAACATTTATTATCACAAATCATGTATTTCAAGGGAGACATGTAGGCATTGGCATTTTTCTAAAAACATTTCTTGAATTCTAGCGGTTGAGACCAACTTGAGTAGAATCAATATTAATTAATTCTGCTTTAAGGTTTCACGCATGTAGTACTCGTTAACTTGATTTTGTCTTGTGGAACATTTATAAATAAATAAACTTACAAATTTACTATGTCTTTTGCACTAAACCTAGTGCGGGCTTTCCTATATGGGTATGTGCTATATATATATAATAGACTGAACAGGAAACACGTTAAACAGAAAAAAGTACTGCCTTGGAAAACAAAGCAATGTTACAAGAAAAAATAAAAAGAAGGGGCCACACAAACAAAAGATAAATAGGCGAAAATAGGTATTGATATTTCCTAAAGGATTTTCTGAAAAAGGTAGAAAAGAAATGCAACTTACCAACATAAGGACTAGTCTGTCAACGGCTAGTTAATGATTAGCCGACCAATGTTTATACCCCAAAAAAAAATACTTTCTGTAGCTACTCAAACAAATTCCCAACAGGATGAGAACAACTTCTTGAGACCTTTTCCAGAAGGGTAAGCAAATAAATTGTTCTTGTGATTTTCTCATTCTTTCTCTCTAAAAGAACAAACAAGTGCAGAAGAAATAAATGAATAGAAAAATTAGATGATGACACCTAGTAATACACATTAGTTGGAAACTTGGAAAGCAACAAACCTGGCTTGTCCAGCCATCAAAAGATCCTGCTAGAAAAACATTATTTGCGGAATTTGACCAGACTATGCAAGCAGTCCGTAGAAGACTTAAAACCCTTTGAGCCTTCTCAATTCGTTTTTGTTTTTCTTCTGCAACTTTTTGTGCTTCCCTGTTGTGCAAAAGTAAAATATTCACCAATTTGACAAAGTTAAAAATTAAAATGTTTTGATTAGATACATCATGCCATGTAGGGTGCAGGAAAATACATAATCTCGAAGCCCATCTTGCCTTCCAGTATTGCTAACTTAGCACGAATTGATCTCAATTTAGCACGAGATTTCATAATTTCAGTTTCATGAAACTCCCAAGCATTAGAGAGCTCATGCAATTTCTCCAAGGAGTTCCCATACTCCTGCACAAGTAGACCCAAAATGAGAATGCATGACAAATGTTAAATATTTTTCGGATAGTACTCGTTTTCAGCAAATTGATCTCTCAATCTATTAACATGCCTACAATGAGCAGAAAGAAGTGACCAAAGTCACTTTACCACACCACTCACAAAAAAGTAGAAACATTATAAGCTACTTACTTCAATATGTAGCATTACTGAAGTATGTAATTGACTTGGACAACTACAAGTAAAAACAGGAAAAGTTGTTTGTGTTCTTGTGCTTCCTTTCCTAAGATGATATTTCTCACTGTCTAAAAACAATCTTCTCCCTAAAGTAGAATCACTTTTGTATCAACAATTAGCCAATTACCACGAAATATGCTAAATTTAGAAAATTCCTAGAACTAGAAGCACTATGTTTTGACCATTTTTTCAAGTCACACATTTTAATGGCAAGTTACTTCCATTTAATGTGCATAGTTAGCAAAAGACCTAAATATTTTGAAAGCTACTACATAAGCTAAACCTGGGTTATCCTGAAATCTATGTAAACACGGGTACTGCTCCCCAACTGTATCGGTACGATACCGGTACGGGTGCAGCCCGGGTATGCCGTTGACCGTCTCGGGTACGTCTACGTACCCGAGGTTGAATCCGACCATTTTTGAACTTGGTCAAAGTTGACCGAGTCCAAAATTGTCCGCTTTAGGTTTTTAACGTGTTCTACATTTTAACGTGGTTTACATTTTTCATGTTAAAAATATTGTAACCATAGAGAAAGATGGTTCTGCTTCTTCACCTTGTCTTCACCAACAGAGACCAACGACGGGAGGCGATTATCCACTCCGGCGAACGGCAAGCGGCGAATGGCGAGAGGCAAACAGCGAACATAAAGGTTTGCAAGCTCTTTGTTTTGGTCTTGCTTGGTTTCTAGGATTTTCCGATGCAGTGATTGGTTTTATCTGAAGGATCTCTCATTTGTTTTGTGAAGATCGAGCTCCTTTCTTCATTTTGTGTTCTTTTGTTTTCTCATATATGCCTTTCTAAGCATTCTTGACCGGTTAATGGTCATGCCTATGTCTTAAGTTTGTCGTGTGTCCATGTGGTACTCAAGCGAAAGTGGCAGAGGCTGTATTTGCCACCTGCCACCAGCTTGCATATATAGATGCAGAGAGAAAAATAAGTGTTTTTCTTTCTTTTCCACCATATTGATCCCTGTATGAAGAAGGTCAAGATGGTAACGGAGTAAGCAGTTTTTCTCTCAATTCGTCCTTGGTATACTGAAGAAGTGTATGCATAAGACTGTATATTTTGTGATTGCTGCTGTGTTAATAAGGGAAAATGGTGTTTGGAGATATCTTATTTCCTCTTTGTTTTCATTTTTCTTACTCCAGAGTTGTTCAGAATCTTCAGATTGACTTTTCTGGTTTTCCCCTTCCTCCTTTTACCTAGCTGCTCTTCATTTTTCACTTGAAAATTGTTTAAAGTGGCTTGTCATGAGCAAGAGTGATGAAGGTCGCGAGCTCCTCCTTCAAATAACACGATTTCCATATGTTTGGTAGATCATCTGTTTTTTGTGTTTTTTTTTCATTTGTGCTTGCAATGTTTTCTGGTAGATCATCTATGATCTAACATTTTTTTTTACGTGCTTGAATTGCTGATATATATTTTCGGTTATTGGTTATAGTTTTTTGCTTTTGAGACATAAGTTGCAATTGCTGATAAAGAAAAGGAACGATGCCTACAAGTGGAAGTGGAAATATGGCAAGCAGCAGTAGTAGTGTTACTGCTGCAGTAGAAATGGATTCATCTCAGCCTCTTTGGTGCTATGTGAAAAAACTAAGAAAAGCTGGTGGTGGTGGTGGAAATATAATTTTTTCTTGCAATTTTTTCATAAACATTTTACTGGTTCTTATACACGTTGCAAGGCACATTTATTGCATATCAAAGGCCATGGAATTATACCATGCAAAAAAAATTAGCAAAGAATCGATGAAGAAATTGAAAAAAGAACAAGATGCAGCTGAAACAAAACTTTTTGAAATGTATTGATGCATTTGGGGAGTATAAAGATGTTGAGTATTTAAAAGGGCTATTTATAGAAGTCATCAAAGAAGTTGGTGAAGACAATGTTGTGCAAATTATTCCTGATAATGCTCCAGTTTGCCAACGAGTAGGGATGAATTTGGCAAGTAATCCCAAGTATAGTCACATATTTTGGATTCCTTATGTGGCACAGTACAAATCTAGCACTTAAAACTTAAAAGTGTTTGCAACCCATCAAAAGAAGATACAAACACTGTTAAATTGTGCTCATGGATTGAGGAGCTTGAGCATGATGTCAAAAACATCAAAAATTTTGTTGTAAACCACCACAATGCTCTTGCTATATTTAATAAGCATTCTGATTTCAAATTGTTGAAGGTAGCAAAGACTCGTTTTACATCCATTATTGTAATGATGAAAAGAATAAAGCAGGTGAAACATACATTAACACTTACCGTGACTGACAATGATTGAGAGTTTTATCGGAGTGATGACATTGTGAAGGCTCAAGAAATTAAAAAAATGTATTTTAGATGATGAATGGTGAGATAAGATTACATATTTTCTACAGTTTACAGAGCCTATTTGGCAGATGCTGAGAGAAGTTGATAAAGAAGGGCCCATGCTTCATAGAGTTTATGATATGTGGGACAACATGATTGAAAAAATTCAAAACATCATTTTTAGACATGAGAAGAAGAATGGTGCACTTGATAATTATGAGTTTCTCAATCATGTGCATAAAATTTTAGTAAGAAGATGGAATAAAAGCAATAACCTTTTTGCATTGTATGGCACATCCTTAAATCTCAAATATTATGGACAAACATGCTTGGCAGGAGGTATTGGTCGTGTTCCTCCTAATCGAGATCCAGAAATATCAAACAATAGAGACATATGTTTGGGAAGACTATTTTCTGATTCTCATCGGTTGAAAATAATAAATAATGAGTTTGCGAGCTTCTCTGGTGAAAGAAATGATTCATTACAAGTTGCAATGGCAAGAGATGAAGAAGATACTGTTAATTGGTGGTTATGTTTTGGAGCATTGACACCAAATCTCCAACAACTTGCGTTGAAGTTATTATTCTCAACCTACAACCTCTTCATGTCGTCAAAGAAACTGGAGCACTTATTCTCAAATTCACAACATCAAGAGAAATAAGCTAACTAGTAAGCGAGCAAAAGATTTAGTTTATGTACTCCAACCTATGCTTACTTTCACGTACTTCAGATGATTACAGGTATTTTTTTTTTTAAATCATTGATATGTATACATATGTATATTATGTTGGTTGTTTAAAGTTGATATTAACTTAAAATCATATTGTGATTTTGTTGCAACTTGCAGTTCAAGATCCTCCAAGTATTGGGATGTTAATCTAGAGGACATTGACGTGGAACTTGAAAGAGAATATGATTTGCATGCTCTTAATATGGACCTTACAGAACCTGTTGTTCCTTCTGATCTTGATGATGCGACTGAGGAGAATAAAGAAAGTTGATATATTTTATATGTTAATTACTTCCATACTTTGTTTAGTAGTATGATAGTATCTATAAATTTTGATCATCATTTATGAATATGTTATTCTGTTTGTAATTTTTTGGTATATGTACATATATATATATATATATATATATATATATATATATATATATATATATATATATATATATATATATATATATATATATATATTATATGTGTGTGTGTGTGTGCGTGTGTGGCCATACCCCCACACTCAAGTTTTTTGAAAATGGTTCGTACCCGTATCCGCACCGGTACCCGTACCTATGTGACATAGCCTGAAATTTTCTTCCCATGCCGTCAACAGCATGCGCCCTTTGTTCTATAATAAGAACATGCGAACTATATGCACTCCAAAGATTTCCTTATGCCTACTAAGATGATATGCAATTTAAAGCTTCATATCAAGTAAGAAAGCATGTAAAGTTAATCTAGTCCAGTGCTAGAAAAAATTCTTTTAGAGACAACGAATATTATATATTTTTCAATAAAATATTTAAACTTATATTTTAAATGTGTCATAGTATCATAAGATACAGTCTTAACCTTTGACCTTATGACATGTGAAGTTGTCTCACGTTCACTTCTTGGACATGTCCTAGTCATTTATGCATCTCTTCATGTGGTCTAAAATGTGCTTCCTTCTCTGTTAGCTGTTTTCTGCAGCTCCTTTAAACCAATTTCTATTCACTACCAATTAACAACAGAAATAACGACAGCAGTAACAGCGATTGCCGATCAAATGAACAATGATATTATCAAGTTTAATAGAAATCACTGATGCCAATTTAGAAAGGATGAACCTATGAAGCATAAACTCTTGTGTTTCAAGGTTACAGCTTCTCTCAAACATTAGAGCACTGTTTGAAAAGCAAAACAGTTTTTTATTATAAAAAGGAAGTGAAATTTTCAAAATATCAGACTAATAGCAAATTATGACATTGTTACAACATCAAAATATAGTTTGAAAATTCATTTTATCTATTTACAAAAGGGATTGTAAAATACTTCTATCTTTTTTCATTTCTGAAGAAAATATATATATTTTTTCTTACCAATATTATTAAACACCAAATGCTGCCTGAGATTTCCACAGATCTGCACAAGATCCCATAATATCTCAAAGGATCAACGTGCAGCGATATTATTGAGAGCAATATCTGGGTTATCTTTTTAGACCTGTCCGCTTTTGCCATATTGAAATAGACAAAAGTTTAAAACATCACATTTTTATGTAAGTGTCAAACTTTAAGCAGGATGTCAAAAGCATGCTCATGGGATGTGCCTTTTGCACAAGCCCTTCCCCTGAAAATTTGCTTTGTTAGGGAGAGGTTTAACACAGCTTTCTCATGTCCTGCTTTTCAGCAGGTATCAGCAGGTATTCTTTTCACCTCAAGTGAGAAACAGGTGCTCTTTCATCTGAAAGAGTGCTTTCATGATTAAGCAATTGGCCCTAAAAGAAAGAACCAAAGAAATAGTAGTTATTTGTACATGAATAAGTAACCGAAGTCCATTCATAAAGTCAAGGTGATTGAGGTCATGCAGTATAACTAAAAATTCACCACTTGAACTCATTCTATTTTAACAATTTTGGATTTCAGAAATTATATATATATATATATCAACATTATGTGCTTTCCAGGAAGGGAATGACATATAAGCTTCATGAAAGCAACATTATGTGCTTTCCAGGAAAGTGAAAAGAATAATAAAAGTGCATCACACATGGAAGCAATTCATCATAAATAATGTACAAAGCCTGCACTACAGCTATATCAGGAAAAGGTCTATTTACCAACCTCACTCCAATTATGAGCACTTGTCCCTGATCTGACTAAGTGGATCATTGATGATAACTCTGACTCTAATTTTTTAATGCGGGACCTTATGCTTTCTTGGTAACTCTCATCGTCATCCATACCATTTTGGTTGTCGAGATCTACATCGTCATTGCTGGACTTTGAAGAAGTAAGAGGCCTTCTACCATTTCCATTAACTTCTCCATTTGAACATGCCCCAAGGCCAGAAAACAGGACTATGATCAGGAGAGTGCCCATTATCTAGAAAAAAAAAGGCGCAGGGAGAGAAAGAGAGATAAATACCTCCTGAATTGGTATCTACGTGGTTATGTTCTCTCGGACTCTTTACCCTCCAAATGTGATGAGGATTAGCACCATCATCATTATTGTTTAAACCTTGGACGGAGTGCTGTTCAGACCCATCCAAATGGACTTCATTGGTGTTGGATGATGAAGGTCGCGTGTTTCTCTCACCATTGCTCATTGCTGCCTTTATAATGAAACAGAAAACCAAAAGTGCATTTTCAAGTTAATATTAAAAGTAGACATACTGTAATAGTAAGGGTTTTCACAAATAATTTATTCAATCAGCAACCTTGACATGGAATAATCATAAAACTATTTTGCTTTCCTAATGAACAAATTGGCGGGAACAGAAACCATCATAATAGAAAGCTAACCATAAGGAAACTTCTTCGTATGACAGGAATGAATTTTATAAATAGAAGGATATGAGTTCACAAACGGATTCAATCAGCAACCTTCACAAGGAATGATTATAAGACCATTTTGTTTTCATAATGCACACGTTGGGGAAAAAGGCAACCATACATAGAAAGCTGGGAAACTGCTCCGTATGACAAGAATGAATTTTGCACATACAAAAGAATATGAATGCAAGGCCGTATCATTCTCAAAAAATGGTTTAACAAAACTTTAATATTTACATTGTGCAGCTATATGCAGATTAATAAAAGAAATGAATGGACCCGGACTCTGATCAGAACTCCCTAAAAGAAACTCCTGGAAATCATTTGGAAATTGGAACTACTAATTGCACTCATCATCATGTTTGCCATTGAGGCCATCGTATTATATGGAATTTAAATTCAGACAAAAGAACAAATGCCTTCTATGGTTCTACAAACTTCTGCCGAGGTTCAAAGAAAGAAGGAAACGTCCAACAACGGTTTGTGAGAAAAATGCAACCCAAGCAAGATTCAACAAACTGTTTCCAATCATTCTACATGAACATGTAATGGATTTACTTACAGGGGACCTCCACATTCTGTCACCATACATCTTTGTCAGTTCTCTCCAAGAGGATGTCGCCTCTTCTCTCGTTTCTTTCCTTCTTGATTCGTTCCCTTTTTTCTCGCTAGGTTCGATTGTTAAAAAGGCCGCTCTCTCTTTCTCTAGCCGGCTCAAGATACCCTCAACTCCTCCACCATGCTTCATTTCCCTGCCAAACAAAAACCCAACATACTTCACTGCAATTAAGAGCATCCAAAGATATTTCATATCAGAAGTAATCACCAATACCCACGTCGATTCATGTAACAAAGAAGAAGAAGAAGAAGAAGTTGAGGTCGACAACGCAGATGAAGAATATGGGGCGGAAGGAGAAAAGTCCCCCAAATCAGAGCGTAAACAGGTATCCGGATACTGAAAACGGTCGTTATTCGTTTCCTCAATCTGCCAATCTTCCCCTCTTTCTTCACCTTCCTCCCTTCGGTCCCAGCCGGCCGATAGCCACCCACCTTCCTTAACGATAGCATTCACCAAATCTGTTCGCCCCGCCGCTATTAACTCCTCCCTGGTAGGGAACATATTTGGTCTCTCAGACCTTTTCATGAACTCAAAAATCTCGTCCTCTAGATCGAAACCGCCATCAAAGTTCGACCTCCTCAAGGAGACGGACCCATTGCGGAACGTCGACCCTATGACTGTTCGGGCAAGTTTTGGCCGAAAAGCGACGTGGGTGGGCTGGTTTCTGCAAGAAACGGAGGACGTGGAGAACGAACGACATTCGGAAGAGGAGGAGGACAGGAATAAGGCATGGTGGTGGTGGTGCAACGCCATGAATCCGCAGATGACCCTCCGGAAAAAGCAAGCACACGAGACATGAGCATCAATTTCTGAGGCTCCTTTGCCTTCTTCTTCTTCTTGTCCCGTTCTGAAGGGGAATTTTTCTCAAAGAAGCAAAGAACTCTTGGTACGAAAAGTTCTGGAAAGACATTGGTTTCTAGTCAAAGGTGGCAATGAGGACGATGACTCCCAACCATTTGCTTCTTCAGCTGAGAGAAGAGAAAGAGAAAAAAGAAAGAGAGAGAGAGACAGAAAGAGAGAGAGACAGAGACAGAGAGGTAAAGAGCCAACGGTGAGGGGAGGAATTCTAAGCCCACCAACAGAGATTCGAAAGATGGAAGAACGAAGAAGTAGTTGGGTAAAAAGGGGAAATAAGAGGAAGAAACGGATAACTGGAAGTGTGCACGAGAAACATGGCAGTCTCTCCTTATTCACCTGACGCAAATTCCGTTTTATTTCTAAAGCTCAGCTTGTGGTCGTACTATTGGTATATTTACTACTTAGAGAATTTTAGAGAGAATCCTTAGATTTCTTCGTTCCGGATTGGATGGAGGACCCCTCCAGCTTTTGCGTTTAATCATGATTCTGATGCAATGTTGGAGCGGCCATAATTGGACAAAAGTAGACAAAATGATGGTTGAACGATATGTATACACTAAAATTTTAAAATGTATGAATAAAAGGAATATAAATTGTCGTCATAAACCATTATCTCATTGTTAATATTAATGCAGCAACTATTTTTAAGTGATAAATTTTTATTATTTTAACCATTGACGATATTCAGTTTATATCTAAATAGATAGGAAACAATCTTAATCTTGAACTTTTTGAAATTAATGGATTGAAAAAAAACAAGAAAATGGTGGTAAGTCATTTTTGTCAGCTAGTATTAATTCAAAATTTTTTTTCAGCTTATTTTTCTTTTAACTGTCCCTGTAGAAAGCATCAAATGTTGAAATTGTTTTTCATCTATCTAATAAATGTTTAATACCTACTAATATATATGTTTCACCAGCGGCGAGGTGCATTCTATCGCTAAAAACCATGGTCAAGTAATTGGTCGTCTTAAATATATATATATATATATATATATATATATATATAATCATTAATTTTCCATTTATTGAATGTTTAAATAGATAATTTTATAAAAAAATTACAAACTAACAACATGATTTTTAAGGATGTCTTTGTAGTTTCTTAATATCACTGGAAAAAACATGTATTACTATATTCTCCTGATGCGGCAACAAATATAATTTTCCGTTCCTTTCAAAATTAATAGAAAATTGTAGATATTTTTCAAATGTTCTTATATAGTTACCACCTCGAAATCTTTGTGTTTTGCCAATTTTTTAACTTACAGCAAATAACTTACTGCTAATGACCAAATTTTCTTGGGAAGACACAGAAACCTCACTTTTAAAATATATGGATCTTTCTCTTTGTCTGGTTTCTTTTAAAATGGCAATTAGACGCATCTTTAAAAAAAACACTAGAACATAAAAAAACATGAAAAAATGCATATTATACACAATTTTTCATGTTTTTTGTATTTTTTATTAATTTTACTTTTTTGTAAGTTTCAAAATTTATTAAATGTTTAAAATTTTTTAAAAACTTGCTGAGATTTTCTCAAGATATTCCCCAGATACACTACTTTGCTGTATTATAATCGAGAAGTACATGATATATGTGACAATAGATTCAACCATAAGCAATTTTATTGATTTGACCCAAAACTATGTTTCATGATCAAAACAACAAGATAAAGAAGGTCAAGTTTCGTAGTTATCTCTTTTTACCACCTCTGATCTCAGTTATTAGAATGTTAGTCCTCAAAACTTTATATTCATCATACTAAAAAGCTTTACATCTTGTGCTCAAGAGAACCATGTATTGAAACATAGTTTTGCATTGATCTTTGCATTTTTTTTTTTTTAATTTGCGGATGTCAAATCTTTTACTAGAGATCCATAGACTTGAAGGGCAATGAAGAACTTAAAGGTCCTATTCCCTGTAGAATAAAAAGTTCTAAGGTAGCCTCAATTAAACCAGACCCTTTATAAGAACAAGGGAATCACATGCCCTAATCATCATTAAATTTGTACTGTAAAGAAACTCATGTTGCACAATCGGAGGGTAAGGCATTGATTTAGAGATTCCAACTTTAATGAGCATTACAATTTCTTTATGCTTCTTGGTGATTGGTAGATATATAAATTTGGTATTCTCCCACTCTTAGAGGCTCATAATTGTTACCCATATCTATAATAATAGTAACTTTAATTAAAAAAAGAGAAAAAATTAGAGGTTCTCATTAAATTGGAGGTTTATTTTTTTTTCTTTATTTAGAATTTCCAAAGAAATATGTGGAGAGGAGGACTATTGTGAGAGAACCACAACCCCAAAACTGTGTGGTTCTCTTTTATCATCATTCACAGCTTTACTGATGATGGCAGATACAAAATTGGGAATTCAAGTGAGTTGAATGAATCCACCATTGTAATCTTTAACTCGGACTTCATAGGGGCTGTTTGGCAACAGTAACAGTATGTTACCATTTTATGTATTTGCACCAAATATTATATTATAAGAAATTTGTACTGAGTGTTTCATGCATCTGTCTCAATAGTTGCAGTAAATAAACAAAGCAGCATGAAGACCCACACAAAGTATAGAATCCAACAACAAAGCTCTTGATTTTAATACTAATACTCATAGTTGGAAAATGAAATGCTTAAGCTTAGTTTCCATTTTTATGGAAAATGTAAATTGTTGCTTCTCCTTTTCGGAAGAACAAGTGGCAGAATATGCTATTAAAAAAAAAAAAAAAAGTGACATGAGCATAGATAAGTACTGCATTAAAGGCTTAAAGCTAAGTTGTTCATTAAAGATAAAGTCCTCACTTGAAGAATTGATACCAAAGATGGGTACTTCTTTCATCAGGGTCATAAACAAGGTATAAACCAAACAACAAAAGACATTTGCAGAGTATCAAAATCCAAACACGTTGGACTAGAACATTATAAATATGTTGCAATTGGGAAAGCTAAATCTAGTAGTTTTATTTTTAATATTTACTTTGGGGAAGCTAGTTACATTATAAAATCTTTAAGGTCATATCTTTATGATTCTGACTTTCTTCAAAGTCTGGGTGGATTTACATTACATCCTTCAACTTTATATCTCACCTAACATTGTTTGTATATGAGAAAAGCAAAACACTGACAGCGACCACAAGATTCATACCTTATACCTTTCGAGTGTGAGCCGCATTGCTGCTCAATTGTATTATGCCCCAAAATATATCCTCCTCCAAAGTTAATAGTGTACCAAAAAGATATGAACTATTCTTTTTTTTTTTTTTGTGGGGGTGGGGGTGTCAAGAATTTGTGATGACTTGAAAGTCATTTGTTGCATAAACCAAGCATAGGAGAGTAGTCTTGGGCCCGGCCCAATATCTGAAATCCGGGCTCTGGCTTGATGCCCGAAACTTGAGTTCGGGTCCTGTTCTGCCCAAACCGATTATAATAAAAAATATTTTTTAAATATAAAACAAGTTTTTTAAATATAAAATATACTTTTAATAATAAAAATATATATTTTTAATAAAATCAAAAATAATTTTTATTTGTTATCGGGTCGAATGGGACCTGTCAACCGACCAAGGCAGGCCCGGTACATTTATCGGGCGGGTGAACATCAGCAAATCTTTTTAAAAGTTACAGGCATTTTTTTAAACAACCCATACATCTATATGCCCGTCCTTTTTTTTTTTTTGGGGGTGGGCAAAAGTTGTTCAATAATGTGAATATTAAAAAATATATATAAGTAGACACAACCTTTAGTAGATTTTGCGAATGCAGCATTTAACTGCAGGAGTTATCATTGGAGAAGATAGGATATTTACACCAAGCTGCAACCAGGTTTGGGATGAAAGTGTTTAGTATAAATTGATTATTCGTTAGGCCAATATTAGCCAGATATGTGAAACAATAAGGGAGGTTAGCTTCATCATTTTACTGAACAAAATCCTTAGTAAACCACAGTGAAGTGGATGGTGGTAAACGATGGCAGTTTTTTGAGAATTAAGTAAGAAAACTAGGCGTAAGATGTATTCTCTAAAGCAGTGGCCGTGTCCCTGTAAAATGCTCAAATGTTAACCTGCTCCTACGAAACACATTTTCGTCCACTAATGCCGCTTATCTTTATGAAATAAAAAATAAACATACTTTTGACGTTCACTTTCTTTTGTGTTCTGGAGAGAGAAAATCTTCTTTTCTCTTCGTTCGAAGAAATGATGTTCATATCTTTGGAGACAATAAATCCAGCAACAAGGGTAACATTATATCTCGACACAAACACATAGTTCATTTCTTTTACCACTACTTAGCACATCAAATTTTGTCTAACTAATTACTAGTATAATTACAAGTGAAAGTATATCTAAAACAGGCCATTACAAGCTTATTGAATTTTTACTGACAAATTTTTTTTCACGCATCCGTAAATACCTCTTTTTTTCGTAGCACTTGCCTCCAAGGTCCAAGGCTGCACCTAAGTCTATACTTTCAGTTCAGTGTTGTAGCTTACCATATAAGGTCTGGGGAATGACACATATAAGGTCTGGGGAATGACACCCACCAGAATCAAACTAATGATGTGCAATCTATAGGTTTACCAGCCCGACCAGCTATACTATACTGCTCGACCTAATTAGATAAACCAAAAGGCAATTTGCATGTTATTAACGAACCACATAACTTTAAATCCCCTCATAAGTTGAATTTTTACATGAGTGGTTCATATTATAAATGAAGTAGGAATTTGCATGTTATTAACGAACCATATAACTTTAAATCCCCTCATAAGTTGAATTTTTACATGAGTGGTTCATATTATAAATGAAGTAGGAATTTCATGACTGTCTTAGATGAAGTCATTCTTGTCGTTTAAGTATATTATCGACGGAAAATTTATGTGATCAAGAAACAAATATAGGCATTCGATTTTATATAAAAAATTGATGCATAAGAGGCTGCCTGTTTCCTAAAGTATATTTCTAAGGACGATAGCCATTGTTGCAATATTGGAAAAAAATAATTTTAATATGTTTGTCTACTTTGCAAAGGTAAGTGTGTTTCAGAACAGATATTCAAGTCATTTGACACAATCAAACTAGTTATCCTATTCTCACACGATGTTTAATGTGTTTATTTTCAACAATAAATCTGACCTATTTGCAAACTAGTTTTAACCAACATGGCTCTCCGAGACATCCGATGTAACTGGGAGAAAATGGATCTAAAGTCGTTGGATCAAATATACATTGTTTATTAGATAAAGCATATTGAAATCTTTGTCGCCGAACCATACCATTTGTATGTCAGTCCAGAGTTGCTTCGGAATCTAGGTAGTCTTATGGTACACTCGCGCAGTGTGCTCACATGTTTGCCCAGCCGCTGTCTTAGGTAATGCTAACTTATACATTTATTTTGCTTTATCATCTCTTTGTTTACTATTTAATAGAAAAAATAAGTGTCATATCTCTCTTTCTCTCTCTCTCTCTCTCTCTCTCACACACACACACGCGCACACACACACACACATACATGTGGAAACTTGATCTACTTTACATTTGCGTGCTTCAGAGGTAAAACAGTGACTTTACCACCTGTTAAAGTGGAACATGATAAATGACAACTCAGACTTTTTAACTATGAAGAAACCTTAGGATATCTTTAAGAACACCAACAAGTTAAGTATGTATACTTTCTGGGGCATTTTTAAAGCATATCTTTTAGCATTTAAAACTACAAAATATTTTCAAAATGACACCACAATTAGAAAATAATGTTATTGATTCGGAAATGAGCTGAAACGCAAAAATTATATCTATTTCTCCTAAGTAGATCTAGATTTAGTATTTAATCTGGGGCTTGATTTAGTATTAAAAATGATAATGAGAGGGATATACCAAGAACAGGTTTGAACTTGATTCATGGTTTCAATAACATCGACATTGCTGTGTGAGGAGCCGGATTTCAATTTGTTAATGAATGTTGAATGTGGCCATAGATGTAGAAAGATCTTTTGGGTGAGTAGGAGGAGTATTTTATCTTACCGTACAAAAGAGAGTCGAATCTCCCATCTAACCCTTTGTCCCCCTAAATGTAGGAAGAACTTGGCTTTTCAAAACCAAGTAAATCTTTGTGTTCTTGTGCCTTCTATTTTTTCGTCTCTTTTTCTTGATCTCAAGAGTGCAAAAAGAGTTAAGTTGTTCACTAATTGGGTAAGATTTACTAAACAAATTTTATGTGGAGATTTGACTGTGAGTCTAAATCAAGTCCCGGTCCAACTAATTAAATGTGAAAAAGAAAAAAAAAATTGAAAGCAATGCTTCTAAATTTGATTCTTTCAACAATCCGAATTTAAGTACGCGTCGAATATGTCATGGTATTATTGATCTTATTTTAAGTCACCTTAGTGAGATTTGGTACAGATCCAATTAGTGACTGGACTTGGATCCATATGCAGATTCACAACCAAATTTGAATCCAAGTCTGACATCCAACTGAGATTCATTAACGACTCGACCTGTTTATATATAAACTTAAGACATTAAACTCTTAAAATCTGAATTTATTTTGAAAATAAAAATCAAAATTTAGGTCCAATTACAAATAATCCGAGTAAATTGAACTCAGTAAGGGGCAAAACCGTCCCGAAATATCAGAACTGTTTGGATACTCGGTGACATTTAAATCTGATCCAAGTCTCGCCTGTCAGGTGTGGATTCAAAGGATGGCTGGCATGGTATGTTTGTTTCACCTTTGTCTTGGAACCCTGAATGTGAGACACTTTAATTGACAGATGTACTATTCTTTGCTTAAGTTCTAAGTAGTCATGAATCCTTAAAGGCAAGAGAAAGAGGGACGGCTTGTTCGGGACATCTCTCCCACCGAACATGCAGAGTTTCAACATGAAGCAGACAACCGAATCAATATTGCTAGATCAAAGAATGATCAAGACTAGTTGATATCCCATGGCCGTCCGATGAGGGCGATCAATGGTGGGAACTAGCTATCAATTACATATCACATCATTTTAATGCTAGACATGAGGTCAGTGTTTTGATTTGCCTTGGACATGTCTAAGACATGGAACATGGGCTCTTGCCTTAAATCATTCACTTCATTATAAATTTATACAAGGAAGGCATGAAATTGACAGTGACTCATTCAAACACATAAAAAAAATAGACTTAACGAACTTTAACGAGATTAGAACATTTTATAAAATCACGATTAAGTTCATCTGATATGATAAAAACTTCAAGTAAGTTCGAACTTTTTTCATACGCAATCTGGCTATTAAAATGGAAGATTAAAAAAAAAAACACTTTTCAGTAAAATGTTGACGGGAGGTTTTCTTAATATGCTTAAAAAGACTGGTCAAAACAGTTATAATGGATGGGGTCTACTGGGGTGGGCGTAGCTGCCATGTGAGTGGTCAGGAGAGGGAAAGTCGCTCATTTAAAGCCTTTAAAGAGCTGGTTCAACCTGAAACAAGATAAGCTCAAGGAAAGACAAAGTGTGGGCAATTGGCTGGTCCCTGATAGTTAGTTGGTGGTCCGGATCGGTAAAAGAGCCTGCACGCTCTCTAACACTCCAAAAAATTAGTCTCTTTTGAAGATGGTAAGAGATCTTTAAGCACTTATAAAAGAGTTATTAAATAGATGATTGTCTTGATTCCTATTAATTTTGAGCGCTGAAGCCAAAAATGCTAAGGAGTTGATTGGGATATGTCAAACCATGAACTCGAGTTTCAGGAGTGGGTCGGGTTGTTACATAGAGTTAGTTCAACACTCGGACCTAAAGTCCTACACAACCAAAAATTTAATCCCATATTGAAGTTTGTGAAAAATTTTCAAAGACTTATAAAGAGGATTATTAAATAGATGGTTGTCTTAAATTTCTAGCCTTTTGAAGGGTTGAAGATGAAAATGATAGGGGGTGGGATCCCCTAAATAGATGGTTGTCTTAAATTTCTAGCCTTTTGAGGGGTTGAAGATGAAAATGATAGGGGGTGTGACCCATCAAATTAGGGGTGTGAGCTCAAGAGTGAGTCTGGTTGTTAAAAAACTATTAAGCTAGGCAAGGTTAAGTGAAGTTGGGTGTTGGACATCTAGTATGTGTCCTTCCAAGTTACATGTGTAACTTGGAATATGGTAAATCTAATCGGCTTATATGAATTTCATAGGTTATATATATATATATAGGTTTGAATTTCTCTAGCCTCTTGAGCTCCCTTCATTCAGGACTGCCCCATGTATTGCACTGGATAAATGCAATTCTGTTAGAGGTTGAAAGAGATTTCTCCAGTCAAATATATATATATATATATATATATATATATATATATATATATATATATATTCCAAAGCCCCACGAGAGGTTTTCAAACTTCCACGGAAACTTAGCACCTTCGCTAGTCATCAGCCGGCTCAGTTCAATAACCGAAAGGGCCAAGCCCAAGCAATGTGTGGCTAGACATCAAACCCACTGGAACCAGCCTTGGGCTGGGCTGCCTAGCCAATCATAAGGACCCAACACCAATAGTTTTTGGGTCTCAACCCAAGACGACTGGTTTTCACTAAGGCTGGGCACCGGATCGAGGATCGAGTTACCAGCGAGTACTCGGTACTCCACCCGACCTGAGACAGAAAAAAATGGCACCGGCCCAATAATTTATCGAGAGGCAGGTGGGTTCCATAAAAGTTTTTTTAATATTTATATATATATTTATAATAGTTTATTACTATTAATTATATTTATATATCATTTTATATTAAAAAAATATTTTTTAATTTAATCGAACCTGCCCGGTAGCGCTTAGTTTGCACTGAGTGAAGTGTCCCCTTTCTTGGTATTGAGATTCTATTTTGAATCATGAAGCCGGGCACGATAGCGACCCAAATATGTGGGATCCAGAGAGAGGGTTTGGTAATCTTTGGCTGTTCTGGATCCGACTCTCCATGTATTAGTTGTGTACGATTCGGGCCCTTTCCCAACCACGTTGCATGGTTTATCACTAAGAAATATAAATAAAATATGAATCCAAACAAATATCCAAGTTGTCGGCATTGCCTTAAAGCGTAAGACAAACTAATAAAATTAACAACCATCGGATCCAAATTTCAGCAACGTTGATGCAAAATATTTTGGTTGTTTCTACTTGTCTTTGTGAACGTTGGTCCGACTCATAAGAGAAGGGGAGTTCGGGCCCTGCTGGCAGATATGATATTAGCTAATCAGGATCCAAAATGCTGAGCCTCCAGATTTAGATTTGAGCCATGGAAAAAAAAAAAAGTGTATGATATTATTAGATCCAACAGAAAAAACAGCCAAAACGCTGCATTAATCTTACTTGATTTATTTTTTTTATTTAGTTTTAATTATGTTTTTTAGAGTTTTTGTACATATAAATATTGTTTATTTAAAATATTACTTTCATTTTGCTTATACATATATATGTATATAATATAGTATGGCTGCCTGATTTGGAGGAGCCTGCTTTAATTTCCAATCCGTAAATAGAGTACCGAATTCGAACCGGATATTTGGTCATAACCGACCCGGCTTCGCAATCCTAGCTACGTAAAAAATGGGACGCGTCGGGAAGTTGGCTTTTTCTTCAGGTGCAACAACTTTAGAGGCCACCGACTAAAATTCCGTATCTCTATATAGTCCACGACTTTTAACTATACCCTGGAAAAGGCCTCACCAGCCACCGCTCTGCCTTTCCCTCCTACTTTTTTCAGCATTCTTGTCAATAAGTAACCCTGCCAGATGTTTTTTAAAATTAAAACTTATCAAATTCTACCCTTTCCCATATTGATAATTAAACCAAAAATTTATTCTTATTTTTTTAACAGGAAAATGTATTTTCAACATCTGAAAAATGTATTTTTCGCACATGCAACAGTCAGCTCCACCATTGCTTGGCTTGACTGTGAGCACAACCTGAACGCACCTCTCTTCATGTGCGTCACATTTATTTATGAATATTTTAACTTAATTAATATAATATTGTATTGTATAACACTTTTATTTCAAGTATTAAATGTATACTTATATATAAAAACTATGCACCCTAAAATTTAAGTAAATGATATTATGTATTATGACTCTCCGTGCTCTAACTCTCAACTATATAAATGAAGCGTGTCATGCAACTACCAGGCAACCGATTATGTTATTACGCGCGTCGGGTTTCACAACTTTTTATGTCGTGTGTTATGAAAATTGAAACTTTGAGGTTCATTCGGACAATTATTATCAAATAAATGGACCTTATTGAAATTTGAAACTTATTTTCCAATTAGTGTTTATGATGATATGATAATTACCAGAAAACAAATAACAACTGTTTTTGTGCCTAT
The DNA here is from genome assembly GCA_011799765.1 of Nymphaea thermarum. Lineage (NCBI taxonomy): Eukaryota > Viridiplantae > Streptophyta > Magnoliopsida > Nymphaeales > Nymphaeaceae > Nymphaea > Nymphaea thermarum. Next base: position 272,568 of record JAANDH010000076.1, on the reverse strand, counting down.
TTCCCATCCGCTAAAAAGAATTACAATATTTACAATATATAATGTCCTAAACCCCCCACCCTCTCTCTCTCTCTCTCTCTAAAAGGAGGGGCGTCGTAGTTGCAGGAAATCTGTCGTGAGTGGCGGAGCGAAGGAGAAATTGGAGCAGAGGAGACAGTGAGTAGCCGCGGGAATCACGATTCCGCCATGAAAATCGCCATCTGAGATAGTCATATTGCGGCCAGCCAGGATTGAAGCTTTGGGTGAAGAGGAGAGAGGGAAGGAGAGGAAGGAGCTGCGATGGTGCTGAGTCTCTGCCTGGGCGTACGGAGGGTGAGGCAGATGCAGAGGGCCTTCAGGAACGGGAAGATCACCGTCCTGTGCCTCCTCATGACCGTCATCGTCCTGCGCGGCACCATCGGGGCCGGAAAGTTCGGCACGCCGGAGCAGGACTTCAACGAGATCCGGCACCATCTATCCCTCCGGAAGAGATCGGAGCCCCACCGCGTGCTCGTGGAGGCCGAGGAGAAAAAGCCGGTCGCCGTCGAGGAGGACGAAGAAGATCCGCCGCCGGATCCGAACAAGCCGTATTCGCTCGGGCCTAAGATTTCCGACTGGGACTCGCAGAGGTCCGAATGGCTCGCTCGCCACCCGCATTTCCCCAATTTCATCGCGCCCGGCAAGCCGCGCGTCCTCCTCGTCACTGGGTCGTCCCCGAAGGCCTGCGAGAACCCCGTCGGCGATCATTACCTCCTGAAATCGATTAAGAACAAGATCGATTACTGCCGTCTCCATGGGATCGAGATCTTCTACAACATGGCCCTTCTCGACGCGGAGATGGCTGGATTCTGGGCGAAGCTGCCGCTGATCAGAAAGCTGCTACTCTCGCACCCGGAGGTCGAGTTCCTCTGGTGGATGGACAGTGATGCGATGTTCACCGACATGGTATTCGAGCTGCCGTGGGATCGGTACAAGGACTCTAATTTGGTGATGCACGGGTGGAACGAGATGGTCTATGACGATAAGAACTGGATCGGATTGAACACAGGTAGCTTCCTACTGCGTAATTGCCAATGGTCGCTCGATCTTCTCGACGTCTGGGCGCCCATGGGGCCGAAGGGAAAGATCAGGATAGAGGCGGGGAAATTGCTCACCAGAGTGCTCAAAGATAGGCCTGAGTTCGAGGCCGACGATCAATCCGCAATGGTTTATCTCCTTGCCACTCAGAGGGATAAGTGGGGTGACAAGGTGTATCTGGAGAGTGCCTATTACCTTCATGGGTACTGGGGAATCCTGGTGGATCACTACGAGGAATACATAGAGAAATATCACCCAGGCCTCGGCGATCATCGCTGGCCGCTCGTGACGCACTTTGTGGGGTGCAAGCCCTGCGGAAAATTTGGAGATTACTCTGTAGAACGATGCCTGAAGCAGATGGACCGAGCGTTCAATTTTGGCGACAATCAGATCCTCCAGATATATGGTTTCACGCACAAGAACCTCGCGAGCAGGCGGGTGAAACGCATTCGCAACGAGACAAGCAATCCGCTCGAGGTGAAGGATGAGCTCGGGCTGCTTCACCCATCGTTTAAGGCCGTCAAGAAGCAGGCCGCAGCTTCTTGACTTCAGTTGAGGAGTTTGGTCCATCCTTACGATTAGCATACACTACAGAGGTCCCTTTGTGTTCCCTGTGTTCTTTTGGGTTAGCTAAATCAATGGTCTTATGCTCTTTCTTGGATCAATCGATGGGATGGTGTTGTGTTTATTGTTCGCTTCGACAAATGTATTCTTTTTCGTAGCTTAGGATTGGCAATGCTAAATCAATCACAGTCCTCTGTAGAAGCTTTATGAAACTTTTCATTTTAGATGTCTTTGTTCTTGGTTAGTGCATTATTTGTATAGCAGCTTATGCAAGTATGACGTTCCTGATAAGAATGTAGCAGTACCTCCCTTGGTGCACGCTCTATTAACGTGTATATTTCGTGTGCTAATCTGGAATGTTGGACATGATCTGCGTTATGAGAAAGCGAGCCGACGCTTTTCTTTTGCTTGTACGATAAGCAATTGGTGTATGTGCTGGAGAAAGTTGTGCTGAGGAATAAATTAGAAAACTAAAGGTTGGTTCCTTTCTTGCACGCAAAGTATGTCTCTGCTGCTGAGCGTTGTCTCCTTGTATAACACCAGATGTAAAGTTGGCTTTTTATAGGTAGTTGTGCACTCCAAAAGGGATTTTGAATTTGCGTTGCTTATCTTTAGGTATGAAATACATGATGTTGTGCCTCGTTAACTGAAATAATGAGAATGTGCTACATGAAGGCTGAGTCAACTATTGAATACACTCTACCTTTAGTTCGTTTTGAAGTAGACATCTGGACTAGAAGTCTAGATAATGATGCTCGTTTTGTTTCCTCCACCAATCACATTGTAAGTTTCAAACTCTCCCTTCTTATCTGTTCTCGTGTGTTATTTCTGTTTTGAACCAAGTTAATATGATTTGTTTTTGTCTAGTATCTAACACATATTATGGGTGTATTACATTCTTATGGAGATTTCTATGGCAGGCTCGATGCTGCCTATAAGAAACATTGTACACAAAGGGGACTGTTAAGGTGGTCTTTTCATTTGCAGGTTTATCCACAAAAAAGGAACATGTTTCAAACATGGATTCATGCTTAATATTAAATTTTGTAATGATTTTTGTTGATGCATTGTGGATCTGAAAACTGAGAAAGGATGATGTTCCTTTTGAAAGTTATATTCACACTTAAGCTAGTTTCTGTGATCTTTATATTAGTTCATGCAAATTGAATCACATGAAATATGGAAGCTCAAACTGATTTTTAGCTAATCCAGTTAAAGAATCATCATGGCAAAAACATTGAAAACCTGTTTACATGATACAAAACCACGTTAAGAACCAGGTTTTTTATTTCAAAATGAATTTCACATTTTTATGCTAGAGCCACGTTCCTGACACTGTTTGAACATCATTTTCATCAGTTGCTAGACTTTTCTCATCATTAATAAGAATGTGTATGCTATCACATACTCTTCCGCATGAATTGTTGGAATTTTTTTTTTTTGCTGAAATTAGTTTACTATTTAGTATATACTGGTCATTTGTCGTTACAATACACACATACTAATGATATCTTATAGACTTATACAAGGCCTCTGATTTTGCATTGTTATGTCCCATAGGCTATAGCTATAACTGCAAAGGAAAAATATTTTAGTTTGCATCAGCAGTCTCTTAGTGCTTGGTCTTTGATGAGCTAGTAGTGTTATGTATAAAAGAAGTTAATTTTTCTTGGTTTTGCTTTTTGAATTTTAAATAACTCAGCTTAAACTTTTTTTTTTTTTAATTTTTTGGCTAAAAACCTTCAATTCCTGCTCCCATCTTTCTTGGGGTGTTTTGGTTGTTGTTGTGTGTTGTGTTCATCTTCAACTTTTTCTGGATACTTGACTCATAAACTCAGCCATCCTGCTTTCAATTTTTCTTCGGGCTTATATGTGTATGTGTGTGTTTTTCGTTTTGAACTTTTCTGGTTGCTTTTGCCAAAAAATTTCATTTCCTTTTTTTTTGCCTGTGTGGATCTCTTTGTCATTTGTTTTCACCTTCAGAACTTATTCAAATAAGTTATCCTCGAGTCTGACTTCGCTTTATGAGATTCCTTAACAGCACAGCATATTTCCTAGCATGAGTAAGCGACCTGAAGGGACTGATATCTTCCCCATGTTTGAACTTTAGTCCAAAGAAAAGTGTAGGTTTCGGCTATATCTTCTTCTTGAGTAGAGTTTGCCACAAGATCCTGGAAAATGCAACTTTGTAGCTTCCACTTGCTATGATTTAATTGGTTATGTAGCTTCATCTTCCCCCATGAATATGGGAGGTGGGACGGATGGGAAGTTTAGAGACAGTTCTTCCTAAAATGCAACTTCCCAGCCATTTTGTCCTGCTGTACTGTTAGCTGTTTTTACCTCATTCATGTTTATTGCATAGCATTCTTAACCAGGGATGGTCTTAGAGCATGCTTCATTCAAGAAACACCTCAGTGGAACAAAAGGTGCTGATCTGTTTCACGTTTTCCATAGTAAACAATTGAATGCTGGGAGGTCTTCCTGAGAGGCAAAGCCTAGCCATTAGATGTATGAATGATGAGCCTATTTGTAAGCGCCTACAGTCTGTGGGCTGCACTGGAAACACTCTCCCTCATTCTGTTCAATGCTATGCATATAAGAAATGCTCTTAGTTGATTGTAACTTGCTCGTGCTTGTTCAAGAGAAGCTCCTACTTGCTTTTTGTTTTCCTCTTCGTAATGGTCCAAGTTTCTCAAAACAAAACGAAAGGTGTCTATATTTGGGTACGTGTCACTATGAATTATGTAGGTGGAACAGCACATACTGCACTTTTTATGTGGACAGCCAAGTGGACAAATAGCACAGAGGGATTTGAATGTAGGGCTCCTAGTTATGGTTGTACAGTCAAAGTACCTACCGTCTCGTTATCCACTTGTTCTGTAGATCTGATTCAGTCTTTACCTTATTACTTGTTCTATTTATGAAGCTTGCATATGGCTAAGTGAGAATATCTAAGGGAGGTTAGGCTCTGATGGTTTGATTCATCTTTTTGGTCTCATTTTATGGTGTCTGTTAACACTCTTCATGATCAACTTTCACTCCGGGTAGAGATTAATTACTGGAATATGATTCCTGAAATTATAGTTGCTGCTGAAAATCGCAATGGTCATTTACATCTTTTACATGAGACTGGTTTTCAGCAGTTTTCTGCCTCAAGTATTTCTGCCTCTGTTTCTCTTTGTTGCCAAGTGCGACCAATTTAGTTTCTGCAACTGAATCAGAGTTAATTTGCTTCTGGGCTTTCAACATAGGAAACTGATTTTCTGTTCAACTGCAGGAGCAAGCTCAGCATTGAGAGGTGAAATGTGATTGAAGCTGATAAATGATTCATCTCTACTCAATCAAGCTTCCTTTTTTTTTGTTAACATTGAAGAATGAAAATTAATGGTAGTAGTAAGAGAACTAGAAGTTGTGTGAGCATGATATATATTAATTAATATTCAGTCAGGGGCAGGGCGTTCAGATGAGTATTCTGTATTGCCTTTGAAATAAAACATTGTTGAGCCATGTCTTTTAATAGAATGGTTCGGCCATTCAATAGTGAAGATTGGAGACACGTCAGCTGGGAAATCTGATGGTTTATCGAAGTTTTATCTGGATAAAAACATTTGCAGAAAGGTATATTGGAGCGTTACCTGTACAACTCTTGCTTGGTAGATGGAAACAGTAACTATGGTTGTACTCTTAGAATATCTCTAAAGATTGGGTATGCCTTCATATATTGGGAAAAACACCAACATTCCACAATAAAGAATACACATTTCTATGAACGAGTCAATTTTTTGTTGTTACAGAGATGACAGAACAATATACGACATTAGGGCTTGGTAAGAATGCATGCCTAGAGGGAACTGATGTACCTCATCCAGGAAAATCATACGACAGTCTTTTTCATTGTTTATACGATGCTTAATGATGATAACTTAAACAGGGTTAGCAAGAGGGCAAACTTAGATCTTAGCAACAGCAATACTGCATTGTTGGGGCTTATTCCCATAATTATATATTGGTCAGAAGGCACTCTATGAGTGGGATTTCACATGTGTTCAACAATCTTGACATCTTGGTGCAGTAATGGGAGGCCTTAATGCTATGCAGGAGCCTCAAGACAAGACATGCAGATCTCCAATTACAAAGTCGTGTGAAGATTTTAACTTTTTCTTAGGGAAAGCAAACTTATAGCATTGGGTGATGGTCACTACTTGTTTACCTAGTCTAATGCTAGAGCGGGTAATGACAGAATACTATGTAGAATTGATGGGCTCTTATCAACCATTGTTGGCTTCAAGTTACAGATGTGAGGTTTGATCTAAAAATCTTCCCATGCACAGTCTCAGACCATAGTGCATGACTCTGAATGTTAAAGAACAGTCGTTTTTGGCACATGGTAAAGGAATGTTTAAATTTTTTAACTGCAGGCTGTTACTAGCAGAATGTGAACAATTGGTGATGGAAAGCTGGGTAGGTGAGGCAAGAGGGTGTCACATGATCAGAATTTTGAGCAAACTTGAGAAGACCAGACACTGCCTGGCTAGATGGAACATGCAAAGTTTTGATCAAATTAACCTACACATGCTCCACTTGAAAGCTGAACTAGAGAGAATTCAAACTCTAATGAATAAGAACTATTTTGTAGATTTTCAGTATGAACGGGTGATGTGTTAGAAACTTGAGCAAGCCCTTCAGGAGGAAGAAACTCTATAGAAGTAGAAATGCAAAATAAATTGGCTCACATGGCAACAAAAATTCCAAGTTCTTTAAGAAACATGTGAAACATAAGAATCGCAAGCATAAAATGTGGGAGATTAGTACCAATGGGAGTATAGCCAATGACCAGCAACCCTTCCATGAGGCATGCCATAATTTTTTTTAAGGACTTCATGAAGAACGATAACCCGGAATGGAGCTTGCTTTCCAACGTAATAGAAGGGCCAATGGTCTCTACGGAAGAAAATGAGGTACTTTTTAGGTCGGTGAATGAAAATGAGGTGAGAAAGACAGTCTTCAGCTCAGGGAATGGAAAAACTTCAGGTCTAGATGGCTTCAACAGTGACTTCTTTAAGCACTACCAGCACATCGCTGGCAATGACATCTCTCAAGCTGTTAGTGATTTCTTTAAATATATTTGACTAGTTAGGAAAGTCAACATATCTCACCTTCTTCTTATTCCCAAGTTCCAAGGAGCTAGGGAATTGAAAGGCTTCAGGCCCATCACGTCATGCAATAGCTTGTACAAAATCAAATATTTGTTTGAAGAATGATGAATGTGCTTGTGAGAGTTGTTGGATGTGAACAAGGTATCTTTTTACCCAATAGACGCATCCACGACCAAATAATGCTTTGCCATGAGGTTGTCAACAGTCCAAATAACAGTAAGGTCCTTGCCCTGATGTCGAAGCAAGATATTTTCAAGGCATATCACATGATTAGATGAATGTTCCTAGAAACATCTCTTCTCCTGGTTGGGGTTCAACGAGGCGTGGACGAAGATCATGATTTTATGTTATTTTGCAAAACATAAATGAGATTGATCTGTAGCATTAAATATTTGTTGGAAGAACGTGAGTTGGACGTAGGCCTCTCAATTAATAGACCAAAATCAGTTGTCATCCCCTTCAATCTTAGGGAAGATCAAGGAGAAAATAATATTAACGCATTTCTTGGCTGGAGTATAGCAAAACTACCAATCACCTACTTGGGTGTTCCTTTGTTCTGCAGGAGACTAACAATGAATAATTGGTTCAACGTGTTGACCAAAGTGGAAAAGCAGCTGGCAGATTGGAAAAAATGTCTGACCTCTTATGCTAAGAAGAATCTGTTTAGTACAAAATGCGCTGGTCCAGATTGTTAGTTATTGGATGTATGTATTTAGGATTCCAAAAAACAATTATCACTAAAATCAAAAGACTATACTGTGGGTTCATATGGGGAGGCTCAAATCTCAGGAGAAAAGGCCACATGATCAGCTAGAAAATAATGTGTGGTGCACGAGAAGAGAGGGGTAACAACCTACCAGATCTCAGTGTGCTCAACAGAACCACAATGATAGCAACATCCTTTACAATGAGACTCTAAGATTCACTATGGACCAACCTCATGAAGGCCAAGTACATGAGATACCATAGTTTATGGACTTGCAAGCAAGACTCTAAATCCTTGTGGGTTTGGAAAGGGATTAGTCAGATGGAACTTGTGGAATGCTCAGAAAATTCAATTCTGGACTGAACAATGGAGGTGGGGCATTCTCAGGTACCTTGGCATGGATAATGACTTGATTATGTGCAGGAAATTATCTCACTTCATAGTCAAGGAAATGGTGGACTTAAAACATAAGGGCTGCACTCTTCAGTTTCAGTCGCCATGGCTTAATCATGCTATCGATCATATAGAGGTGGGAGAGTGTGAAGATGTGTTGACTTGGAGCAGAAATAATGTGATGCATTTTAGTAAACAAGATACTTATCAAAGTATAAAGCCAAGTAAAGAATCAGACATAAAACGAAGGTGGATATGGGAGAATGAAGCCAATCAACCCAATGGTAACTCTATTTTGCCTTCCAGTCCAGTGGTGAAGTTGCCTCCTTAAAATTTCTTTACTATATATATATATATATATATATATATATATATATATATATATATATATATATATAGGTGCCTATACTATATATGAGTATTTTTAAATGAGTGCCCCTCCAGCCAATTTTTTTGGCTCCATCACTGATCTAAAGAAGGCAAGGACCTTCATAAGATGGTTTTGATGTGCAGAAATAAAGAAAGGGTGAATTTTGTAGGCATTAGATGGAGTTCAAATGGGACACTTATGATCTCCTTAGATTTTACAGCCCACGCCTGGACCCCATGACTCGGGTTCTTTTGGTGTGCAGCCACGAGAATTGGAGGAAGAAGATTGGCACTGCCCTTCGCCTCAACTCTTGGCAAGGGATAAAATTTAATTTTGTGAAAAACTATTCAAGTTCTATAGAAACAAAGCTATGCTATATAGAAATGGTAGGAATAATGACAAACAGAGTAGGGCGCACCACCAATTCATTACTTAACACTTATTTGTAGTTACAATAAGGGAGCACTGCGCAAGAAAACAAGAAAAGAATTAACGAATTTTATCGAATCATAATTTCACATTCTGGAATAGTCGAGAACATTCTTCTGTAACATAATTGTCCTTCTCCTCTTTCACGCTGAGATATTTTTTGCTGAGCGTAACAGCCTTGATGGGAGCTTATTGTAAGATTTTGATATCTAATACCAAACCACCGAATGAAGTTGGATGCAAGAGGAGGAAGAGAGAAATGGGCTGCACGTCCAAGCAAGAGAGATATGAAAGAGAGCAGCAACAAATGACGTTTGTCTCTTGTTATCATTGTATACTAATCAGGATTTAGGGTATATCATAAAATACACAACATAACATTAAGATTTACAAGTATGCCACTGCCCATGATGTGTTGGGCGTGTGAATCAAATGGGTCGGGTGTGGGTGACTCTATCCATATTGTACAAACTTAATAGCCCCCCTCAAGTTGTGCATAGGGTTTGATCATGCACAACTTGTTAATCATGCACAACTTGTTCTTCAATTCCCAAAAATAGTGCCCTGTGAGTCCCTTGGTAAAAAAATTAGCCACTTGTTCAGATATGACTATATAAGTGGGAACAGCCTCGTCTTCCGCAACCTTTTGACGAATGAAGTGTTGATCAATCTCTATATGCTTAGTGCGATTATGTAGAACAGGATTGAAGACAATCTTGATCATGCTTTGGTTGACACAAAATAGAGATGACTGAACAATGGGAAGGGAGAGTTCCCCAAAAAAATGATGTAACCATGACGCAGCTGTGCCTGCAGTCATTGCCCTATATTCTACCTCAGTGCTAGATTTGGAAACTATACGCTATTTACTGCTACTCCAACAAATAAGATTGGAATAAAGGAAGAGACAATAACCGGAAAGTGATTGTCTATCATCTGGATCACCTGCCCAATCCGCATCAGTATAAGTAGAAATGTTGTGGCCATGCAAAATATTTGACTGTCTTGTGTACATGAGTCCATCCCCAAGAGTAGCCTTAAGATAACGCAAAATACGTTTGGTAGCATCCATATGCCCTTCTGTGGGTGCGTGCATAAACTGAGAGACTTGATTTACAACATATACTATGTCTGGGCATGTAAAAATGAGATATTGCAACATGCCAACTATACTCCGATAGAAACTAGGATTTGGGTAGGCATCACTCCCATCAGAAGCATTTAATTTTGTGTTGAGAACACTAGGTGTATTTATGGGCTTTCAATTTGTCATACCTGCCCTATCCAAAATATCAAGAGTGTATTTATGCTGCGTAAGAGTTAATATGTCACCTTTTTTTATCAAGCTCAACACCCAAGAAATACCATAGTTCACCGAGATCCTTCATCTTGAATTCTTGTTGCAATACCTCCTTAACATGAGATATATGACATGAAGAGTTTCTAGTAAGAACTATGTCATCTACATATATGAGTAGCCAAGTGGTAACTTCACATGAATGATAGATGAATAAGGAATGATCAAGTGAACTTCTGAGAAAACCAGCTTGCTGTATATGGAGGGAAAATCTATCGAACCATGAATGAGATGTTTGCTTAAGCCCATATAGCGATTTTTGTAATTTGCACACCCATTTGGTTAAATCATGGGTAGCATATCCTCGAGGTTGTTCTATGTAAACTTCTTCCTTTAGAAAGTAATGAAGAAAAACATTTTTAACATCCTATTGATATAAATTCCAACCATATAAGACAACAAGAGAGATGATAACCCGGAATATTCCCATCTTAATGACTGGACTGAAAGTCTCATCATAATCTTCTTTGTACTGCTGAGTGAAACCTCTAGCCACGAGTTGAGCCTTATATCTATCAATGCTTCCATCAGGTTTATACTTGAGTTTGTAAACCCATTTTGAGCCCACTACATTCTTACCATTTAGACGAGGAACAATCTCCCATGTTTAACATTCATTTAAGACATCCATTTCTTCATTCATGGCCTCGATCCAATGTTTGCTTTTGCACACTTGCTCATAGCATTTTGGCTCTACCTTTTTGTTCAATTATGTCATGAAGAGCTGAAAATTCAAAGAAAAATTATCATAACTTACCCATCTATAAATAGGGTGCCGCACATGTTCTGATCTACGTGGACAAGTAGTGGCAGTTTCTAGATCAGCCAGAACTGATCGTCGATTATACACCATTCCTGAAAACCAATTAGGTGAAGTCTTGCTCATGCTATTGGTTCTGAGTAGCTAAGGTATGCTATCCATCTGTGTGTTTGTGGCTGTCTCGAGCTCATCAATAGTTCTGTCACTTTGTGCGTGGTGTGTATCAACTCCTTGGCCTAATATTTCAGCATTCAGCCATGAGTCATCTACATCATTTCTAACATTAAGTGTTGCATGTGTCTCCTTCAAATCCTTTAACCTGAACTCATCAAAAACAATATGTCGTGAAATATGCACACGTCCAGTCTTTGGATTGTAGCAGCGATAGCCTTTATAATTTCTTCATAACCCACAAATCTACACATGATAGCTTGATCTTGAAACTTATTTCTCAAAGAAACATCAACATGAACATAACAGATGCATCCACAAACACGCAACTCATCTTAATTTGGTTGTTCTTGATGTAAAATAAAGAATGGAGATTTTCCTTCAAACATGGATAGTGGCAGTCGATTATAACATGAACAACGACATGGAAGGCTTCAGTCCATAAAGTAATGGGTACATCAGTGTTATGCATCATACTGAGAGCATTAATACCATTCTGTTGTGGTGTGTGTGGACATGAAATCTATCTAGTGATCCCATGATTTAGTAAGTACTCAGTAAATTCATTTGAAATGAACTTACCACCACCATCACATTGGAAATGCACGATATTACTAGAGTATTTGTTTTGTACCAAGGCGTGAAATTGGGTGAACAAGCGAAAAACTTCTGATTTGCTTTTCATGAAGTGAATCCAAGTCTAACAAGAATAAAAATCAATAAAAACAACATAATATTTACTCCAAAAGAAGAAAAAATAAGAGCATGCCCCCAAACATCATAATAAATGGTGTCAAATAACTTCAAAGCTCATTTATTTATTGATTGAAAAGGAAGATCATGGCTCTTACAAATATGACAACTGGAGCACATGCTAGACTCATTGACAAGACTTAGACTGAACTTTTGTAATAGTCCGTTTGCAACAAGTCTTTGAATGAAAGACCGATTAAAATGTGCTAAACGACCATGCCAAAAAGATGGCATATCACACTCTGTGATATTGACTTCACTATAACTGGGAAAGGATAAATCTGAAACACAAGACTTGGACACTTTTGGAGCTTCTTCAATGACGTGCATGTCTCCTTTGCGAACACCTTCAGTGATTGTCTTCTCGGTTCGAGCATCCTTAACATAAACAAAAGAATGAGTAAACTCAAGAGATGAATGAGTATCATCAATAAGCTTTGACACAAAAATGATATTTTTCTTGACATTTGGAACAACAAGAACATTCTTTAAGGGTATTGAGGAATGGACCATGGATAACTGTGCATTTCTAATATGTGATATTTTGTGATCTGAACCATCTCCTGTGACAATTGAGCCTTCCGGATAAATAAGGGAGAGCGCTAGAAAGCTTACCTGCGTCATCAGTTACATGAGCTGCAGCACCAGAATCCACATACTATTGTCCTTCCTCATTTTGCTTGAGATTGACTTTAGACAACCTTGTCATTAAAATCTACTGCACATCAGGAGAAATGTTCGATGCCGTAGTCATGTTCGAAACAGATGACCCTGCTGCCTTATTGTCACGCCTGACCTGCTTTTCCTTGTTCTAAGGGTTATGCCAACATTCCGACTTCACATGACCTCTCTTATTGCAATAAAAACAAGTAGGTATCATTCGTAGTACATTTGCCTGTGCATTTGTGTTAAGTGTAGGAAGGATACCTCTCCCCATCCCTGCCTATGAGTTCCAAACTCTTGGACAACTTCCTTGCAAAGCATGGGTCCCAGTGACCAACACATTGTGATTGCCAGAATGAACTAATTCATGTCGCTGTACACGACTCACTTCATGCTGAATCAATTTTGCTTTCAGGTCTTAAAAAGAGGGAAGAACATGCAATACCTCTAAAGTAGTGCAAAAAACATCAAATTCTGACCTCAATCCACTCAAAGCCTACTGTACCTTGTCCTTGTTGCTGATTGGACACCCTATGATGGCAAGCAGATTGCTGACATTTTTTATCTCATGTCTATATTCTAAGACTAAACGTGTGCCTCGCCTGATATCCTAAAATTGCCTCTTGAGTTGTAGAAGTCTCGCTTTTGATCCTTGAGAATACGTGGTAGCAAATACATTCCACAACTCAAGTGTTGAAAGATCATCATCAACACCCGCCAAAACTTCCTTTGATAGAGTGGAGGTGATATAAGCAATGAGAGATTGATCATAAGCCATCCACATCTCCTATTCAGGATTGATTTATGCAATGATCTCTTGAACTTTCCCTGTAGCATTCTTCACATCTCGCATATTCCATTTAGGTGGCGCAGGTGTGGTGCCATTGAGATGTCCATAGAGACGGTGACTTTTGATGAATGAGACTATTTGACGTTTCCATGTCAAATAATTAATATGATTTAGCTTTTGTGAGATGAGTTGGGAGAGGAAATTGGACGACAAGATGCTGGAATTGCGGTGGGGATCTATAGATGCAATAATCAGAAAATGGGAGATATAGAAATTTGGAGACTAGGGTTAGGTGGCCGATGGTAGACAGATTAGGATTGGGGCAGACACTAGGATTAGGGGAGAAAATTTGGGGATTATGACTAGGGCTGAAATTTGGGGACTAGGGTAGAAAATAGAGATTTGAGGATTAAGGCAGAAAAGAAACAAAGATTAAGGCAGAAATTAGAGATTCTTACCGGACAGTCTCAGTGGCGAAACCCCGCTCTGATACCATGTAAGATTTTGATATCTAATACCAAACCACTGAATGAAGTTTGATGCAAGAGGAGGAAGAGAGAAGTGGGCTGCATGTCCAAGCAAGAGAGAGATGAAAGAGAGCATCAACAAATGACGTTTGCCTCTTGTTATCATTGTATACTAATCACAATTTAGGTTACACCATAAAATATACAAAATAACATTAAGATTTACAAGTATGCCACCACCCATGATGTGTTGGGCGTATGGATCAAATGGGTAGGGTCTGGGTGACCCGATCCATATTGTACAAACTTAACACATAACAGAAAAGGCATTGTGGCCTACCATGATGCAAACAATGAAATCTCTGCATTAACCTTTCACACCCCCTTTTGAAACTGGAGCTATGGAGCATGTAACTTACAACTCAGATTGGGTTTTAATCTTTTAAATACTTCTTTAGACACTGTCTTAGTAAACAAATCTGCAATTTGAAGCTGTGAAGGCACATACCTAGTAATAATTGTTCCATTTTTTACAAGATCACGAATCATATGACAGTCAAATTCTACATGTTTAGTTCTCTCATGTAAGGCTAGATTAACAGTAATTTGTAGTGCTGATTTACTATCACATAAAAGAGGAACTGCAGCTGCATGTTTTAACTGAAAGTCATGCAATAGATTTTTGAGCTAGAGTGCTCACAAGTATTTGCTAATGCTCGATACTCTGCTTCAACAGAAGATCGAGACACAATTGGTTGCTTTTTGGTTTTCCAAGAAACCAAGCTTTCTCCTAAGAACACACAATATCCGGTTATTGATTTCCTAGTGTCTCTGCAAACTCCCCAATTTGCATCTGAGTAAGCTATAAGCCTAAAAGCTGAATTTGCAGGGAAGAACAGACCCTATCCTGGATTATTTTTCAAGTAGTGTAGAACCTTCAAAGCAACAGTATAATGTGCAATAGATGGACATTGCATGTGTCTACTTAAAGAATGAACTGCATACATTATACCTGGTCATGAAATTGTCAAATTGATTAACTGACCAACTAACTTGCGATAAACAGAGGGATCTTTTAACGCCTTACCATCTGACGTAGAGAGATTTAATCTAGGCTCCATAGGCACTTCAATGGGTCTTGAATTTGTTAAACCCACTTCATCCAAAATATCACATGTATATTTTCTTTGTGACAACAAAATTCCTTTTTCTGACTGAGCTAATTCTAAACCAAGGAAATATTTCAATTTCCCAAGGTCCTTCATCCGAAATTGCTGACACAAATATCTCCTAAAACTTTCAATCATTTGCAATATCTCCTACGATGATTAAATCATCAACATAAACAAACACTACTATAAAATTCTCCTTGCTTGAGAGTGTAAATAAGGAATAGTCACATTTTGACTGCAAAAAACCAAATGATGTGATAGCTGTTGATAGCTTTGCAAACCAAATTTGTGGGGCTTGCTTTAGCCCATAAATTGATTTATGCAGCTTGCAAACACGTGTTTTACCTTGATCTCCATAACCTAGTGGTGGTCTCATATATATATCCTAATCTAGATCACCATTTAGAAAGGCGTTATATACATCCATCTGATGTAAATACCACCTACATTTAGCCGCAACAACAAGAAGACAACGCACTGTCACGAATATGGCCACCGGAGCATACGTTGCATGAAAATCAATCCCTTCAACTTGAGAAAAACCTTGAGCTACTAGTCGTGCCTTGAACCTCTCTACATGTCCATTGGCATTGTATTTAATTTTATAAACCAATTTGCAGCTAGTTGCTTCAACTTCACTTGGAGAACTGACCAATGACCATGTGTGATTTTCTTCTAAAGCCTTAATCTTTGCTTGCATAGCCTCAATCTAGTGAGGATCTTGTTTGGCTTGAATATACGATGTTGGCTCAACATATTGTGATATATTCAAGAGAAAGGATTTGTGAGCAAGTGAGAAACGATCAAATGAGAGAGTTTTGGACAAAGGGTACGTGGACAATGACCTTTCTTCAGTTGACGCTGAACCAGATGCCTTGGTGAGAGCGGCTCCACAATAAAAATATCTCAAGAGCACAAATGGTTTAGGTTTTTTGGTTGAATGTCTTAGAATAGAAGAAGGCTCATGGACAAAATGGTGTTTGCAGATATTATTTTCTGATTGAGAAACTGGTTCTTGTTGATCATGAGACTTTTCTGGACTTTCAGATTGAGTATTTTCAATTTGAATTAGTAAGTTAGGTTCAGAAACTTGCAGGTTTTGATACTTATCAGTTTCTTCATCTCGACTTGGCTCTTTCTCACTAGAACTAGTTTTTTCAAGAGGGATATTAGAGGAGACTGCAAACCTGTTTGAACATTTTTGACAAGAAATTTAGTCTCACAAAAAACATCCCTACTAGAGATTTTTTTTTTTGTTTCTAGATCTAAGACTCTATAAGCTTTTTGACCAATAGCAGAGTCTAAAAACACACTACGACTAGCTCTACAATCAAATTTAGATTTGGGTATTAGATTTGATGCAAAACATAGGCATCCGAAAACCTTTAAATGGGAATGTGAATGCCTTTTATTGAATAAAATTTCAAAGGGAGTTTTATTTTTTAAGGTAGATAAAGGAATCTTGTTTATTAAGTATGTGGCTGTTTTGATGCATTCATCCCAGTAAGATATTAGTAACCCAGCTTCACATCTTAACGCTCGGGCCGCATCAAGAATATGGCAATGTTTACGTTCTACAACATCATTCTACTGTGGTGTGTAACAACAAGAATGTTGATGGGAAATGCCTTTCATACTTAAGAAATCTTTCATTTCATTTGAGAAAAATTCTGACCCATTGTTAGATCTTATGCTTAGCATTTCACAACTATATTGCTTCTCAACCATGCTTATAAAGTTTTTGAGTTAACATAAAGTTTCGCTTTTGAATCTCATCATATAGGTCCATACTGCCCTAGAGTAGTCATCCACGATGGTGAGAACATAGTGTGTTCCTGAACTGGAGGCTTGAGAATATGGCCCCCAAATCACAATGAAGAAGATCAAACACCTTATTTGAAACAGATTCACTTCTATTAAATGGTAATCTAGCATGTTTTGCAAGCCTACGAGTTTCGCAAAAAAAACTTAGAAAACACGATAGACTTATCACATTCTAAAAAAACTGAACTCTTAAACTAAGATGGATGGCTAAGTCGAAGATGCCAGATATCTTTTTGATCTGTGGTCGAGTTCAAGGATACTGAATTGTTTGAAACGTCAAGAGATCTAAAGATGTAAAGCCCATTCACCAACTCACCAAGTCCAGACGTCATCATTGAAGTCGGGTCCTACAAAAAACACTCACAAGCAGAAAACATAACTCGTAAATGCGAGTTGAAAAGAAGTTTACATATGAAAATAATATTGAATTCAAAATTGGGAAGATAGTAGACATTTTGCAGTGTAAGGTTAGGAGACAACTGTGCTTGACCAATATGAGTGGCTGAAACTAGTTTATTGTTAGGTAGTCTAATAGGAAATGGGGACTGAAGAAGTGACACATTGATCATAATATTCAATGACAAACACATATGATCACTTGTGCTGCTGTCCAAAATCCAAGTACAAGAAGGATGAACAGACATACCTGCAAAACTGCACTGGGCTGATGGCAATCTTTAATAAGAAGTTTGATCTGATTGTATTCTTCTATTGTAAAAGAAGGAGCAGAATCTTTATTGAGATCTTTGGCTATTGCAGCAGAAGCTAAAGCTGCAGATTGAGGTTTTTCACCATCATGGTCATTAGAAGCCAAGTAGGAAGCAGATTTTCTACACCTTTGTTTGTCGTCTTTAGAATTTGAAGGATATCCCTTTAGTTTGAAGCATCTCTCTTTGGTATGCCCTGGAATTTTGCAGTAGCTGCAGTAATACTGAGATTTTTTGTTGTTTCGGCCTTTAACAAACTTGAGATCACCACCAATAGCAGACAAACCAACATTCTCAACTGGATTGCTCATCATTCAGCTCTGCCTTTGCTTTTCTTCTTGAATCACAAGAGACCAAACCTTGGAAACTGAAGGCAAAGGGTCACGTAATAGAATTTGTCCTTTAGTACTAGTCAATGTGTCATTCAATCCCATTAGAAATTAAATGACACGATCCTCTTGCAACCTCTATGCAATGACTTTCATAGCACCACTAGAGCACTCTGGTAGAGGTTCATAAGAGCTTAGTTCATCCCACAGTGATTTGATTTTAGTATAGTATGCAACAACAAACATGGTGTCTTGCGACAAACGACAAGTAGCAGATTTCAACTGGTATTTTCGTGGTGCAATCCCTTGTGTGAACCGTTCTCTAAGATCAATCCACACTTCAATGGTAGATGTAGCATAAATCACACTACCCATAATCTCAAGAGAAATAGAATTGAGAATCCAAGACAATTACATATGATTGCAGCGCCTCCAAGCCATAAACTCTGGTGCA
The DNA here is from genome assembly GCA_011799765.1 of Nymphaea thermarum. NCBI lineage: Eukaryota > Viridiplantae > Streptophyta > Magnoliopsida > Nymphaeales > Nymphaeaceae > Nymphaea > Nymphaea thermarum. The sequence goes on along the minus strand of JAANDH010000076.1, from coordinate 254,447 downwards.
GCGATGTCTAGTTGGAGAAGACTTCCATTCACAAACCCTAGCTTGTTTTTGGCTGACAGCTTCATAGTCATTGCATGGCTCTAGGTAAGGTAGTTGTCTCCATTCAAGAGTTGTGAAACCAAAATAGCTCCAGGATTGTCTAAATGATGCAAGTAATAAGGATTGCAAGAATCCCCAAAGTTAACATCTCCACCAGACTCTGATCCTGCATGCAGTGTTCCATCAAGAGAAGATGAGTCAGGGCCAATTGTGGACATGTCTTTGATACCATGTATAGAAACAGAGCTATGCTATAGAAAAAGGGTAGGAAGAATGACAAAGAGAGTAGGGCGCACCACCAATTCATTACTCAACACTTATTTATAGTTACAATAAGGGAGCACTGCGCAAGAAAACAAGAAAGGAATTAACAAATTTTATCGAACCATAATTTCACATTCTGGAATAGTCTAAAACATTCTTCTGTAACATAATTGTCCTTCTCCTCTTTCACACAGAAAATAAAGGTGTTAGGGAGCCCTATCTCCAGCAAGCTTGTGTTGGAAGTAGTGTTCTCATGCATTCTGCAAGTCATACATCTACTAGCTAAGTCACACTGGTATTGTGATTTGTCAGGTACTAGTGTCGGTATGTGGGTACAACAACATAAGTGCATGGGTACAACTGTATTTTAAAACATAAGATTATATTCAACTTCATTTTTTTCTTTATTTGAATTGTCCCTTCTTTTTTATTTCCCTTTCTACCAAGATTCTATATTTTACTTAAATTAAAAATAAATAAATTTTGATTTTTAGCTCCAAAACTCTCTATAAATACCCCTACAATCTTTTCTCTTGTGCTTGATCTAACATTGGGGAATTTCTAGTGCTTTCCCACCTGAAAATCTTGAGTTACTTTTAGCTTTCTTTTTCAATTTCTCTCTGTTTCTTCTCCAACCTTTACAGCAAGTCTCTCCAAGTTCAAATTCTTCAAGGGAGCATAAGGGGATCCCCTAGGGAGATACCTTCATCATAGAAGCTTCATCCGAGGTGACCTTAGAACATTCAACGGAGGAGACTCATTCCTAATATCATCTTCAAGGTATGTAGTCCTCCTCTTATTTCTTTTCATTTCTTCTTGCCACCTTCCCATGGCTATGCAAGAAAGCTCTAAAGATTTCTCCTCCGGAGTTGAGAGCAATTTTCAAATGCACCGGGAATATGATGAAGGCGAAATAAATTCTATTTTTCATTTATTTCCAAAAAAATACTTGATATATCACTTTATTTATCATTTATGTTTGAGATTATGGTCATGAATGATAGATTAATTTTCCTTAATTAATGAGCAAATGCACAATGAGAATGAGTGTTTGGGTTGAGATTTATTCATTCTTGCGTTGATTTTTGAGATTGGAATTTGTCCATCATGGGAAAGCCCCTTCACAGATATGTATATGTTAAAATGCATCTTCATGTCACCCTCACGTTTAGTTTCTCTCTTAATCACCCGATTAGAACCCCAATGAGTGCTTTGTTACGTTGCTCCCCATTTCATGAGTATTTAATTTTCTTCCATACCCAATAGTAGGAGAAATAATTTTTTTGTAATAAACAAAATAATAATGTTTTATGTTCACATATAAAAATATTAGAATCATGTTTTTCAAAAGATTTTTAAAAGCAAAAACTTTTTTTAATGAAGCCTTGTTGACTTAGTCTAGGCTCTTGCATGAGCCCAAGTTCCTCTCCAGCCTACATAGAAAAATTGAAGTTGGATATTTTCAAGTTATTTCTTGATTTTTTCAACTCTCATGAAAGCATATACTTATATAGATGTTATATACATATACATGCGCATGACTTTCTTTCATTGTCTTTTTCTCTTTATGATTTAAAATATTCTTTTACAAATTCTTATATACACACATATATAAATGAATATATATACATGTGTTCCGCTCTCTCTCTCTCTCTTTCTCTCTCTCTCTTTCTAAAATCTTCTTTTCCCTCTCCATTTGGTTTAATACTTTTTTTTCACATGCTTCATACAAGTATATATATATATATATATATATATATATATATATATGTTTATGTACCTCTCTCTCTTTCTTTTAAAGAATCTTTTATTTTGTGATTTTAAATTCTCTTTCACTTTCTCCTTTTCCCTATTTTTCTCGGATTAAAGTATTTTCTCTTTTCCATTCTTTTAGATATTTTTCTCCTAAGATCTAAAGTTTTAATTTTTCATTTGCCGACTTCACTAAGACCAAAACTCAAGTAATGACCCAATATTAGAATCATGTTTGACGGTTTACAATACTAATGAGAATTTTATAAATAAAAAATGAGAGACTTAGATGCATGTGATGGTATGAATGTCTTTAGATGAATGTTATGGTTGGAATGAATGATCTATTTCTGATTATGTAGGGTCAATGCCTCCATACATTCACATTAACTTGTGAAATCATGAATGATCACAACCACCCTTCAAAGAACTTAAGCAAGATGAGATTGAACCCTAGTTAGATAGCAACCAAATTAGAGTAAAGTTTCAATCCTACTTTATTTCTTAAGAGAATACTAAATTAACTACAAAAGGTGATCTTCACATGTTTCCAAACAATATTTGTAAGGATTTACCAATTCAAAATTTTTCAAATCAAAATGTTTTACACCCTCAAATGATTCTTCAATTTTTTTTCAAAAATTTGAAACTTCAAATCTTTAACATTTTCTCAAACACTACACTGCATTAGATGTTTAAGCTAAAATAAAATGCATCAAGAATAAACGTAGCCCTTAGATTGGTTACCTCCAGTAAAGGCACCAGGAATGGTCAATCTTCGTACCGACATGCGAGTCTCTTTCTCTCTCATTTCAAAATAAAACCTCATTTTTATGGAACACTGCAAAAATCAAAATGTTTTTGGGGACGCAAACACTAGCAAACTAGAATATCCAGAATTTTTGAGATTGCCTTGGACCTGACCTTAATAATGTAGTATGAGGCAAGCAAGGAGATGAGATCGATCTTAGGACAGCCACTAAGATGAAAAGGAGGTCAAAAAGGAAGAAGCCTCTGACAATCAGGTTTTTTTTGTCATTCTCAACTCTTTTCCAAGGAAATGAATGTTAGTGCATTTGGAAGCCCTGTCATCATTCCATTCTCTCGTTCACCTCCCTTCTATATCTTTGGAAAGATATCCCCAATAGCTAACTATCGATTATATCTTTGGATAGAGGAGCAACCAAACAAAAATCTTGTTGTAGCTTTTTCCTGTTCTATTGCCATATTTTTTGTAACTCCTTAATTTCTAGGGATCTTAATTCATTGAGATATGTAAGGGAGAAGGGGCTGTAACTTGTAACTGAGTCTGTTCCTATGATATGAGAATGAGGAAATAAGAGAGAAAAAAACAAAGCTTCCTTTGTTTCGTGAATGTAGGCTATTAATGACGAACCACGTAAATTCTGCGTTGTTCTTTCTTCCTGTTTTTTGATTTCATGAAATTTAACATGGTATAAGAGCGACGATTATCTGAGGATCTTGAGAGACCATATTGTGATCATCCTATCATGGCCGACGATGCAAGCTCAAATCAAAGAGATGAAGCATCCAAGGGAGCCAAGCCCACCAAGCATAATACCCAAGAAATTACCTCCACGCCACTCAATGGTACAAACTACTTGAGTTGGGCAAAGGCTGCTCGCTTGTTTCTCAATGAAAGATCAAAGGCAGGACACATCAACGGAAAAATCAAAGCTCCAGCCACTACTGATCCCAGTTACGATGAATGGGAATCCAAGAATGACATGGTCATGGCATGACTGCTCAACTCCATGGAACCATCCATAGCAAATCTGTTTACCTGTCAAGATACCACACTCGAAATATGGGAGGCTGTGAAAGAACTTTACAGTGAGCAAAATAATCTTGCTCGAGTATACCAGATACAATGTGAAACCAATCTCACTCTCCATGACCAAGACATGCAACGATACATTGGGAGACTCAGGTGTCTATATGATGAATTCCTTCAATATCGACCAGAAACCTCTAATTCTATTATTTATAAACAGCGATTTGAACAAGATCAAATCTTCAAAGTCCTCGCTGGATTGAGTGAGGACTATGAGGCCTTAAAGACTCAAATCCTTAATACTATGCTGCTGCCAAAATTTAATGTTGTTTGTCAAATGATTCAATAGAAGTGTCAAGGCGAAGGGTCATGAGCGTCTCTCCGAAAGCAGACTCCATAGAAGACAATCAAGAAAAAATGGCCTACCTTTCTCAATCGGGCTCCACTCAAGGCATACAAAGGAACTACTCAAACATCGGGAAACCTACAACAAACTTAAGTGCACTCACTGCAGGGAATTGTGGGACGATCAGCGAAGGAAAAGGGATATTCTTCAATCCCAGATAAAGACGTTAATCTTGCAAACTTCATCACCAAAGATGATCTAAAAAAATTCTTCTAGAAATTTTCTAAAGCGAATCTAGTCTCATCCCAACAGGTAGGCGATGTCTCAGAAGGTAAGCTCTATGCCTTATTGATTGCCACTAAACATAAATCCTGGATAGTTGACTCTGGTGCTACTGATCATATGACAAATGATCCTACAAGACTTATTGACCTGAATAAGGATCTTCAACGTTCTATCTTTTCTATTGATGGGTCATCTATAGAAGTTGCTGGTATTGAAAAAATAGCATTCTTAGAAAAAAAATATTAGTTCAACTTTACTTGTTCCTAAACTTGTTGTCAACCTTATGTTTGTTATCAAAATCACTCAAGATTGTGATTGTCTTGTTGTTTTCTCCAAGAAGGATGTAACATTTCAGAACTCGAGCACGAAGAAGGTGATTGGTAAGGGCCGGTGACATGGTGACCTCTACACCTTGGACGCTGACAGTTTGAATTTTTTCACTAAATCAAAATCGACTCAAACGGCAGATTATCGAATTTGGCATGCTCGGTTAGGAAACATATGTGATCGAAACCTTAGTCGGCTCATCTCGTCTCTCACTATTGATGATAATATGGCTTGTGATGCATGTAAATTTGCCAAATTCACTCCCCTCCCCTTCCAGTTGACTCACGAAAGGTCTGCAAAGGCTTTTCATCTCATTCACTCGGATGTTTGGGGGCCTGCTCCAAAGGACTCACATACTGGTTTTAGGTTCTATGTCTCTTTTATTGATGATATGACTCGTGTAACATGAATTTATTTTCTCAAACATAAGAGTGAAGTGCCAAAATTTTTTTGAAGAATTATATGCCCTCATTCTCACTCAATATGGAGCTGAGATTAAAATGCTTCGCTCTGATAATGGTGGTGAATATGTTAATGATGATTTGAAAAACTTTATGAGGAAACATGAGATATAGCCTCAATATACATGCGCCGGGGTGCCTCAGCAAAACGGCATTGCAGAAAGAAAAAACTGGCAGCTTTTAAATATTGCACGAGCTCTTATGATGCACATGAATGTACCACAGATTTTTTGGAGCGAAGCCATTGGGGCAACATGTTATATATCCAATCAAATCCCAAACTCTAGCGTAGAAGAAAAAATTCCTCTTGAACTTCTCAATAAACCGTTGTCTCTAAAACATCTTAGTTTTTGGGTGTGAATGTTTTGTTCATGTGCAATAAAGATTTAGAAATAAATTCCAGCTACATGCCATCAAATGCACGTTCTTGGGATACTCAAGCAAGAAGAGAGTTTATTGTTGTTTTGACCCTCTCTTCAAACGAATGATTATATCACGAGATGTAAAGTTCTATGAAAATGAATATTACTCTGACTGTTGCAGCCATGGGGAGGCCAATAAGAGAACTTTGGCTGAAAATAGTGTTGATGATACTCCACGTCCGCTAGTTGACATTTTAGCAAAACACCTATATGCCAACCAGAGATCACTCACTTCCCTAGTAACGACAACAGCCGTGAAAACATAGTTTTGGAAGAAGATGATCCACCTACCAATGTTGAACCCCAACCAGGCGTAAGACGTTCCTCTAGAGTACTACGGCCTCCATCCAAGTTAAGTGACTATTACACTTATTGTTTGCATCCCCAAATTTTTTTGTCTTTTTGGAGTGCTTTAGAAAAATGAGGTTTTGTTTTGAAAATGAAAAAAAAAGGACTCGTCCGTCAGTATGAGGATCGACTGTTCCCGGTGCCTTTACTGGGGGTAATCAATCCAAGAGTTATGCTTATCCTTGATGCATTTCATTTTGGCTTGAACATCCTTTCTATATGCAGTGTAGTGTTTGAGAAAATATTGAAAATTTGATGTTTCAAATCATTGAGAAAGTTTTTGAAGAATCGCTTGAGAATATGAAACATTTTGATTTGGAAAACCTTGAATGGGAGATCTTTACAAATGTTGTTTGGAAACATTAGAAGATCATCATTTGAAATCACTTTAGTGTTCTCTTAAGACTTTAAGTAGGTTTGAGATTTTACTCTAATTTGGTTAGAATCTAATTAGAGCTGCATCTCATGTTGCTTAAGTTCTTTTAGAGAATGTGTGAATGTGATCATCTTGCGATGTTAAGTGAATGTGAATGTATAAATGCATTGATCCTACATGATTAAAATGAAATAATTCATTCCTACCATAACATTCATGCAAGAGAATTCCTACCACCACATACATCTAAGATTTTTGTTTTTATAATGATCATAAATATTTTTATAAATAAAGAAAAGTTTTTGAAAATGGAATGAGGTTGTAGACCATCAAGCATGAATTCAATATTGGGTCATTACTTGAGTTTTGGACTTAGTGAAGTCGATAAATAAAAAGATCTTAGGAAAAAAATATTCAAGAGAATGAGAAAAGATGAAATGCCCCCATAGAAAGAGAGAGAGAAAAAAAAGCCTCAGTATTTGCAATTGCCATGATTGATAATAGATAGGATCTGATTCAAAAGAGAATGTGTGAATGTATTGGGTAGAAGATAGAAGGTTGGTACCTTGATTGAAGCGAAAATACTAAAGAATGCCCCAATGAAAAGAAGGTGTAGACAAAATTATATAAAGGAAACTGATATATTTTCTGCTAATAGAAAAATGGGGGTGCAAGGTAATATGAGCTTTGGTATGAAAGAATTTTTGTTTGTCTGTAATAACAAGCAATTGGGATAAAACTTATAGCAAAGAAAATGAGAATATGATCGGTAGACAGTAATTCTCATAGCGAGATATCATGTTGATAATATAGGAAAATAGAGCATCTTAATTTTTAAAGGACTAAATCTCAAGTAGAGTATAAATGTATAAGGTTTGATTCGGAGAGATATAGATTGAATAGGGATGGATAAATAAATTAAAAATAAGTGCCCGATGATTGAAATTAGAATATGTCGGAACAAAATAAAGATCTTGGAATAAATGATGACCCAATAAAATCATGGAAGTAGTAAAATGGGAAGAAAGACACACTATTAAAACTAGAAAATTATTTGGCTAAATATAAATGAGGGAAAAAAAGGAATGCATGACCTTAGTCAAGGAAGTGTTGATCATGAACTGAGATTGAGAAAAGAAAATAATAGAAATTGCCTCAATAAAATGAATGTATGGACAAAATTATATAAACAAAATTGATATGTGAGGGCTAAAAGTAACATCATGTATATGAGCTTGGGTATAAAAGAATTTTTTTAATTTATCTTTAATGACAAGCAATTGGGACGAAGCTTGTAGGAAAGAAATTTGTTGTAGAAATGTGATCAGTAAATAGTGATTTTCATACCGAGATATCAAGTTAATAATAATGAAAAACATAAAAAATATGAGTAATTTATCACTTGTGAAGGATCTTAACTTTGAAAGGATTAGACCTCCAGTGGAGTATGATAAATACATGATGTTTGATTCATATAAATCCAATAAGTTAAAATCACATGTCCGATAATTGAAAATAGAGTATACACGAGTAAAGCAAAGATTGATATTCAAGTTGGAATAAGCCAATAAAATCATGAAAGTAATAAAATAGAGAGAAAGATATACTATGAGGGTTGAGGCAAAAAAAAAAAATTATGCATGACCTGAGTCAAGTAAAGTTGGTAATTGAGCCAATAGATGACTATCATGTTCAAGAATAAGAGGTCAGACAAATGAATAAATGAGAAATTGACAAGATTTGATAAATGTAAATTTGGAAGCAATTCTAAAAAAAAATGGGCTTGCCAAGGAATAATTGATGACCCAATGAAATTATGGAAGTAGTAAAATAGGAAGAGAGGCGCATCATAGGCGTTTTAATAAATAAAGAAAAGTTTTTGAGAATGGAATGAGTTTGTAGACCATGAAGCATGAATCCAATATTGAGTCATTACTTGAGTTTTGTCTTAGTGAAGTCGGTAAATAAAAACATCTTGGGAGAAAAATATTCAACAGAATGAGAAAATATGAAATGCTCCCATAGAAAGAGAGAGAAAGAGATTTGAAAGATCAGTAAATAAAAGATTTTAAAAAAGAAAAAAAATATGTATACATAAATATACTTATATTTACATGTGTATATATATCCATATGTATACGTGTATGAAAGCTTGTAAAAAAAGAAAGTTAAAGCAAATAGAGAAAGAGAAGAAGATTTTAGAAAGAGAGAGGGAGAGAGTGATTGTAAAGAGAGAGAGAGTGATTGTAAAGAGAAAGAAAAAATGAGAAAATGAAACACACATACATGTATTCATTTATACATGTATGTGTATAAGAATTTGAAAAAGAACATGTTAAATCATAAAGAGAGAAAATTAAAGAAAGGTACTCATGTATACGTATACATATATAGTATATATATACATATGTCTCTTCATGAGAATGAAAATAAAGAAATGACTTGAAAATATTTGACTGAAGTTTTTTTATGTAGGCCGAAAAAGAAGTTGGACTCATGCAAGAGCCTAAACTAAGTCTCCAATGCATGCATTAGATGCTTTTGAAAATCTGTTGAAAAATATGTTTCTAAATATTATGTGAACATGAAAAACATTATAAGTTTGTTGGCTACATAAGAATGTATTTCTTCCACCGTTGGGTATGAAAGAAAATCAAACATACATGAACTGAAAAGGAACGTAGGAAAGCACTCATTGGGGTCTCTAATTAGGTGATTAAGAAATAAACTAAGCGTGAAAATGACATGAAAATGCACTTTAACATGTCCAAATTCGTAAAGGGCTTTTCCGGGTTGGACAAGCCCTAACCTAAAAAATCAATACAATAATGAAGAAGTCTCAAACCTTACTCTCATGCTCGCCATGCATTCACATATAAATAGAAAAAATTAGGCAACTATGCATGAACAATATCTCCAAAGATCTTGCCTCTAGAATTCAAATATTGAATTGAAATTGAAATTTTGAATTTTGACTCCAAAACTCATCCCTCTTGAATTCAAATATTGAATTTGATTTTTAGCTCCAAAATCTCTATAAATACCCCACAAACTTTCCTCTTGAGCATAGGCTAACCCTTGGGGGATTTCTAGTGTCTCTTCACTTGAAGATTTGTCTCTCTTTCCAATTCTTTCTTCTTGTTCTTCTCTAACTTTGGGAGCAAATAAATTAAAACAAAAGAAAAATAAAATAAGTGAGAAACTCATAATACAAACATAAAAATAAATAAATTTAAAACAAATAAAAATTAGAAAATGAAAAACATTTTGACATGAAAAAACATGAAAAAACATGAAGAAAATGAAAAAAAACATGAAAAATGCATTTTTTCACTTTTTCGTGTTTTTTATTTTAACATTTTTTAGAAAAAAGGTGTTTTTTAAAGTTTTAAATGGTATTTTATTTATCACATTTTTTTCAAAAAAGAAAAACACATTATTTGTGACTATGATATATTTAATCACCCCTCCTTGAAAGCAGAAGCTATATGTTCTGTTTAGTTCAAATACTATTCGGGAATCAATTATTTAAAAGAAATTTCTAAAATCACGTCGAAACTTTTCCAGGAATCATACTGGGGTTGACTATGCTATAATTGTGGGAGTACCATATTCTCAGATCTTCACTAAAAATAAAAAATAAATTTCTATGACATCATAGATGATCTTTCCATTATAAAAGCATATTGTATATGAGATTATCCGAACTCCTGCTGTAAAGAGCACAACCTTTTGGTGATACCTTTTTCTTAATTTTGAATTAGTTTGGTTGACGTCCAAGCTTTCTTAAATCGTTCTTCATAAAGGTAGGCAACTTTTAGGCACTGACCTTTTACCGTCTTTAAGCCTTTATGCCCCTATGTCTGGGGGTGCAGGCAGGGGGCTGGCAGGGGCCATGGCCTCTCTCAGATCTGTTAATAACTGACTGAAACAGAGCACTGCAATGGATAAACAAGGAAAGAACAGAGTAAAGAGAGGGAGAGCACAAAATTGCGAATCACTGAATTTTAGATGATTGTTGACACTTCAATTTCTACACTCTCCCTCAAACTGGTGCATATGAGTTCTTTAATAGGCCTAGGCATCTGGCTGGCCTGGTCCTATAAAAGTCAGGCTCTATCCGGCCCAAAGCTTGAAACCCGAGCCCAAGCCCGGCCCGACAACTCAAAACCCAAGTTCAGGCCCGGCCCAGTTAAAATAAAAAATATTTTTTAATATAAAATAAAAATTTTAATACAATATATATTCTTAATGATAAAATATATATTATTAAAATAAAAATAATATTAAAACATATCGGGTCGATTGAGGCCAGCCTGATAGGTTATTGGGCCTGTTGTTCTCATCATGTCTGAATTTATGCAGACATGCACCACATGGCAATCGACCTCAATGTGTTTTTTTTGCGCGCATGAAACATTGGGTTTGATGAGATATGAATGACTGCTTTGTTATCACAAAATTAAATCTGCTGAATCTTTATGTTTAACATAAAAAAACCTGTGAAATGGATCTAATCCAAATTAACTCACAAACAGTGTCGTCAACCAGTATTCGGTCTCTGCTGAGGACCTGGATACCACTTCCTGCCGCTGTCTTCCATGAAATAGAACTTACACCTAAGAAAATACAGTATTCCATGACTGAACATCTTGTATCTTTACCAGACTCTCAATCGGCATCGCAATATACTCTCAAGTAAATACAGTTTTCTGTCTTCAACAAAACCAGCCTTGCTTGTGTTCCCTTTGAGATAAAGAACCACTCTCAAAGCTGCTTCCATATAAAGTACCATTGCTGAGACAAGATTTAATGTGGAACTCTTTGTTGGGATAAGATTTAAACTGCTTTATGCACTCTTCACTATTCCCTCCTATTATAAGGTCAACATGTACTAACACTGGAGCATATATAGCTTGTTTATGAAATATGAAATCGAGTAATCTGTTTTAGATTGCAGATACATACTTAATCAAGGCATTTGAAAACATAGAAAACCAACATCTTGGGGCTTTCCTTAAGCCCATACAATGACTTCCAATGTCATTTGATCAAAACAGGTTTACAAGGTGAAGTACAATGCCAATAACTTTGTTGCTCGGTACAAAGTATGATTTGTTGCCAAAGAATTTCATTAAGAAGAAGGGATATACTATACATAGACATTTTAATCTGGTGGTCAAGACCACCACTATTCCCTTATGCATGGCAATGCAATATGAATGGCACATTGAAACTATATTTCAAAAGTTTCTTCCTCAATGGTGTACTAAAAGAAGAGTTCTAGATGGTTCAATGCGAGGGGTATGCAGATCCTTAGGGCTGCACAACGAGCCGAGCCAACCTGGGCTCGACTCAAACTTGCTCGAAAAAACTCGGCTCATGCTTGACTTGTTTATAAACGAGCCAAGTTCGAGCTTACAAATATACTCAAAACGATAAACGAGTTGAGTTCGAGTTTCAAGAAGTCGACTCATTTATACTCAACTCGACTAGCACCGGTACTTTATATAATATTGCCAAAACCAGTTCACCGATTTTAACTTTGAAGGTAAAAATAATTTTTCACAAGTTACACAAGTTAATGCGTACATGAGTTAAACAGGTTACGCGAGTTAATTCTTACACGAGTTAAACTAGTTGGGTTAAACGAGAGTCAAGTTCGAGCTTGCTATAAGGTGCTCGACTTGAGTTCGAGACGAGCTCAAGGTCGAGTTTTTTGGGCCGACTCGAGCTCGACTCGAGCTCTACCGATCCTTAACTATTGTTGTCTTATGTGAGGAAACTAGATAAGACAATATATGGATTCAAACTGACCACACGTGGACGATATCAACAACTTAATTTCCATATTAAGAAAGGATTTTGGGCTCCTTGGGCGCCTCTATATTTATTGCATCCACAAAGCCACTGAATCTATGTTCATGTTTATGTTAATGACGTCCTGGTGACTATAATGTCAGCTGCACTTATTCAATAAATGATACATAGGTTATATACATCATTCTCTTAAAGGATTTGGGAAGAACTCCCCTTCATTTGGGCTTCAAAGTAAGCTATATTGATGGGAGAGTATACTTTAGACAGCAAAACCACATAATGTGCCCATATGGAGAATGCCAAACCATGCTCTATACCAATAGCAGGCCGTCCAGGCTGCCTGTTTAGAAGGATCAACCATTCTTTGATTTATATCTTTATAGACATGTAAAAGGGGCCCGTTATACATTTGTCTCTCTAGATCTAATGTAGCATGCATTTTCTATAAATTGCATATGCCATAGCATGCATCCACACAACAATGAATACTTGGTTGTGGTCAAGGGCACCTTCTATGTGATCTCAACAGAATTATAAGCTATTGTCTATGCTTTCTACCATCCCTCTCACCAGGGAAGGAGCAAAAAAAAATTTCATGAGGTAGGCTGAATTAAAAGTTTTAAAATTTTGACTAGGCTGAAATTTTGACTAGAACAAGTGAAATTTTCCAAAAATTTACATGTAAATGTTTTTTTATTTGAGGTAGGGCCAAGACCCATGCAGGGCCTACCTTGGCTCCACCCTTGCCTCTCACTGCTGACCTTGCATATTTATGCCAATAATATTTGATTTGGTTGCAGGGGAGGAGATAGGTGGGGTCTCTGTGAGGCATGTCCTCCACAGAACCTATGTTCTATTCTGTAAAAGCATAATTTAATTGTTAGATCTAGGTGGACTTGTGTCCAATTAAATAGGACACCCACAAGACCTGGGGTCCTTCCATGGCCAATTGAAAATTTGTTAACCCTATATTTAGTGTCTCATGGGAAAAAAAAATGGTTCCGCCCCTGCTTGGCTGCCTAATCTGTTAAAAACTAAATTGGGTATTTGTTGCTTTCCTTAGTGACACTGTAGTGCTGTGGCATCTTGTAAACAATGGATAGTTCCCCGATCAAGTATCAACACTGAGTATGTGTGCATCTGTTGAAATACTATGACTTCAATCTATGCTGAAAGAATTGGGTTTTAACATGAATTAAGCACCTGATTTATAGTGACGATATCAATGCCTTTTATCTTGCATCCAGTGAAGTATTTCATGCAATTAGAATAAAACATGTTAAATTCTATTTTGTTAGACATGTAAACAAGGAACACATCTAACTATAATTTATTCATTCACAAGAGCAACATGTAGATAGCTTGATGAATCTACTTTTAATTGCTTGATTACTCAGCTTGAAGGAACAAATTAAAGATAACGATCCTATAAAATGTAACAATCTGGCCTACATCAACACTAGGCTCAGACACGTAAATTGGTGGATCTGAACATTCCCTCTAGAATTGGTTTTGTTCCTTAAAAAAAATGATACATTGTTCTTCAATATGAGACTAAACCCACAACAAGGTGCTAAATAAGATGTTATTCCTAACGTAAATGAAGGACATGACTTAAATCATCATGTGGATTATAATGGTAAGGCATCATAAGGCTGGAATATGTCCTTCCATAGCCATCACCTTGTGTGTAAATGTCTTCCCTTCTTATGTCCAATTTAACAGCCTGTATTTGTAAGTGTTGCATCATAGCTACTTGATGTGTGAGATGAGCCAAGAATTCATGAAAAGCCTCCTTTACATGTTAAATCCGGATCATGAAAAGCCACACTTGTTGTCAAGAAGAAAGAGGAGGTTTTCAACATGTGGAATTATATCACCATGGTGCAAATGATGTTGGGGAAGGCATTATAACCTAGACTCATTTGCATAAGAATGTTCATAATATGCATAAACCCACCATGCATCTTGGTCATGGGGTTAAAAAAAAAGTTGGGTAGTTTGGGAATTTGTAGAGGAAGGGGCCTGAGAAGCCAATTCAGTTTAGAGATATTGTACAACAGTTGAGCCAACTGGGAGTCTAGTTGAACCTGCTTGTGTAAGTTCAACTCGAGCTTGACTTGTTTACCACACGAGTCAAGCTTGAGATTGGGTTAAATCTCAAGTTATACAAATTTGACTTGTTTAAACTCGACTCAGCTCATGTCTATCTTGTTTCTTAATCTTCATGGGTATGTCGGTTTTTTGATGAATTTTAACGTTTTTTGATGGTTTTCATTTTTATTTAAAAAAAATATGAATCAAGAGATATATTGGGTCAATCCGGGTCGTCCCGGTAGGTTATTAGGCCGGCTCCGGCTGTTTTTTTTTGGGTCCGAACCTGGGCCCGATCTGACCGGGCACTGAGTACCCGACAGGTACCCGGCCCGATGCCCAGCCCTCATCTCTAATGCGCCCAGCTTGCTTCTTAAGATTGACCAAGTGCCTTAATGAATATATCAGCTACTTGATTTCTGCTGGAAACACTTCTTGTTCTCATCATGTCTGAATTTATGCAGACATGCACTAAATGGCAATCAATCTCAATGTGTTTTTTGTGCTTATGAAACATTGGGTTTGATGATATATGAATGACTGCTTGGGTTTGATGCTATATGAATGACTGCTTTGTTATCACAAAATTAAATCTGCTGAATCTTCATGTTTAAGTTTAACAAAAAAAATCTGTGAAATGGCTCTAGCCCAAATTAACTCACAAACAGTGTCATCGACCAGTACTTGGTCTTAGCTGAGGACCTGGATAGCACTTCCTGCCTCTGTCTTCCATGAAATAGGACTTACAGTTTTACACCTAAGAAAATACAGTATCCCATGACTGAACATCTTGTATCGTTACAAGACTCCCAATCGGCATCACAATACTACTGTCAAGTAAATACAGTTTTCTGTCTTCAACAAAACTGGCCTTGCCTGGGTTTTCTTCGAGATAAAGAACCACTCTTATAGCAGCTTCCACATGAAGTACCATTGCTGAGACAAGATTTGATGTGAAACTCCTTGTTGGGGTAAGATTTAAACTGCTTTCTGCACTCTTCACTATTCTCCGCTATTATAAGGTCATCAGCATATACTAACACAATGGAGCATATATAGCTTGTTTATGAAATATGAAATCGAGTAATCTGCTTTAGAGTGAAGATACATACTTAATCAAGGCATTGGAAAACTTAGAAAACTAACATCTTGGGGCTTTCCTTAAGCCCATACATTGACTTCCAATGTCATTTGATCAAAACAGGCTTACAAGGTGAAGTACAGTGCCAATACCTTTGTTGCTTGGTTCAAAGTATGATTTGTTGCTAAAAAATTTCATTAAGAAAGGGATATACCATACATAGACATTGTAATCTGGTGGTCAAGGCCACTGCTATTTGTGTTCTCTTACGCATGGCAATGCAATATGAATGCCCCATTGATCAACTATATTTCAAAATGGCTTCCTCAATAGTGCACTAAAGAAGAGTTCTACATGGTTCGATGCGAGCGGTATGCCAATCCTTAACTACCGTCTTATGTGCATAAACTAGGTAAGGCAATATATGGATTCAAAGAGACCTTGTGTGCATGGTATCAACAACTTAGTTGCTATATTAAGAAACAAGGATTTTGACCTGCACAATCAGATGCCTCTATATTTATTGCATCCACAAAGAGCCAATGAATCTATGTTAATGTTTATGTCAATGACATCTAGGTAATTAGAATGTTAGCTGCTCTATTCAAAAAATGATACATGGGTTATGTACATCCTTTTCTTAAAGGACTTGAGAGGAACTTCATTTGGGCCTCAAAGTAAGCTATATTGATTGGAGAGTCTACTTTAGTCAGCAAAACTACTTAATGTGCCCATATGGAGAATGCCAAACCATGCTCTATACCAATAGCAGGGCGTCCAGGCTGCCTATTTTGAACGATCAATGATTCTTTGATTCATATCTTTATAGACACATAATGGGAGCCCCGTTATACATTTGTCTCTCTAGATCTAATGTAGCATGCATTTTCTATAAATTGCATATGCCAGAACATGCATCCACCAAACAATAATGGTCGTGGTCAAGGGCACCTTGTGTGCAATTTCAAAGGAATTATAAGCTATAGTCTATGCTTTCTGCCATCCCTCTCACTGCTGACCTTACATACTTATGCCAACACCATTTGATTTGGTTGTAGAGGTGGAGATAGGTGGGGTCTCTGTGGGGTGTGTGCTCCATGGAGTCAATTCTCTAAAAGCATAATTTAATTGTTGGATCTAGGTGGACCTGTGTCCACTTGTACATGACAGCCCCACGAGACCTGGTGTCATTGCTCCACAGTCAATTGAAAATTTGTTAATCATATATTTAGTGTCTCAGAGAAAAAAAGAAAATTGGCTCCGCCCCTGATTGGTTGTCTATTCTATAAGAAACGAAGTAGGGTTTTTGTTGCTTTCCTTAGCGACAATGTAGTGCTGTGGCATCTTGTAAACAATGGATAGTTCCCCAATCAGGTATCAAGACTGAGTATGTGTGCATCTGTTGAAATACTATGGCTTCAATCTATGCTGAAAGAATTGGGTTTTAACATGAATTAAGCACCTCATTTATAGTGACGATATCAATGCCTTTTATCTTGCATCCAGTGAAGTATTTCATGCAATTAGAATAAAACATGTTAGATTCTATTTTGTTAGACATGTAAACAAGGAACACATCTAACTATAATTTATTCATTCACAAGAGCAACATGTGGATAGCTTGATGAAACTACTTTTAATTGCTTGATTACTCAGCTTGAAGGAACAAATTAAAGATAACGATCCTATAAAATGTAACAATCCGGCCTACATCGACACTAGGCTTAGACACGTAATTTGGTGGATCTGAACATTCCCTCTAGAATTGGTTTTGTTCCTTAAAAAAAAAATGATACATTTGTTCTTCAATATGAGACTAAACCCACAACAAGGTGCTAAATAAGATGTTATGGCTAATGTAAATGAAGGACATGACTTAAATCATCATGTGGATTATAATGGTAAGGCATCATAGGGCTGGAATATGTCCTTCCATAGCCATCACCTTGTGTGTAAATGTCTTCCCTTCTAATGTCCAATTTAACAGCCTGTATTTGTAAGTGTTGCATCATAGCGACTTGATGTGTGAAATGAGGCAAGAATTCATGAAAAGCCTCCTTTACATGTTAAATCTGGATCATGAAAAGCCGCACCTGTTGTCAAGCAGGAAGGAGGAGGTTTTCAACAAGCGGAATTATATCACCATGGTGCAAATGATGTGGGGGAAGGCGTTATAGCATAGACTCATCTGCATAAGAATGTTGATAATATGCATAAACGCATCATGCATCCTGGTCATGGCGTTAAAAAGTCTAAATTATCCATTTTGTAATGAAAAACTTCAAAAATGCCCTCCATCCCTTTGGTGCATACCTGAAATGTGCACGCAACTCGATCTGCAAGACTCGGGGATATCTTTAACTTAATATCTTAACTATAAAAAAGTCTAAATTATGCATTTTTTAGTGAAAAAACTTCAAAAAATGCCCTCCATCCCCTTTGGTGCATACTTGAAGTGTGCACGCAACTCGATCGGGATATCTTAACTTAGCTTGCATGTATAGCTCGTGTTTGTGTTGACTGCTTATTTTGAGTGTCTCATTCTTGACTTTTTTTTGTTCAATAGAAGGTGGAGCCTCCCCAACAACATTGTTCTGGAAATGCCAAAGGAAAAAAATTGCAAGGCAGATTCCTGCACATGTTTGACAAGTTTGGTGTCACTTTGAAAAGTGGTACTCTTAATGCCTTGTCCCTTTTGTCTTTAAGCTCATTTGTCTTTTGTTACGGTCCCAAAGAGCTTTCACAGTGATGCAAGCAGCATTAAAAGCGAGAAGAATTGGGTGCAAACGGGCCGGCTGGATCCGCATGGATATCTCAGCTATAATACATCAGAAGATCCAAACAAATCTTTAAACTCATTTGTCTTCCCTTGCCGTCCAAGGAGCTCTCACATTTAATCGAGGAGCAATTACGAGTGACAAGTGATAACACTGAGGATGTAGACGGGTTGGACACACTCAAATGGAGTCAACATAAAATTTGATTAAGAATTGTGCTTTGAACGATTGAGGCGGTGGGAACACCTTGATGTGATCAGGGTTGTCTTTTTCTCTTTTATATATATATATATATATATATATATATATATATATATATATATATATATATATATATATATATATATATATATATATATATATATAGGTAAAAATCAGACAGCTAGGTCAGGAATAAAAAATATGATTTTTAAAATGTTTTTTCTGTAATATAACCTTGTTGATATGATCTTAAGAATGTGTTGATGCACAACATAAAGTTGATCATTTGTTTGACTTAATGGTGTTTCTATAATAAGAAAAAAATGAATGGCTCCCATGGCATGATAATAAAAAAATCAACATTTTTTATTAAAACAACCTGAATCAAAGCATGTTTTATATCAAAATAAACTTTATAAACTTATCAAGATACTTATATTTTATTTAAAATAGTTTGTTTTTTAAACAAAAAAATCAATGGGTCTGGTTTTTATCCATGACTTAAGCATCTAGTTTTTAAGAATCACTCATATATATCGGATTAAAAAATAATTATTTATACTTAAAAATTCTTATTAAAAATTTTAGAATTAATATGAAGTAGCACTGGACAGGGAAAAGGGGGGCTCGGAATGATGGGATAACCCTTGTGCTTACCCGGGAACTAAGGCCAATCTTTAGAGTCGATGGGCTTAAACCTAATATGTTTAAGGCCTTCCATTGAAGGATCCCAAAGTCGGGTTCTTTTAACAAAATTTTAGTATCATTCAAAGGGGCAGCAGGAAGCAGAACTAGTTGATCTTATGATATCTACCCAAAAGCACGAACGCACAAGGAGTTAAAAATTAGAAAACACTGGATCCTTCACATATTGTAGGACCAAGTTCATGTCATGTGGTTCTTGTGCACATAAAAAGGAAGAAAAGACATTTTGGTAATTTATTACAAAAAAATGTCTTTTATAATCTTTTTACTTTTTTATTTTTATTTTTGTGTTTACAAAAATTTTTTTAATGTGAACTAAAAGTATTTTAGTCATTAAAAATAAAAATTTAAATAAAAATTTATGGACAGTATGATCCATTCAACCAGGCTTGCCCCAGTGTCAGCCCTCAGTGGCACTGTCAAAAAAGATCTGCAACTGCACACATGGGGAAGCCTGCTAACCATCACATTGGTCCGAACGAATCTTTGTTGATGTTAAACAGACGTATCAGAACAGCCATCTTAATTTGACCACAACGAGTGAGCATCCTATGGACGCAGCTGTCTCTCTGTCTGATCTCTTTCTCTCTCTCAAACACGTATCCGAGCACTGCACATGGCCCATGTACAACATGGGTCACTTCGTCAGACAGTAACAAGCCTACCAACCCATCTCTCTCTCTCTCTCTCTCTCTCTCTCTCTCTCTCTCTCTCTCTCTCTCGTATATATATAATATATATATCCCACAGTAGGTGCCCACAAATTTTACGGTTGAGAATGTACAAAAGCCAGAAGAAAAATCCTCTCTGTGTAGGAAAGTGAGAGCCCTTCTCAATCGTTATTTATCCCTTTATCCCCTTCAAAACTGGAGAGCAACTCTCTCTCTCTCTTTTAGAGTTTCTGTGTCTTGTTTACGATCTGTAGGCACCAAGAGCCAGGGACTGTCCCAAAGGACACCTAATTCCTGTACATCTGCCGAGGAAGAAAGCCTGCTTCCAGCACCAAAATGGAGACCAAGGAAGAGGTTGAGGAGCTCACTGTCACAAAGCACAAGGGTTGGAAGGCCATGCCTTATGTCCTGGGTAAGCATCAGCACCAGAAGGCATTTGGCTCTATGGTTTCTTCCAGAGTCAGTTTTCCATTTTCTTTGAGGCATTCAGTCAGTTATGGCCCTGTTAACTGAGGTTCTGATCACATTCTGATTTGCTTTCGATCAAGCAGGCAATGAGACTTTTGAGAAGCTGGGGAGCACGGGCATGCTCTCCAACCTGATAGTGTACCTGACCACCGTCTTCCACATGAAGCAAGTTGATGCCGCCATCCTGCTCAACGTATTTTCCGGCACCACCAACCTCGCGCCGGTGGTAGGCGCCTTCCTCTCCGACTCCTACTTCGGCCGATACGCTACCCTGGGCTTCGCCTGCGTTGCTACTTTTCTGGTAATCAATTAATTGCTGAAATTAAACTTTTCTCGGAGTCACCATCAAGAACATCTTTACAAGTTGGCATCAAAATGGGGTAGCATCGCTGGTTGGGAATTCACAGTCACAGAAAATGCAATATTTTGGAAAAAATGAGAAAAATTAAATGTCATTTAAAACTAAATATTTTGAAAAAAAAACTTGACGCATTTTTAACGTGTTTTTTTTAATGCCAAACAGCTTTTTTCATTTTTCATTTTTTATTTGTTGCAAATCTAATTATTTGTTGATGTTTTGTGTTATTATTTTCTCACTTATTTTATTTTTCTTTTATTTTTATTTTTTTATTTTTTGAAAATTTACCGTATTTTTTGTTTTTTTTTCAAGCTGGCTATATGATACCCAAAAAAACCTCGTTGTTTAAAACTCTGAAATGTTATTTGTAACTATAGCTGAGATGAGCAACGACTGTTCGTTCATTCATTGATTCTCATGAGGGCTAACTTCTTAAAGTCTCAAAACGTAGGAAAAGATAAGTCTGCTATCTATTTAGGTGCCAACAGTGGCTTTGCCACATTGTGGCTGGTGCAGGTAGTTGCCCACAACAGCATCACAAAATTAGTTTAACACATGTGTTAATGTTTTGATGTATTTGATTGTTATATAGGTAAATGATTCAAGAAAATTAAAGGTATTGAATAAGTGCTTCCACCAAAAAAAAAAAATTTGGTGCCGCTAATGGTGCAAATACAACTCAAAACATAGAAAATAAGGGTGGAGACCTTTGAGCCTTTTTCATCCAGGTCACTCGTAACATCATTTTCACAAGTGAAAATTTTCATTCATTTATCTGCCAATTCTTGTGCCAGTTGACAAGTTACTGCGATTCCCTTCCACACGCTAGAGGCCAAATCTGCAAGCTTAAAACATGAAGAACCAAAAACTTGTTCAAAGTTCTTCCAGTTTTCATGATCAATTTTAGTGTTACCGACAGAATCACATGCTAGACGACCAGAAAATATGTTCCGAGTCTCTACAATTTCTTTCGTAATCTTTTTAGTGCTTGTATATTTCTGAAATGACACATTGGTATCCATCCTTTCAACCAAACAGTCAAGCGTAGGCCTACAGATATTTTTTTTTTTTTTAAATAACCATTACATTTTAGTTTGAAACGGCAATTTTGTATTAAATAATGGTACCAACTTGTTCTTTCAGAAGTACGAAGCACTTTATGAAAGTTGCATGAGAAAGAGTTCACTTTTCCTCTAATAATGCATCTGCTGCCTTATAATTGGGTGGTTGTGTGCGTCACGACTCAGGCGTGACCCACATGTGGGCTGTGTGGGCAGTTGCCCACGCAGTCTCATAAAAGCTACTTATTTACATAGTTGGCCCCATCTATTTGCGCATTTTATATGTTATTACACCTTAATCATTTTCTTTTATATATGATTGTGTTTAGGGTTTAAAACTTTTGGACTGATTGCTCACAGCCAAAACTTTTTTTTGGCACTACCTCTGTCACAACTTTCACTTTTTGAGATGTGAAGCACAGACTGCTGCAGGCCCACCCTTTCATTCCCATCAATCATGTGATCATCAGTTTTTCCAGCATATCCTCTTAAAATTTACTGCTTTACAAAATGTGAACGAATATGTCATTATCCTATTGGCTACCCATCGGTGGGTTATCGGAGGCAATAGTATTTTTCCAAGTTTCTAGTTTAACTTTAGAACATACTTGAAGAGCCACAAATTTTTTTCATGAAGCACTAAGTATATAGTTAACAAATTTTTAATTGGCCATACACCAGTGACACAAGACTTGTGGAGCAGTCTTATATAATTGAACTTAGATCCACCCAAGTTTAAAAGCTAATATAAACTTTCAGAAAATGGGTTCCATGGAGCCCCCACCTATCCATGTCCTTGTACTTGAGTGTCTCTCTACAAAAATGAAAAAAACCAGGCCGACATTGGCTCCGTAGAAGCAGTTCCATATACAGAATCGATGAGGGCTTTACTTAAACGCCACGAGTGAGACTAGCCAAGGAAATTTTACAAGAAAATACATCTCTTCTAAAAAGATCGAGATCTTGTTTTCCTATAGAGGAAGATGCTCTTTAATTTATATTGGAAATTTGAGGATACGCTAAACAGGCCGAAGCCCTTCCTCCTTCTTCTTATCTCTTTGGTTCATCGCTGCTTCGGAAGCTGAGTGGAAAGCAATACACCAACTCAACTAGAATATCACATATTCACCATTTATATTTCGGAATAGTAACAACTACGGGAATTGAATTGATGACCAAACTTTTAGAGTGATCCACCAATTCAAGAGCAACGTTATACCCCTCGGGGCCTTTAATTTACATGCCAATGCTATAAATATAGAGCTCGATTTGATTTTCCTATTTATTTGAGGATCACTATGTACGTAGAGAGAAAGGGCACCGGCTTTTGGCTACCCATTATCTAATAATTAGTGCCAATCATTTTACGAACTTGTAAAAATTAGCAGGTGAATTGTCTTGGCACTATATATATATATATATATATATATATATATATATATATATATATATATATATATATATATATATATATATATATATATAGTTGTATCTAATGAGTTCTATAATTGCATTTGGAATGGTGGCAGAAATCGGGATGCCAGATATGGTTTAATTTCTAGTTCCTTCTTATGTCTTATCAAACCTCATACTGTTTTTCCGATCTGCGGAGAGGGAAGACCTAGGAGATTTCTCCAAGATATGTATTTTGGCTATTGAACCATTGGCACCTTGATTTTGTTGTAGTTTCCTTCACAGATTTCTTTAATCTGCTTATATGAGAAAATTTTAGTTTTCATGGTTTTATTTGCTTTTTCTTTCCTGGAAAACATGGAAGTTTGACAAGACCATTTTATATAGATAATTAACTGATTTACTTTGTAAGCTAAATAAATAGAAAAATACAGCGCGCCGTAAATGTTTCGAACTTAGGTCATCTAAAAAGTTGAAAATCAAACCGGCCGATCGAATTTGATACAGTAAAAAGAAGAAAGTCCAAAATCCGTAACTTATCCATTCAGGCCCTTAATTTTCTCTCAAGAAACTTCACATTGTAAACCAAATTGCCTTTCTCGTATTATAGAAATAAAGGAATGATTCACTGAGAATCCTAGTGAGAAAAATTAAATAATATATTATATTATATTATATATATATATATATATATATATATATATATATATATATATATATATATATAATGCAAAGACTAAGGCACCTATTCTTTTGGCTTGAACAAACAGGGAATGCTTCTTGTGACCCTTACTGCAGGAATACCAAGGCTGCACCCACCGCACTGTAAAAGCCTAAACCTCGCCGGGACTGGCTGCATTGGACCGAGCCAATCTCAGCTAGCTTTCTTGCTAGGTGGGTTAGCCTTTCTAGTCGTTGGTGCAGGCGGGATCAGGCCATGCAACCTAGCCTTTGGTGCAGACCAGTTCAACCCCAAAACTGAGAGTGGAAGAAAAGGCATCAACAGTTTCTTCAATTGGTACTATTTCACCTTCACTTCCATGATGATGGTGTCCTTGACAATCATAGTATATGTCCAAGTGAGTGTGAGCTGGACCTTGGGCCTTGCCATCCCCACTACTGCCATGTTCTTCTCTTGTGTCTGCTTCTTTTTGGGCACCAATATATATGTAAAGATCAAGCCAGAGGGGAGCCCCTTCACTAGCTTAGCCCAAGTCTTCGTTGCTTGCATCAAGAAGAGAAAGTTGAAGGCTGTGAGCCAGCCAGAGAAGGAGCTCTTTGATCCCCCACATACAAGCTTGCTCAATTCCAAGCTTCACCATACAGATCAATTCAGGTGCACCTTCTCTTTCTCTCATTTGAATTAATTCACTGTGTAGTTTAGTTATTGTATACCACTCGCAGAGCCAGGAAAATTTTCTGAAAGGGTACTAATTCACATATTTTCATACTTGAAGGGGCGCTTACATGTATAACAAAGTAAATATTAGAAGACCTTAATGTAAAAATAAAAGAAATTTGAAGTGCTAGTGTGAGCAACTGCCCACACTAGTCTATATATGGCTCCCGCACTGGTGTATACACTACATGCCAAGGTAGCACATTTCCTAGAGAGTGAGTTGTATGCACCAAACAGATATACACGGACAAAAAAAGAACAGAGACGTAGGGTATTTTGGGCATTTGAAGGAATCCTTTTAACACTTACTTTTTCACTACCTTAGGGCTCCCCTTTTTGCTTACCAGGGGTATTTTGGTCATTATATCCTTGGTGCGCAATTTTTTGTGCACCAGGTGGTGTATATAACCAGCCAAGTGCCACAGGCCCAAAGCTCCCCCTCACATTTTGGAAAAAAAAAAAAAGGAACTTTATACTTATATTTTTGAAAATATTTAATGTAACCTGTGTAAAAGTTCTGAAAATACTATTCGCCTCTCTCTCTAAAAAGAAGTTCTGGGTCCGCCCCTGCTTCCAGCTCTTCTTTCTCTCCCTCATTGAGTTGTGCACAGCCCTATTCTCAAGAATTCTTAGCAAAGACTTATTTTCACATAATTTGAGAATGGAAACCGGATCAAGTGGTTATCAATTTTGATTGATATTAGTGATTACAATATAGATACAACCATTATTTAGGAAGATCACATATTTTCCTTTTGGGATAAATAATCAGAAGAAGACCGAACAGTTAGAGCAGTAACTAACATGTTTTTTGTTCATGCATGAGCAGGTTCTTGGACAAGGCAGCAACCAGGACACCTGAAGATACACTCAACGAAGACGGCTTATCACCAACCAACCCATGGAGGCTATGCAGCAACCAGAAAGTAGAAGAAGCAAAGTGCCTGCTCAGAGTGATCCCAATCTGGTCTTCAACCGTAATCTTCTACATGGCCTTGTCCCAGCAAACCACCTACGCCGTCCTTCAAGCCATGAACATGGACAGGCACATCGGCAAACACTTCCAGATCCCCGCAGGTTCCTTCATAGTCGTCTCCATGTTGGCCCTGACCCTTTGGCTGCCCTTGTATGACCGAGTCATTGTGTCGGCGGTCCGGCGGATCACGAAGCAGGACGGCGGAATCACGCTTCTGCAGCGGATGGGGATCGGCCTTGTGCTTTGTGTGATCTCCATGGTGGTCTCAGGCATTGTTGAAGCGAGGAGGAGGAGACTTGCAGTAAGTGAGGGGATCCTCATGTCAAGTCTATGGCTCATACCACAATTTGCTATTGCAGGGCTAGCAGAGGCATTTAACATAATAGGTCAGGTTGAGTTTTACTACAAGCAGTTTCCTGAGAACATGAGAAGTGTTAGTGGCTCTTTCCTCTTTCTTGGAATGGCTGCAGGAAACTACATGAGCAGTCTCTTTGTAAGCGTTGTGCATAAGACAACAGGCCATGGCCGCCATGAAAACTGGTTGAATGAGAACCTCAACCATGGGAGACTGGACTTTTTCTACTACGTGATTGCTGGTTGTGGTGTTGTAAATTTTGTGTACTTCATTTTCTTCGCTAGGTGGTATAGGTACAAAGGTGCAGACAGTGGTAACCAGGTTGCCGAGATAGGAATGAAGACGATGAACTCTGGTGCTTCACATGTGTGACCCCATTACATATGTGACATTTATAGCAAGAAATCAAAGTTGGATATGATCAGTTGGAGCATTGGTTTCGTGATTCCAGAAATTTGAAGCACCTTTTCCAAATTAATTCAGCTGCACAAATGTGAAAAGAAGAGAAATGTAGGAAAGAAATTATGGCAGCCTATGATCAGATTGAATTTAATGTCCGAAAAAGGAACAGAACAGAAAGACACAAGAATATAAAGAGGTTTGATGATGAAAATATCACCTAGTCCTCTCTCTCTCTCCCTCTCTCTCTCTAATGGAATAGTGAGAAGGAAGACTACCTTTGAGTAATTCAGTTAAACTCATAGAAAAGTGGGTCTCGCACTAACCCATTAGCATTGCTTCTTTTACATATATAATGTAGCTTGCTTGCCATGTGTAACGATGCTTTCAATGTTCAGAGACGATGTTCTTCTCTTTCTTGCTTCTTTCATCCATGCTCTTCTGAACTTTGGCATAGACATTGCTGCATTGCTGAATATGAGTCGACTCTTTCCTTGTTGTGACCATCCTTCCTCATCGTGGTGGAATTGTCTTCTTTGGTGCCCTTAGCTCCCTAACCAATATTATTTGAGTCCAACTTTGAGTCCCTTAATTTCTTTAATATCCTCCCCCCTCCATCTCCCCCCCCCCCCCCCCCCCCCCCCCCCCCCCCCCCCCCCCCCCCCCCCCCCCCCTCAAACTCAACGTCCTAGGGAGGACATGCATTTGGTTCTTAGTGTTGTAAAGAACACTAGCGATGCAGCTTAGTCAAGACGTCTGCTATTTCATGAGATGAAGTTACATGTGTGAGTTTAACTGCTTCTTAGCTATCCAGTCGAGAACAAAATGAACATCCAATTTGATGTGCTTGCTGCAACTGTGGAGCACAAGATGAGCAGCCATGTACATTATCACACTAAACAACTGGTGCATTTGAATATTGGACGTAGAGTTGTTGAAGCAGGAATTGGATCTGAATTAATTCAGTAATGAGTATTGGCAGCAGAGTGATACTCAACTTATGATTTTGTTCTAGCAACAACAGTTTACTTTCTTGCGCTCTATGATAATAATTTAGGTCTAAGAAACAAATCCACCAGTTTACATGAAAGTCATCAAGCGATCTAGCCCAGTCTGTATCGAAACGAGCATTTGGAAAAAAATTGGTGAAAGGACGATGACTAACCCAAATTGAATGGTTCCCTTTAGGGCTCGTTTGACAATAGGAATTATCCCATGAATCTGCTCCAATGATTAGGCTAGATTCATGGAACATTAGTTCTAGTGTTTCATGTATTTATCCCAATTTTTAAGGACACATTCACGAGACTTTCATATAGTGTCCCTACTAACAAACGATAGGGCTCATTTGGCAATAGGAAGTATTCCACGAATCTGCCCCAACAATTAGGCTAGATTCATAGAACATTAGTTCTAGTGTTTCATGAATTTATTACAATTCTTAAGAACACATTCCCGGGACTCTCATATAGTGTCCCTACTAACAAACGACCTCTTGGGACTCATTTGGCAAATGAAACTGTTTGTAACAGTTCCATGTATGTACCACCAAGATTGAGGCATATTCATAAAACACGTCTTAAAAGTGTTCTATAAATCTGCCTCAATTTTTTATGAATATTTGTGGAACAGTTATAAGCAGTTCTTGCTGCCAAACAGCCCCTAATGTATCTTAAAATTCATTTAACAGCTACCCACATGTTCATCTACTGGTCGGTGCCTGCTCTATCGTACTTTTATTGACTGAAAATGTTAGGTCAAGCATCATAAGAGGGAGATATTTTAGAGCTCCAACAAACACAATGATATTTTGGAGGATGAAGACATGAAGCTGCATCTCCTTGACTTAACACTTTCTAGTCGGCATAAGAGTAGTAGTGATTTGGCCCTACCATATGTGCTCTTTAAAGACTATCAACCACATAATTTTTGTTGAGCTACAATTGGTAGTTCTTCTGAGGTTCATTTTGCTTTGATTCTGAGGAAGTAGCTCAAATTGTCTAGGTCCTAAATATCATCTCTATACATTAATAGAATGACAAAACACATTAGCTTTTTTGCACACAAATAAAAAAGTATCAATATAGGACAATTCAAAACCAAGAAAAATAATACTAGACTATGTTTTTGGTACCAAGCTCCAAGAGCTTGCCCAAGCCCATAAATTACTTCATTTAGTTTGCATATTACTAAAGAGTCTTGTTAAAAGTTAGGGGTTGGGACATCTAAATTTCTCCTTGTAAATCACCATTATGCAAAACACTGTGAACGTCTAACTGTCTTATGTCCCACTTAGGCTGCTAACAATGGAATTACAGTACAGATAGTGGTAGTTTGAGAACAAGGCTGAAAGTCTCAAAGTAATCATTTGCTTCTTCTTGTGTGAAGCCCAAAGTAGTTATAACATTCTAATGTGTCATCAGCTTTTGCTTTTATTTTGTAGAACCATTTGGACCCAATGATATTGCAATGAGATGGTATGACAACACGGTCCATGTTTGATTTTTAAGACGGCCCTCATATTCAACCTTCATAGCATGGTGGTGCCCTTTTTCGGCCACACAATTTTGCTACTATGGATTGAGGGCAAGAAATACGTAGAGTACTATATATGATTTGCATCAAGATAAATTTTGTACTCACATATTCAATTGTGCCATCCATTTGCAAAAGCTTAATTTTCATTTCAAATAAATTTCCTATATTTGCCTTGAAATATCACAAAAACTTTTCAATATCATATTTGTGCATTATTGTTTGCATTCCCAAATATTTATTTTGGTTTTTAGAGTGCTATAAAAAAAATTTATTTTTTTAAATGAGAGAGAAAGGGAGTCACCCATCTGTAACCATTCTCGATGCTTTTATAAAGGGTAACCAATCCAATGGCTATTTTTATTCTTGATGTATCTCGTTTTGGCTTAAACATCTTTCTATTTTAAATGTGGTGTGATGTTTGAAAAAATGTTGAAGATTTGATGTTTCAAATTTTTGAAAAATTTTTGAAGAATCATTTGAGAGTATAAAACATTTTAATTTGAAAAATTTTGAATTGAGAAATCTTTATAAATATCATTTGGAATCCTTTGAATATCACTTTTTGAAACTACTCTAGTGTTCTCTTAAGACTTTAAGTAGGTTTGAGATTTTACTCTAATTTGGTTACTACCTAGCTAGAGTTTCATCTCATCTTGCTTAAGTTTTTTTAGAGATGTGCTTGTGGTAATTGGTGATTTTAAATGAATATATATGTGTTAATGCATTGACCATGCATGATTAGAAGCAAATCATTCATTCCTACCATAACATTCATAAAAAAACATTCATACCATCAAATACATTTATGTTTCTCATTTTTGTTTATAAAGTTATCGTAAGTATTTTTATGAATTTTTTTTTTTTAAACGGAATAGGATTGTCGAACATCAAGCATGATTCCAATATTGGATTATTAATTGAGTTTTGGTCTTGGTGAAGTCAGCAAATGAAAAGTTAAAACCTTAGATTTTCAGAGAAAAATATTCAAAAGAATGAAAAAGAGAAAAGACTTTAATTTGAGAGGAATAAGGAGAGAGAGAGAAAAGATTCTAAAAATCACATAATAAAAGGTTTATAAAAGAGAGAGAGATACTTATTTTTATACTTACTTATATGTATATATATATATGTGTGTGTGTGTGTGTGTGTGTTTACATATATAGGTGTATGAAAACTCGTGAAAAAGAAGTATTAACTTTAATGAAGAGGGAGAAAAAGATTTTAGAAAGAGAGAGATTTTAGAGATAGAGAAAGTGGAAGCACATATATATATTCATTTATATATGCATGTATATGAGAATTTGTAAAAGAACATGTTAAATCATAAAGAGAGAAGGACAAAAAAAGATGGTCATATGCATATGTACATATATAACATATATATACACATATGTTTTCATGAGAGTTGATATCAAAAAATAATTTAAAAATATCCAACTTCAATTTTTCTATATAGGCCAGTGAAGAACTTGGGCTTGTGCAAGACCTAAGCTTAGTCTTCAATGCCTCATTAAAGGGGGGTCTTGCTTTCGATTTTTTTTTTTTTTTGAAAAACATAGTTCTAAATATTTTTATACATGATCCTAAAACCATGTTTATTACAATAAAATCTATGTTTCCCATCATTGAGTATGGGAGAAAATCAAATACACATGAAATGGAGAGCAACGTAATAAAGCACTCATTGGAGTTCCTAATCGGTTGATTAAAAGAGAAGTTAAACGTGAGAATGTTATGAAAATTCATTTTAACATGTACATATTTATGAAGGGCTTTTCCTAGGTTAGACAAATCTCAACCTCATAATCAACATAATAATGAAAAAAAACTCAACCCAAACACTCAGTCTCACCGTTTATTTGCCCATTAATTAAAAAAAATTAATCTATCATGCATGAACATCATCTCAAATATAAATGATGAATAAAACAATATAACAAGCATATTTAAAAAATAAATGAAAAAATGAAATTTATTTCACCTTGCTCACACTTTCGGTTCACTCAAGAGTAACTATTGAATCTGGATATGAGATTTTTAAAGCTTTCTTTTATGGTCACTGGGAGGTGGCAAGAGGAAATAAAAATAAATGAAACAAGAGGAGGATTACATACCTCTAATATAAGTGATTTTTGAAATGAATCTCATTCTTGGGATGATCCTATTGTTGCCTTGGATGGAACTCTAAGATGATGAAGGTATTCCTTCATAGATCTCATCATGCTTCATTGAAGAGTTGAAACTTAGAGAAGCTTGCTTCTAAGGTTAGAGAAGAAGAAGAGAGAAATGGAGAGAGAGAGAGAGAGAGCTTAAGGAAAACTCTAAATCTTCGAGTAAGAAAGAACTAGAGGTTCTCAAGGAGTTAGCTCAAGTCCAAGAAGGAAGATTGTGGAGATATTTATAGAGAATTTTGGGGCAAAAACTCAACATTTGAATTTTTTTGAATTTAAAAATATTTTCATGTGAATTCTAAGTATTTTTGAATGATTTTAATTTGAAAATAGGCTTTGACCAAGTGAGGTTCATCCTTAGCCCTGCAAATAACCCTTTGGGGTATGGGCAGGGCTAATGCCCCACCTAACAGGGCCAAAACCGCCTCAGCACGTAGTTTTGTACTCCACGCGTATGCTCTCGCGCGCATAGCATTGTTTTGTTTGGCGCGTTAGCGTGATCATGCACGACGTGTGAAAGCATGTGATTGCACGACGTGCGCTAGGTTCAAAAAAGAAAAGGGGTGCAAAATGCCCCCCTTATTATCTCGTTTGGACCAATAAGAGGAAGATTTAGTTCCCCTAGCCCCCAGGGGTCCGTTCATCAGAAAAAAAACATAAAACCTTTTTTTTTTTTTAAATGTGTATAAAAATGGTTGTTGTTACAAATGGGGTTGACTCAGTTTTGAGTGATTCCGGACTCGTTTTAGATCCGGATTGGGTTTGATTGGTTGCCGACACATTTTAGTAAAGCTTAAAAACATAGTTTTGGCACGAGAATGAAACATAAAACAAAGAGAAGGTTCGTGGATGTGTGCTTGGTGCTCGATAGCATCAAATTTTATTGTTTTGATCTCAGCTTTGGATTTGAGTTTGAAATTCTCGATTTGGATCTAGACTTCAGTTTTGGATCTAATTTGGATCCGATAATTGGATTTCAGATTTGATTCTCACGTCTAAAGTTGGGTTTTGAATTTAAATCTTGCGTTTGGACTCAGACATGGGTCTAGAGATTCATTTTGGATCAAATAATCATGAATTTGTTTTGGGGTCTAGGGTTAATCTTAGGGTCCAAAAATTAAATCCAAATGAAATAATTGAGAATTTTGTTTGAGTGAAAAATGAATACAAACCTTTTGAAAAAATTTGGGGTGATAACAACTATGAAATAAATTCATGTGTATTCGAGAAGGACATTAATAAAGCACACATAATACCTATATCTATTAAGACAAACCTCACACATGATAAAATACTGAATCAAGATAAGCAATAATTTTATGCAAAGTGCCTGGTAAAAGAAGTGCATGACATTTTCTCTTTGACAATCAACACACACAAGTTTTTGAAATAGACTATACCAAGGTAAGTCATATGAGACAAGGTGGCATAAGCACAGATGCCATTCATCCAAAAATGATTCTTCTCCAACTCAAGCCACTTTATATGTGCTATGCACTTTATCCCTTTGGCTATCTTCATCAAAAAGCAACTTGTATAAACCATTAAGATTTGGTCCGTGGATGAATTCTTTCCTTGTTGCTTGATCCTTCACAATATAAAAACCAAGGTGAATTCCAATCATCATTATTAGAAGTAAACTTGCTCATATTAAGGAGATTTCTTGCAATTGTCAGTGCATGTAAAATATCTTTAAATAAAAACTTAGATTTGTTAGAGGAATAAAATGAGCGACAAGTGTTTAGAATATTCACCTATATAACTTCTTGATGTGCTCTTATTCCTTCACATCATATGGAGAGTGAATGTTTATATTTCTTAGCTTGTTTGATATACGGTGTGATGCCCTAGAGTTCAGGTACGAACATGAATCATCCAAGGAGCAAAGACATGCATGTGGTGAAGAATTGCTTCTAGTCAAAATTTGAGAATTATTGGACTTTTTTTTTTAATTTCCAAGGTTGCCTATGCCCTATTTTCTCATGGAATTGACACACTACATGATCACGACCTCCTCTTTTTCCCTTGACTTAAGTATAATATTTTGCTGATGAAAGTTACAAATATTTTCATTTTGTTTGCATAGTTAAGACTTGGGCAAACCTTTTAATTATCACATAATTTTTTTTGTGGCTTTTTGATCTCTATTTCTAGGATTTGACTGGTACCAGCTAACCATCTTAATTGCATGATGTATATCAGGTTGGGTGCGTATCATTAAATAGATTACACTACATAACAAATAGAATATGGACCTTAAACATAAGCTTTATTTCTTCTGGTATTTTAAGATACAATTCAAGGTTGAGTTCATCACCTTTAGTGACTGGAATCCTAATGAACTTGCACTTTTTCATGTCAAAACATTTTACAATCTTCTTGATATAAGACTCTTGTATTAGAGAAAAAAGTCACTTCGAACATTCTCTTTTAATTCCAATTTTCATAATGAATGTTGCATCACCCAAGTCTTTCATTTCAAAATGAGTAGATAGTCATTCTTTTACATACTAACATCTTTCTATCATTACTAACCAACAGAATAATGTACGTATAAAGAGATATTTACAAGATTCTTCTTTTTGATGTTTCTTTAAGACATAGTGGTCTTCATCAATCATGTTGAATTCATTGTTTATGATTTTGAAATCTCAAGTATTTTAGTCCATGAATGCACCATTTGAGCTTACAAAATGCATTTTTGACCTTTAGAATAGGTTGTTTTACATAAATCTCTTCATCCATTTTTTCATTGAGAAATGCTGTCTTTATGTCATCTAGTGTAATTTGCTAGTAAAAGATGATAGGAGGTCAATTTGACTATAGGAGAGAAAGTCTTTTCATAGTTTACACCATCAACCTAAGTGTGATCGAACCTTGAATCTTTCAGTTGGTCCTTCCACATTTCTTTTGATGCTAAGAACCCACTTATTTTCAATTGATTTTCTTCCATCTACAAGATCAACAAGGTCTCAGACCTCATTTGTTTCTATGGCAGCCGATTCTTCGTCTATATTTCTGTTTAGATTTTTCAGAGCAAGATAGAGCTTTTCATACATTCTTAGGTATATCAACATTTTTTGGTAAAACAATGATCAAATGACTCACCTCCAATATCAAATTTTGTCAAGGAACTCTACCCATGTATTGTGTCAACTTGATTGATTTGACATTGTTCTATTTCAAATACGAGAGTTACTTCCACTATTTTGTATTGGTTTAGACATTTCTTCATATATCTCATAGATTGGAACAAGTATTATACCTACTCAAGATCAACTCCTAAAATTGAACATGATATTTCTCCCCTCATAGAAAATTCATTTTCCAAAATGTATCATTCTTTTTTCTATTTCTGTCTCATCACCATATCATTCTTTATTCTATTTCTGTCTCATCACCATATGCATTCTCTTCTAAGAAAACTTAACTGTTGTATCTTATAAAAATACACTTCTTTCCCCTTGATCCCAAATTTCTATATTTATAGGAAAGATCATGATCATAGGTTGTAATTTTGTAGGGTCTTAAATTACTTAGACAAGGCGCTTGTCTATCCACAGTTCATAGGTGTGGTACTGATAGTTTTAGATGATACATAGTTTAACACATAGGCAATAGTCAACAAATCATCTCCCCCAAAAGAGATAGGTAAATTTTCATATGCCATCATAGATACAAACATTTCTATTAAACTCTTATTATGCAAACAAAATGACCCAACTTTCACATTTGATGCACTTCATTGATGCTTTGTCCTTCTTCTCACCATGTTTTCTTCAATGTTGTGTGGGTTTCCTATTCTACCTTTTATGCATTCTTACTTGCCTCTTTATCTAAGGTTTTTTCAATTGTCACTTTCCAAATCCCAATGTTGCCAGAATCCAGGCCAAAAAACAAGACTAACCGGCTCTGTACCTGGCGGGCGGGCCTTTCTTCCCCTGGCCTTCAAGGAGAATTCAATTTCACCGGGTCCATGTAGGAGACAGAAAGGCAGTCGTTACATCATTCGTGCAGGTCGCTACTTATGAGACCCCCTCTTGTGCTTGTTTTTTTGGTTGTTTATTGAGAATTCTAGGAAGAAAACTTTTTATTGTTGGTTTTGCATCCTCCAAGTGCTTATATTCCAACTCTAGATAACATTCAATATCATCAAAAGTTTTGGCATTTTCATTGAATGTTATATTTATCTTTATGTGTTCCCAACCTTGAGGAATTATCTAATTATCGGTTGCACTTGTTGTTCATTAGCCAAATTATATCCAATAGATTTCAATTCTCGAATCATGTTTTCCATCTCCTAGAGTTGCTGGTTTATAATGTGATGCAGGAATTTTTAGGAAGAGTCAAACATGATAGCCAATTTCCTAAATTTGGTCTTAGATGCTCCACCAAACTTGTTTTTCAATACCAACTACATCTGATGGCAGTATCATAAGCTTGAATTGAAACTACAACAAACATCCGATGTAGGAATAGTCCTAGGACCAGTTCAAGACCTATTCCTGAATCTCATTGTGTGTGTGTGTCTATATATATATATATATATATATATATATATATATATATATATATATATATACACACACACACACGTATATATATTAATATATATATATATATATATATATATATATATATATATATTATTGGTTGAGACTTAAAAATGCAATTGTCCATTCTCTTTGCCCCTTTCCTATGTGATTGGATTTCTCTTTTCCTCTCCTTCAGTGTCATTGTGGTCATGTGCCTCTCCTTCGATCAGCCTAGCATGCCCTCCATGTTGCCTATTATAAAGTGGAGAATGCACTATGGGTCGAGGTGGTGAGGAACAATTGATAGTTGGCAGGAGGCAGCTTCATTTTCTGGAGCTACTCAGCATCATGAGGATCTTCAGGGAGTGATAAGTAGTCAAGGTGCAAGTGGCATCAAGCTTTACCATCACCATGAACGGGTCGCGAAGCCTCTCCATATCCAGTAACCATCGTTGGATCCTATATGGTGGTTGACAATCACACTTAGGGCCTCTCTTTTTACATCACTTCTTTCATCATCTTCTGCTATATCATTTTCAAGGTGTTCTTAAAGTTCTCTTTCATCAATTGCACTCACTTTCTTCTCTCTCGATTTTCCAAGGAAAGAACATGAGATTAATTATTTCTACAGGAACTTTTTTGTAAATTTGATAAATAATTATGAATTATGTAACTAAATTTTTTTCTTTCAGACATAGAAATTTTGTTTCTTTCAAATTTTTGTGTTGAGCCCTTTTTCTAATTGTTTTAGTGAAATTTTTTATGAACTCTCAATTAAATTCTCGTTCCTTTGAGCCATTTTTATTTATGATCAAGCTCTTAATTCACTTTGTAGTAACTAACCTTCAAGGCCTGTATGGGTGATGGCAAATGGTAAAGGCATTGTAGGAAACCTGGTGTTAGCATCAAAATTATATTTAAAATACTTGTTTCAAAGCACTAAATTTAAAGATTTTGTTGTACAGATCACCAATAGTCCAATTTAGCTTTGTTAAATCCGAGTTCTTGGATCTACTTTACCAAGTTTACAAAATTTCGGTATATCATGTTGGCCTATAAATAATGAGACTTCATCTTGAACCTTTCAAAGTGATTTGTAATATTTTTGAGGAGATAGAATAACTCATCATCCTTCTTATTTGAGTTCCTTAATATCTTCAAAAACTTGTTTCACTACCCAATAAATGTTCCTAAGTTATCAACCTTTCATCTTAGCTCGCTCTCATGTAGTGCCTAAACAATATGTCCATGTGAGAGAATGATCTAACCTAGTTATGTACTCATATATGTGTGCAACATGCTTTGAAACAAAAAAAAAATTATTGATGAGTCAGATTTTGTATAGTCTCATATACTTTACATGGTTTAAATAAAAATCCCTAGTCATTTGTTTTCTGAAGAGATCAGCCACCATCCCATGAGTAGGTAGACACTATAATGTGACTTTTCCTTTTAACACAATGTCATGTATGTATTTGCACATGGTGTCTATATGTTTGGTTTTACTATGAAATTTGAGATTCTTTAACTAGTGGTCTGATTATCCTAATAAATAGTCATAGACAACTAGCTCTACATCATGAACTATTCGTAGATGCTTAATCAATCTTTTAACCAAATACTTTCTTGTACTACCATTGAAGCAGCTAGATTCTTGTTTGTTTCTTACTACACCTATAGATAGTTCCTTAGTTCAATAAGAATACATAACGAGAGGTGGATTTGTGCTCATCTTGGTCACCACCACAATCTACATCTATATACATCATTTTGCATATATCTCCACCATTGTAGCACAACACAAAATTGTTTGTTCCTTTAATTATCACATGATTTTTTGACAGCTTTCCAATCTCCATTTCTAAGATTTGACTGATACCAGCTAACCATCTTAACCACATTACATATATCAAGTTGTGTGCACATCATTAAATAGATTACGCTACTTATAGTAAATAGAATATGGACCACATAAACTTTATTTCTTCGGGTGTTTTAAGATACAATTCAAGGTTGTGTTCATCACCTTTAGTGATTGGAACGCTAACGGACTTAAAGTTTTTCATGTCAAAACTTTTTGGGATCTTCTTGATATAAGACTCTTGTATTAGAGCAAAAAGTCACTTCGAGCATTCTCATCTAATTTCAATTTTTAAATTGAATGTTGCATCGCCCATGTCTTTAATTCTAAAATGAGTAGATAGTCATTCTTTTACAGACTAACATCTTTGTATCATTACTAACCAAAAAAATATTGTTTTTATGATTGTATTTTGAAATTTCAAGTATTTTAGCCCATGAATGGACCATCTGAGCTTACAAAATGCATTTTTGTCCTTTAGTAACATAACTCATAGGTTGTTTTATATAAATCTCTTCATCCATTTTCCCATTGAGAAATGCTATCTTTAACTATAGGAGGTCAATTTGACTATAGGAGAGAAAATCTTGTCATAGTTTATGCCTTCTACCTGAGTGTATTCGAACCTTGAATATTTCAGTTGATCCTTCCACATTTCTTTTGATACTAAAGACCCACTTATTTTCAATTGATTTTCTTCCATCTACACGATCATCAAGGTCTCAGACCTCATTTGTTTTTATGGAAGCCAAGTCTTCTTCTATATCTTTTTTCCATTTAGCTTTTTCAAAGGAA
The DNA here is from genome assembly GCA_011799765.1 of Nymphaea thermarum. Classification (NCBI taxonomy): domain Eukaryota; kingdom Viridiplantae; phylum Streptophyta; class Magnoliopsida; order Nymphaeales; family Nymphaeaceae; genus Nymphaea; species Nymphaea thermarum. Next base: position 216,354 of record JAANDH010000076.1, on the reverse strand, counting down.
GAAATAGCTTTTCGTACATTTTCAGGTATATCAACTTTTTTTGGTAAAACAACGAATGTCTCACGTCCAATATCAAATATTTGTCAAGGAACTTTACCAATGTATTTCATCGAATTGATTGATTTGACATTGTTCTATTTCTATACGGAAATTGCTTCCACTATCTTGTATTGGTTTACACATTTCCTCATATATCTCATAGATTGGAACAAGTAATTCTGCCTACTCATGACTGTTCAAATTCATAAAATTGAACATGATATTTCAACCCTCAAAAAAAATTCATTTTCCAAAAATGTATCATTCTTTATTCTATTTCTATCACATCACCATATGCATTAATCTTATGAATATTTGTTGTATCTTATAGAAATATACTCCTTTCCCCTTGGTCCCAAATTTCTATATCTATGGGAAAGATCATGATTATAGGTTGTAGATCTATAGGGTCTTAAATTACTTAGCCAAGGTGCTTGTCTATCCACAGTTCATAAGGTGTGGTACTGATAGTTTTAGATGATACATAGTTTAACACATAGGTAATAGTCAACAAATCATCTCCCTCAAAAGAGATAGGTAAATTTTCATATGCCATCATAGATACAAACATTTCCATTAAAGTCTTATTATGCGAACAAAATGACCAAGCTTTCTACATTTGATGCATTTCATTGATGCTTTGTCCTTCTTCTCACCATGGTTTCTTCGATGTTGTGTGGGTTTCTTATCTACCTTTTATGCATTCTTACTTGCCTCTTGATCTAAGGTTTGTTCAACTGTCACTTTCCAAATCCCCTCTTGTACTTGTTTTTTGGATGTTTATTGAGAATTCCAAGAGGAAGATGCTTGATTTTTGGTTTTATATCCTCCAAGTGCTTATCTTCCAACTCTAGATAACATGTAATATCATCAAAAATTTGACACTTTCATTGTATGTTATATTAATCTTCATGTGTTCCCTTTGAGGCAATGATCTATCATCGCTTGCACTTGTTTTCATTAGTCAAACTATATCCAATAGATTTTAATTCTCAAATCATGTTTTCTGTCTCCTAGAGTTGTTGACTGATAATGTGACATAGCAATTTTCATAAAGAGTCAAACCTGATAGCCAATTTCCTAAATTTGGTCTTAGATGTTACACCCAACTTGCTTTTCAATACCAACTACGAACATAGATAGACGGTAGGTAGGAGGCAGCTTCATTTGTCTGGAGCTATTCAGCATCATGGGGATCTTGAGGGAGTGATAAGTAGTTGAGGGGCAAGTGGCATCAAGCTTTACCATCATCACCATGAAGCCTAGGTCAGGAAGCCTCTCCATATCCAGTAACCATCATTGGGTCCTATAAGTAGTTGACAATCGCACTTTGGGCCTCTCTTTTTAGATCACTTCTTTCATCATCTTCTGCTATATCCTTTTCAAGGTGTTCTTAAAGTTCTCCTTCAAGAATGTCTTCTTCGTTGATGTGTCAGTGAGTGCTCACAATCTTTCCCCAATTCATTATGGATCCCTTTGATGCCAAACATTTCCACCTCTTTTGTTCCTTTGCAATAGGATATTTGTGTTGTTCCACCATATTCTTTTGTTTGATCTTCAACAAGTTTTTGTATTCCGAAACTTTCAACTGAACTTGACTAGATTGATCGATAGTTTGATCTTAGTTTTACAGCTCAAGGTAGTTGAGCAAAAAATCAGTTAAAATTTGTGTATCTTGGGGAAAAATTTGTTTAATTCAGGTGTAGATTGGTTCTTTTGATGTTTCCCACTTGACATGCATTCAGTTTAACTGTTGGTGTTTTTTTAATTTTTTTCATTGTTCCTCTTTGCCTTTGCACTTGTTTGATGCTATGTAGATATACTAAAATTGTTACCACTCTTTGTTGTCAATAAATTAAGATATAAACCTGAAAGCCTCTATCCTTTGCACTCTTTTTCTTCTCTCTCGATTTTCCAAGGAAAGACAATGAGATTAATCATTTCTTAGTCATTTTCTGGAACTTTTTTGTAAATATGATAAATAGTTATGAGAACTCTTAGTCTATGTAATTAAACTTTTTTCGTTCAGACATAGAAAATTCGTTTTGAAATTTTTGTGTCTAGCCGTTTTTCTAATTTTTCTTAATGAAATTTTTTATTAACTCTTAGTTAAATTCTCGTTTCTTTGAGCCACTTTTATTTTATGATCAAGCTCTTAATTCACTTTGTAGTAACTAACCTTCAAGGCCTGTATGGGTGATGGCAAATGGTAAAGGAATTGTAGGAAACTTGGTGTTAGCATCAAAATTATATCTAAAATACTTGTTTCAATGCCCAAACTAGGTTTTTTTATGTGGCTTTTTGTCATCCAGAATGCTGCATGTCTAGATTGCAAAAGCTAAATTAGCAAAAGGAAGTTAATCTATTCTTCAATGCTTGTAGGTATTACCAACAAATGAAGAGGCTAAACAAAGTACGAGAATTTAGTTCAAGTTGCCACTTGAATGAGTTGACCAACAATCTAGGCTACTCAACTAGTAAAAGTCATGAGTGAGCAACTCATGGGAGTACACTAAGACTATTGGGCCAATGGCTTGAATTGTTTGGAATGGTTTATATAACAACCCAACCTTGTTCAAAAATGAAATGCTAAGAATTCAAACTTTTGAATATAAAAATTTCAACCTTGAAACAGATATGGATCTTTCCTGCTTGGATGAATATAGATCTAAATTCCATCACATGTTAATACAGGTTGGATTGTTTTCACTTTTAGCATTAGGTCCTTGGACTTGCTTGGTACCAATTTTAGACTTGAAGGCTATATTACCTTCTCAAGAGGGATTACCATTCATGAAGCATTTTTTCTCTATTATTAGGTTGATTTACCTAAGAAAATTATAGGAAAAAAGGGAAAAAGGAGCGGAAATGTCGATGAATAAAAAATCAAATAAAAAAAATGCAGTTGATCTTTTTAAAATTTGTTGATTCTCTGTTTCTGAAATTAATGTTGAACTATGAATATCAATTTATGTGTTTTTTGTCTCCTGAGATTTTTCTATTTTCAAAAGTTTGGAGATTGAATTTCTCTCTCTTCATCACCTATGCACTTTAACTTCTCCAGAATATCCACTCAAACCAACTAGAAGCAATTATAAAGCAAGCTAGACATACTTTCTCCTTGTTGAAAGTAGAAGTATGCCACTCTTACAAGTTGCCCTATTTACATTTCATCAGGGCTATCCAATCGACCTTGATCAAACAACCCTCTCTCTTTCCGTATGATGTATTCCCGGCCTACAGTTATGAGCATGATCTTGGGTGAGATCCAACCTAAATGCTGATGGTAAGAACAAGCTAGATAGGAGCCATCCATGCCTCGATGAATGATAAAAAAAATCTTGTCTTATAACTTTTGGACAATCAGGGTAGAGCCAGAATTTTTTCATGAGGGGGGCCGAATTAAAGTTTCTAAATTTTGATCGGAGCCGAAATATCATTTTTTAAAATTTTTATATAGGACAAGTGAAACTATCTAAATTGTACATGTAATTTAAAAAAAAAAAAATTGAAGGGGGGCCAGGGCCCCTACGAGCCCTTCCTTGGCTCACCCCTTGGGACAATGATACTTGGATGATTGTATTGCTACATATTAAGTTATGAACGATCTGACACTAAAGGAGGGAGATATGGCCCTCCAAAGGGATTAAACTATGATGGTTGACTGAATGTACGAGCCGCTAGGTAGCAGCCTACCTATGTGTGCATGTTTTTGGTGTGCCATGTCGCAGAGGGAGGCTAGGTGACGAACATGGTATATGTGCCATACTGGTGCATGAATTTTCACGCATCAATATGGTTACTGACTAAAATACCCTTAGTTCACACTAGAGAAAAATGGTAAAGACAAATGGAAATGAAAAAAAGTAAAAAGACTATAACAATTTACCAAAATGTCTTTCCTTCCTTTACTTCTTACAGTGAGCGAGCACAGCGCACACAACTTTCTCTCGCTAGGTTATGCCAAATGTGAGAGTAGAGAACATGAAGGAAGCATGCTAGTTTATGTGGAAATAACCAAGTGAAGCCATGAAGGGTGGATGAAGAGATGCAAGGAGAGAGAAGTCATTGAGGGTATTTTGCTTGTGATAGGAGGAAAACAATGGTAGTGCTCGGGGTTGTAGGTTGCGCATGTGTCACACAACAACAAACATGGAGGGAGGGAGGTTGTGCACTCAACGAGAGACAAAAAGTACCATGGCAATAAAGGGCTCTCCTACCAGAGGAGTCCTTGGCAAAACTTCAAGCATGCTTGGCAATAGCATCACTGAGGCCAAAGGTTGCTGAGGAGTAATCCTGCAAACTAGGTATGTGAGTTCAACAAGTTGGATGACCTTTCTGTATCTGAGAAATCTTATCCATGAAGGCACTGCAAACACCACATAGTTGTTGTGGCAAGGAAGAAGGCAAGCCTTTGATTGACCTTGGGAGTGCCTAGTGAAAGGAGATAATTGGCCAACCAAAGAGAGCTCCTGGTAGGAGGATGCTAAGTTCAGGTCAGGGCCTAGTTCCTTTCTGCATGAATTCGACCTATTAGGGTTTGGGTTTCATTGAAGACATGCAGGTGTAGGCTGCACTGAATAGCACTAGTGGGAATTTGATTGATGGAAAAAGAAGGAACCGAAAAGACAAAAAAACTAAGCAACATAATTCATTCCATACTCATATAAGATGTTCATAGCACTTTTCTAAGAAAGCTTCTGAGGTAGGTGGGGCATTCTCAGCTTCACATGCCATTTCCTAAACTAAAAAATATTAATTGAAGCTGGAACAGCAAAAATCAAGAAAACATCTCCAATAATGGTGTGCATTCTCCATTTTTCACGGGCTTGACCTTGGAATGTTACCTTTGATTGTTGAATGTGAGTGCCATGCACCAACTAATGCCTACATTAGATAAGGAAGGGGACCTTAGCTGATGGTGCAACGCTCCTAAAGTGAGCATGTGCGAGGAAAGGCTTGGATCAAATGAGGCAAAAAACCAACATGGCACGAGAGGAAGTTACGTGCTCTCGGCGCACTGTGCGCAGTAAAGGAGGGAGGGTATTTTGGTAATTTACTAAAAAATTGTAGTGCAAGGGTATTTTAGTCATTAACCATACTGGTCCATGAAAAAGTGTGCACCGAAATGACATATATAACGAGGTTCGACATGCACCCTTTTGTTTTGGAAGGAACTCATTGGGTGCGGGCTTGCTCCATGAGATGGAAGGTTTTCTTTTAAGCCCATGCAATATGTAGTTAGGGTTGTTCAAGGAGTTGAGTAACTTGAGCTCGGCTCATTTAGTTCAAGTTAAATAAATGTGCTTACTTACTTAAGTAGATGAGTTAAGCTAGAGCTATGCGTGCTAGAGAATATGTAAAGGCGCTTCATATTATTATCACAAAAACAAGTAACTCCAATGGGTTTCTTTGTGCCTAGCAATGGTTAGGTTCAAAGTTCAAATCTAGTTGTCTCTTAGTGACATTCAAAGTCAATTCTCCACTCAAGATTGCTCAAGTGGAGTTCGAGCCTTCTTTAAGCTTGAGCCAGTCTCTAGTTGTTGAGACTCGAGCGGCATTCGAGCTAGCTCGAACTCAGCTTGTGGTGTAGGCTTGGGGTTCCCATCTGCATGCCTCTTTTGATTGCAAAGCCTTAGTCATAAAGCTGGGCACCTGGCCAGGGGCCGGGCCAGTCAGTCTTTTGAGCCCCTGGCACAGCCCTATCTGACTCAGCCTGATAGAACATACTATTATTAATTTTAAATATAGTTTATATATTGTTTCCTATATTTATATACCAGACGTAAATATTTTAATTTTTTTATAAAAATAGAATCAGGTCGGACCGGGGGGGGGGGGGGCCGGGCTACGCAGTTATGAGTTCGGCCCCGAGCTAACAAGATGGAAACCTGGCCGACCCAGCCCGATGCCCTTCCTTATCTGAACAGTGCCACTCCTTGCCATTTGTCATTTACATCTAAGAATGAGTGCTCGAATTATTGATAACAGGACAAAGTTGAAGAAGTGGTTGTCATATAGTAACAAGTACATGGGGGGGCCTCAATATTGAGGCTATCAACATTCCCTCTCCAGGCAGCCCAATTCATTAAATATATATATATATATATATATATATATATATTTATAAAAAATAATATAAAAATATAAGTAAAATTAATTTAAACTTTATCTGGCCCAGCCGGGTTCAACGCGGGTTCGAGCGTGGCCCGAGGCCCATTTTCATGGCCCTGGCCCAGCCCAACCCCGGCCGAGGGCCCGAAAGCCCGTTAAAGAAATGTTTGAATTACCTAAAACTAAATACTGAGGCATCAACATCTTCGACATTTAGTATGTTCGACATTTAGTATGAAGTACCTTTTTGGTGGAATTTTTGTTTCACTTCCATATACCTCATTTATTTGATTACTAAAACTCGTGTTCTGAGTATTTCAGCACCATGTTTTCTTGTGCATGAAACTTAAAATATTGTACTTTTAACAATAGTTCAACAAAGTAAATTAAAAAAGATGCTGACAGTTCAACAATAAAAAAAACTCAAGAATTAAAGTTCCACCAAATTTTGTGGAACTTTATTGTTAGAAGTAAAGTTTCTAGTTTAGTGTTTAATGGAACTTTCCACCAAATTTGAACTTTTGTTTCACTTCTACAATAAAGCTCAAGATTTTCAAATTGGCCTTAAAAGAATGAATTTCAGGAAACCAATTTTGATAAAAATCATTTTTTCAATGTGTCATCAAACACAACTATTATGAGGTTTAACACAAAGAAGCATCAAGAAACCCAACTCAAAATACTTTTTAAGCCCCTTGATATGATCAAATCATCAAAAAGCAAAAAATACCTTATTTTCTTTTAATTCCAAATCAGAGATCAAGATCAAATGCATCCATCCTTTTCTCCTCATCCCCTAAGATCTTAGTGCCTTGAGATAAACATTTCTTTTACCCACTAAATACATATCAGTTAAAGAATTAATACCACAAGAGTTTGAAACAGAAACTGATCGCCTACCAGTCCCCACTGCAACCATTGCACTTTCCATAGAGAAAAACTAAGAAAATAACTAAGCATCATTCTTTAGTTAGGCCACTTTTCCATGTAACCTCCACACTATGTATTCCGCTACAACTGGAATTCGGTGTCATGAGCGATATTCATATACGCGTATCGGTTTATTCACCGAAACGGTGCATCAGCCGTATCCAGCCGTATCATACAATTTTCTATTAAAAGTAATCTGATAAATATTTAAAAACATTAAACTAAATAAAAAGAAACCTTTATATATATGTATATGTATATAACAAATATTGTAGATACAGAGAAATAATATACTTTCTAAATTTTCATGATTTGCTTTTCAGATGTGAAGTTATATTTCCAACTATCAATATACAAGGGATCTTATAAAAGTAACCACGATATCAGCAACTTCATCAGTCTCTCTTCCCCAAAGTATGTCAATCATTCCGCGAACGGAGGATATAATGAACAGAAAAGGGATAAACTACCACCGTATTAAAAGATAAATTTACTTCCATCGATAACCTAAACACCAACACTCTGTGCTCTCTTGCTATAGTCTCCGACTCTCCTTACCCATATCTGGTCTCCCTGGTTTCCCTTCTCTTTCTTCCTCCTTTCCTAGCATCTCTTCGTCTTCTGTATCACTTCGTCTTCTGTGCGGCAGAAGAAGGAGATAGCGGAAGAGAGAGAGAGAGAAAAAGAAGAAGAAAAACCCACCAAATGGACCCCTTCATTTTCTAGAGAAGTCTTCCCCTGTATTTGCCCTAACCCCCCCCCCCCCTACCCCCCCCCTCTCTCTCTCTCTCTCTCTCTCTCTCTTTCCGAAGGCGAGACAGGGAGGTTTTCCGCGATGGCTGCGACGGTGGCGGGGGGCTCAGAGGCGGCGGGGCAGGACGGCCCAGTTCTGAGCATGATGAACAAGCGGCTCCGCGCCCTCCGTAAGAAGTATAATAGAATCCTGCAGACGGAGGAGAGCAAGGCACAGGGGAAGCCCATCAACAAGGAGCAAGAGGACGTTCTCCGCTCGAAGCCTGCCGTCGTCGCCCTCATAGAAGAGTACGAGAAGCTCCGCCAGCCCCTCTCCGCGGCAGTCAACGAGGAGCTCTCCCTCTTCAAGACCCGCGAGGAAGCCGCCCTTGCCGCTGCCTCCGCTGCAGCCTCCACCGTTGCCGCCACCCCCGTTGCCGAGGAGGAGGAGGAGGAGGAGGAGGAGGAAGAAGAGGCCGTCGTAGATAGGCAGCCGGAGATCACAGAGCGGCCGCCTTCAGCTTCTGGGGATCTGTTGGATGAGACCGTGGAAGATCTGCTGAAGTTGCTGTACTTCGGGACGCTGTTTGATGTTAGGTTGCAGACGGACTTCACCCCCATCATGCTCACGAAGGCCCACGAACGGAGCTCTTGCTTGATCTACGACTATGTGACTGAGGATGCTACCGATCTTCTCGTTGAAAGGGACCTGGATTTGCTCTCTCTCATGGGAAGTCTCATAATTTCCCGACCTTCAGACTCCACTGTCTCGCACAGAAATGCGTTACATGAATGCGTTCGCCATGCCAAGCTCTGGCTCCTCAACTCCAACCAGAGCATCCATCCCAATGCCGGGGTTTCCTGTATCCTTCTTAACGTCGATACTCGTTCAACAATGATTGGTACCTTTTGCTTTTCTCTTTTGCATATTGGTTTTCTTCATTCTAGTTGTCTTTCTAGTTTCCTCCATGTCCGACGGGAATTAGCTCTGCATTTTAATTTCTGACCTTCTTAAGGCTGTCTTCTTAGTTCTTCATTTTTGCTTGTGTTAAGGCACACAGTAGTTGACGGGTATTCCACGCTTCCAGTGATGACACACAGTATTGACTTCCTCTCTGAGTAGACGTTTCATTTTTTTTTTTATTTTGCAAATACAGGGAAAGCAAGAGTACATTTTATTTCTGCATAGGTTTATTGTGCCTGTTTATATTTCACTATGTCGATTTGATAACCTTGTAGGCTGTAGCTGTTATTCGGCTTTTTAGGATGTTTCTTCCTTTCTATTTGTTATCATATTTGAGCTGTGATCCGTCAGATACGGTTTCATGTTTTGATTACATTGTCTGAGGAATCTTGAACAATTGTGGACTGAATTGGATCTGACTGTGAATAAATATTGTTTTGTGTTTTGGTGCCATTTTAGTCTGAATTCAAAGGTGGTTTTAGGTTGGCGGAATCAATAGTCTAGTAGATTTCATTATGGATTTGGTTAGTTTCATGGTCTTTTGTCGGTCCCTTAAGTTAATGAACAGATGCACGGTTGAGAGAAAGGCTTAACAAGATACTCTCTTCGGATTACTTCACCATGACCCCGCAGATGACAAAGTTGAGCCAGCAAACAGCTGCCGAGGCTGCCGCTGCTGTGGCTGCAGCAGCTGCTGGGAACTATAATCCACAAATAGCAACCCAAGAACCGACAAACATGCAGCAGCAGGACTTTCTTCCAGAAGAAGTTGTATCTCATTACCAGCAAGTGGTATGCCTTTTTCAAGCATTGCTTTATTTCTCTCATGGTACTGACTTAATGGTTATCTGGCAGATTATTGAATAGTTATGACTTGATTAAGGAGCATTTTTTTTTTGTGAGCTTTCAGTTTGCAAGCACCTCATATAAGACTTGTACCTTTATGTGTCAAAGGTTACAGATTTATAGGTCCTTAGAGGGTCTCTTGTTAGTGCTTATGCACATGCCAATGGCTCTCACTACTTGCTTTCTGTTTACCTTTCTTTTCTGGGAGGGGTGCATAAACTTCAGAGTTCAGAGATAATATTTTGACAATTCTAAATATCATGAAACTCTTCACTTCTGTTATCAGAATGTCTATACTTTTGAATGTTTAAAAACTTGCAGAGTCAACTCGTTGTTGACTCAGTTGATGCAGCTTGAAGTCGGCCCTCTACATGGTCAACCCACTAGGGGAATTGTGTTATCCAAAACCTGGAAAGACTTGGCCTAAATCATTTTGCTTTCCCAAAATTCGGTGATAGTTGTTGACTTTAGTGCTTGTTTTATTAAGTTGGTTCTTATTGATATATTGGTACTTTATACTCAATTATGTCGAAGTATGCAACTATAAAGTAGCTTAACTGTCCGGTTTTTATTATTGCGTGAGTATATATAATTTAGTCATGGTTTTACTTGATGATAATTTGACTTATTTCTGTACAAATAATCAGGTTATTCGACAAGCCTTTGTATGTTTATTAGTTTTTTCTGTTTTTTCCTGATTTTTTCTGATTTTTTTTAGATTTTTCTGAATTTTTTTGATTTTTTTATTTTCCCGCCGTACCCAACCCCGTACCCGTACCGTACCCGTACCGGTAGGGTACGGGGCCCTCCTAGCCGTACCCATGTGACTAGGATATATATACATATTTATTTGTTTATTTGAGATTGAGCATACCGACTAGGTCGGGTACTTGTGGCTATCACTCTATGCTCCAACTCTATGTGATGATCAAATCCTTGGTGGTAGCTTGATTGGTTGTTGGAAAACATCTTTGTACTCCTTAAGTATACATTGCAGGTCTAGGGGATACTGCCACTGTGCAGCTCCTCCTTTTTCCCAATTCTCCCTCTTGGTGGTCACCTCCAATGACAAGCAAAAAGCCATGCTAGGCATATAAATATGTTCACCACTGCCTTTGCTTTTTCTTTTGCCATATGATTGTTTTTTTGCACCTTAGGAGTCAATTTTTCACCTTGGTGACTGAAGTTCATAGTCATGCCCATGAAATCCGATGTAACCTAGGCAAGAGTTCTTAACCACTTGTTCCCTAATACCACATCAGCTCCTCCCATTGGCAATACGTATAGATCTAACTTGAACTCAGCTCTCTGCAACTGTAAATGCAAGCCCAGACATCTACCTTCACTTTTTTATCACACTGAAAACACCAGCTACCACATCAAAATCCGGTTCTTCTTGAATTCTGCATCTTGTTTTGGCAGTCCATTGCTATGTCACCAGGGTGCGGCGTTTTTGGACCGCACCCTCGTCGACGCGACGCGGGTGTAGGTGCGACTCAAATTCGCGCCCAAATCGTACTGTGTCAGGGAGGTAGGGAGAGAGGGTGGTAGGGAGAGAGAGAGAGTGCATAAGAGTTGGGAAGGAGGGAGACACTGCAAGAGAGAGGGTGTGAGAGCTTGCGGGAGTGAGAGAGTGCAGATAGAGAGGGGAGACAGACAGAGAGGTTGGACAGAGGGAGAGGGACGACACGAGGGCTTGGGATAGAGGGAGAGTGACGACATGATTTTGGGGAACAGGGAGAGCAAAGGTGAGGGGGACTGAAGGCGAGACGAAAAGAGGGCGAGTGAGGAGTGCGGGAAAAAGAGAGTGCAGACAGAGAGGGCTCATGCGAGACAGGGTGAGAAGGAAGGGGGAAACAGATGGGAGAGAGAAAAACCTAGTTACCCTAATCGCTGCCACACTGCACCGCGCCGCTGCCGCTGCTCCTTCCTCCACCTTCTTCTTCTTTGCGTTGGATGCTCACCTGCGGAATGAGAGGGCAACAAAGAGGGAGACAAAGAGGAAGACGAGGAAGGGGAACCCTCGTCGGCTTCCTCTTCGAGCAGTGGAGTTCAGGTCCGGGTTTAAATCCTGATCCAATCCGACCTACCCAAAACCAAAATTGTTACCAAAATTACCTCTCAATGACAAACCCTACCTGTAAGTAATTTTTGGGTCTGTGCAATGGACCCAACCCACAATCTGACCCCCACTAATTATTAGTAGTTTTTAACCTCATATCGACCTTATTTATCTCTTTCATGTAACTGGATCCTTTTCCTTATTGCAAGGGTTACTAGAAACTACAAATCACCCAGGAATGAAAGGGTGATAGGGAATCTTGACATTCTTTTTTCCCTCCCCCAAAATATTTTTTCTAGGGATCTAGTGGAAGCAAGAAGTTAATAAAATGCAGTTGTGGATCATCTCAAAACTAGAAGTATGACTTTATGAATTGTGAACTCAAAACTCGAGTATATTTCTTATTGAATTGATGATTGATAATGATATCATTATTAGCAAATTGCAATTTTGATTTTGTTATTTAATAATTTTGTGGTTTATAGACAATTTTTTGTCATATATATTATATATATTATTATTATTATTATAATTTAATAATAATAATAATAATAAATACTCTCGCCGCACCGGCACCCACACCTGCACCCCGCACCTTGGTACATAGGTCCATTGACACAAAATTTTGTTTGCCCCACATCTATTAACACGCTGACCAACTTTTCAATAATTCTGCTAGTTATTCTGATCACTTAGGCCATGTCTATACCTGCTAGAGCATGCAGTGATATCTCAGGTTTCTCCTCCTCTTCGGGAAGCTGCTTTGAAGCCTCATATTCTTAACCAGTATCTTCAATGATGAGGGTGTGACATTGATGTCCTACGCTTCACTCTTATCACAATGATAACACAACCCCCTTCACCTCCTCTTCTTCATTTATTCGGTAGTGATTTGTTTGATACCATCCTCTTGGGCTGCTGACATCTCATTGCTTTTGCCCTATTATCACTCTTATCGTTTCCATCAATCTGACCTTCCGTTGCCTTGCTCGCCTCCACATGATTCTCGGCTATGCAATGCTATTCGGCAAAGTTTCTTCTCCATTAGTCTCGGGACCTCAAAGCACTCTAGCAAATACTTTGGGCGGGTGGCCTGCACCTCCATTTTTATGCTCTCCTTCAATCCCCCAATGAATGCCCCTGGTAATGCTTTCTTAGGCCACCCCATTACCATATTGCTGATGCTTCCAACATAGACTGGTATTCTCTCACAGACCCATTATGCATGATCCTTCACATTTCAATATTGCAGTCTGCATATGCAGGACGCCAGGACCAATTCTGATCATGAGAGCCCTTTCAAATTCTGCCCACCAAACCACCTCTTCTTCTTGGTGGATGGCAGATAGGGTGATTGATGCAATTAGAATTAAGATTATTGAATCTTAATCCAACAACATCCACAACTAAGCTAAAGCTAAACTTAAACTAACTAAAAACTCAAGCAAAGATCAAACGAACATGAAGAACAAAAAACTAAAAAACATTGCATTCCATTTCTTTTCCATTGATTGACTCTACAAAATGATCCAACGGCCCCTTATATAGAGAAATGGATGGACTGCGGATCTGGATCCATTTACAAATACTAAAAATTCTAATTGGGTCCAATTACAAAATTTTGGTTATGTTCTCATCTTGCATCATACTCCCCTAGTTGGAGAAGAGTCGCCCCTTGACGAGTTTAAATCTTTCATTGTGCCAAAATGATTCTTTACCTTAGAGAGTTTGAATAAGGTTTGGATCTGCTGAACAAAAAGGACCCACCGCTCCCCTAGTTGGTGGTCCGCACACTCCTCCTAAAGATGATTAAGGTGGTGGCTTTGGGGAAGGAACGCGAGCTTGGACTTGGTTCTGGAGCGACCCCGCACCGGATCCAACTAAAGAAAGTGGAAGAAGTGAGGTTGGGTCTGGATCCAAATTCTTGAACCAGGACACTGAGCGATATAGGTTCGAACCGGGTCCAAAACTCGGTTATGCTTGAACGGGTCCCAAAAGGAACCTGCCCAAACCCTCGAGCGCCTTGAGCAGTAGCTCGAGAGCTAGAGTTCCCCCCTTTTCGTTTGAGTGAAAGAGGGGAAACCAGCGGCAGGGGGAGGGGCACCCACCGCCCCCCACCCGAAATGATGGTGGGTGAACGGCAGGAGGCAGGGCGACGGGCGGCGGCCGGTCGGACAGCGGCGCCACCAGATCTTTTCCTCAACTGCTGGCGACATTCCTTGCACAGTTGCCGGCCGACGACGGAAACAGTGATGCCCTCTGCGCTTCCCCTTGACCACCCAACGTGACGGGATTACCCGCCTGCATTCCTTTCGTTGAGCAGAGTACCAGCGTCTACCAACCGGTGGGCAGGGACAAGCCCATGGCCGTCGTTGATGTCTGACGATGGGAGGAAGACGCTCCAGACGGATGCAGTGGAACTCCGGTGAGGAGTCTCTACGCTGGGTGAGGTTCGACGGCCAGCAACGGAGCTCCGGCAGGACTCCCATCAGACGCGGCTCCTGTTTCCCCCAAACTCCTCACGCTTCCCCATGACTGCTCACCTCCGCCTACTCCCAGTGCGCAGATGTTGGGAGTACAGTTTGCAGCAGGAAACGCCTATAGATTTTGGTCTTTATTCTGCGCGTTTTGCAAAACCAAGCAGAGCTTTCCTCTGATTTCATCAATGCTTTTGGTTATACAGCAAGATCCTGTCTCATGTGGGTGATTTCAAATCCATGCTTTGCCACAATCTGCTGTAAGTTTTCTTGATTTTTTTCTTTAGATTGCACGATTTCTGTTGGATTTTCTTCGTTTGCGTTCGATGCAAACTCTTCAACCCTTTTTTTGTAGCAGCAGAACCCTTTGCCTTTTCCTTATATTTTGCAGCGACAACAAGGTTTGCTGAACGTGGTCTCTCATGAACGTAGAGCCTTGCTCTGATACCAATTGATGCAATTAGAATTAAGATTATTGAATCTTAATCCAACTGCATCCACAACTAAGTTAAAGCTAAACTTAAACTAACTAAAAACTCAAGTAAAGATCAAACGAACATGAAGAACAAAAAACTAAGAAAACTTGCATTTCATTTCTTTTCCACTGATTGACTCTACAAAATGATCCAACGCCCCCTTATATAGAGAAAGGTATGGACTGCGGATCTGGATCCATTTACAAATACTAAAAATTCTAATTGGGTCCAATTACAAAATTTTGGTTATGTTCTCATCTTGCATTAGTGATCCATTAGTGGTATGAAATCAACTGTCATGCAAAGAATTGCTCTGTCCAGAATGTTCAATTGAGCGCATCTTCTCCTTCAAACTTAGGGAAATCGAGTTTGGACCCTCTTACTTGGGAGAAGATGGTCTCCTCATTGACCTCACATCGTGCAATGTGCAATGGAGCTCTCTCTGTTTCCATCTAACATGCTGTGTTCTTGTCGAAACACTCTGCCCCTTTCCTTTGATCATTCCTGCCAAAGCAGTTGCTGCAACATCATCTTGACCTCTCGCTGGTCGCCTTGAGTATCTGTCATCCGTGAGTCAGAGTCCTGCCAATCACCTACCAATATCTTGTTGTCACTGCCTGATGGTCTCCATCCGTCCTTCAAGTTTTCAATTCGTGGCATCCATTTGTTGTTTAAACCAATGTTATCCGTATCGTACGATACAGACGCGTATTGTACGATACGTATCGTCCGTATCAACATTAACGATACGGTACGCTATTATTTTGCGATACGCGTGCGTATCGCACGCGTATCACCCGTATCGTGCGATACGGGGGCCGTATCGTACGATACGGGCGATACACCGCCGTATCGCACGATACGGGATGAAAATTAAAAAGGGGTGCGAAGGCCCCTTCTTTGCGTATTTTTTTTAAAACCGACGCTCCTCTCTCTCTTCTTTTCTTTCTAAACACTGCAAGAGACATGGGAGGGAGAGTTGCATCAAGATTTGCCGGTGAAGAAGCTTTATTTCTTGTTGTGGGAAGCCTCAGGACGGTGGGAAGCTTGGAGGAAGAGGGCTTTTTGTTTTGAGTTTTGAAAACTGTCAATATGTTTTGAGTTTTGACTTCTGAACTTATGAATTGTGATGTAATTGAATACTCTTAGGTTGCTTAGTATGTTATTTTGAGTTTTGAATGTTTGATTTCTTATTTTGGAATGTCTTGTTCATATGCATACTTTATAGTTCATACTTCATATACATGAATGATGAATGTTCCTTTAAATACATTTTTCTTAAATTTTTCTGATTTTTACTAGCTTTTTTGGATTTTTTTTATAAATTTTCTGATTTATTTTCTATTTTTTATAATTTTTAATATTTTTATAAATTAAAAAATTAATTTTACGATACGTTACGACACATTTACGATATGTTACGATACGGCGTATAGGTCAGCCCGACCGATACACGATACGATACGGCAGTGATAACATTGGTTTAAACCCGTCCATGGCTGCTGTAACATCCTTTATGGTGACTCTCTTTGCATTCGTCCCTTGGATCAAGGGTCTGGGCTCCGATACTAGTTGATACACAGGGAATGCTAGAGCTTTTCTTTTTCCTGTCTAGAGCGTTGACTCTGCACAGAGTTGTAGAACCTCACACAAACTCACACACACTAATAAAAAAACTTTCCACTTTGAGGGGGGAATTCCTGCAGCCTTTAGCAATCTGTCATTACGTTTTCAATTATTGCCCTAACCCTAGTTACATCTTATATAGGGATGGACAGTGTAGGGTCGGGTCCTTGATGGATTGAAACTCCCACAGTGGCTGCTCCAAGCCCATACTAGTAAGTAACCTGATATTTCACAAAGAGCTATTTTTAAAAGAACTGTAAGAAAAAACTTTGCCAACTATTGTTTTGGATCTAATGACTACTCGGCCCTATTTTCAATGTTGTTCTTGTATCACACACATTTAAAGTAAAGACGTGGATCACAGATCCTTGCATCTAGCGAACCATTCTAATCTGACTCAGTATTGTTGTTAGTTTGTTAAACAAAAGAAAAGAACTGCTACTAATACTATTTTATTAGTCTTATTGTATCAACCTCTCCCCCCTAAAATGCACCTTGTCCTCAAGATGTAATCCACGGAAAATGTTGTTGAAGGTCTGATACATTTTCACCAGGTAAGAACTCCAACCTGTTCGTTGGCTCATTCTACTAGCCACTCAGTGTCTAGCATTGTTACAAATATCATTTTCAGGTATTAAACAACAAGGTTTTTCTTTACAACTGAGTTGTTTTTATTGGGAAAATCTCAGCAACTTTTAAAAAACTTGAAAAAGGAAAGATCCTAAAAATAACGTGAAAAATGTGAAAGTAAAAATCTAGTTACTAAAAAAAATGCAAAAGAAATGAAAAACGAAAAAAAGGAAAAAAAAAAAACACTTTTTCGTTCTTTTCATTTTGTTTTTTTTTAGAATGCGGGTTTTCCCTTTTTTTTTTCAATTGACCTGTTTTTAATGTTTTTTGAATAAAATGCATCTTCTGTGACAATGCTGTCTTCCATAATTCCTAATCATCCTTCCATCAATCACTTTAAAGAGATATGGCTCCACTAGGTTAAGTGGAGCATCAAACACTGAATTTGAAATTATTTCTCAGTCCCTTGATAGGCCTTTAGCCTGGATACATGGAACATGGTAGGGTGCCTTGTAAATCAACTTTATAAGCTGCTGAATTGATTTTTTTCTACAATCTTAAAAGGGTCCATAGTAGGGAGGTTAAATTTTGTGCCTGTTGTGCCTTAACCAATACTGGTTCCCTAGCTACCAAACATAAAAATACATTAAAATGACCTTTGAATAAAATTCAATTTCCAGCAAAAAAATATAGACACATAACATTATATATCAATGTTATCACTGCCGTATTGTATCGTGTATCGGTCGGGCCGACCTATACGCCGTATCGTAACGTATCGTAAAATTAATTTTTTAATTTATAAAAAATGTTAAAAATTTATAAAAAATCAGAAAAAATCTAAAAAAATTTCGAAAAAACTAGTAAAAATCAGAAAAATTTAAGAAAAATGTATTCAAAGGAACATTCATCATTCATGTATATGAAGTATGAACTATAAAGTATGCATATGAACAAGACATTCCAAAATAAGAAATCAAACATTCAAAAATCAAAATAACATACTAAGCAACCTAAGAGGCTAAGAGTAAAAACATACAAATAAATGTAGGAAATAAGAGAAATGAACGATTCGATGGCGNTCGATGGCGAAAATGGGTTATTTCTTACCTTCTTGTTGTTAGAATCCAAAAAACCCTCTTTCTCCAAGCTTCCCACCGTCCCTAGACTCCCCACTACGAGAAAGAAAGCTTCTTCACCGGCAAAACTTGATGGAAATAGAGAAAATCTCTCCCTCCCACGTCTCTTGTAGCGTTTACAAACAAGAAAAGAGAGAGAGAGCGTATCGTCTTTAAATAGCGTATCGTATAGGTTTTCTTGATCTATACGATACGTATCGTACAATACGCGTCCGTATCGTACGATACGGATAACATTGTTATATATATCTTATAGCTGCAGCCCTGCACATAATTTTTCCAAGATGTGTTGCACTGGCACCCTCACCTCGCACCCATGTGATATAGGTCAAAATAGGTCGTTCAAACTCACTATCTATGCTAAATATGGAACTGAAATGTTTCAGAGATTTCTGGCCATTCTGACTCTCAAAGTTTTTGAGTTCTATGCTTAGTTTTGCCACCATAAGTCCTGGTTGATAATGATTGCCCTTAGAGGATTTTTCCAGTTACTTGTTATGGGGCAGCATGTTGTTGTATGAATTGGTGGAATGTGTAAAATGAGGTATATGTGTTCCTCAAGTATTAAACATCTGCATCACCATCTCCTTTATATTGCATGGTCCTGTGGGGCCGCTTATTTTTTTATTTGGAGCATGATTTTGCCCACAATCAAATATCCACTTGGTGTAGATCTTCAATTTTTTTTTTTATTTGGCTTGCTTTATCAGATAGTAAGTGGTTGTGGTGTGTGTTAGCTTATTTTCTTTACCAATGGGCCTGGTCGTTGTCTTTCTCTAGACTACATCATGAGAGGTTTGGTCTTACTGCCACTTAAAGTCACATGGGTACTTGGGTAAGGTCTCCATACTACCCGTGTTGTCGTACTGACATGATAAAACCTATGTCACATGGGTGTGAGTACGATATGGGTACGGGGATACGGGTGCGGACACAACAATTTTCAAAATTTTTGGATACGCGGATACGGCTAATTTTATATGGTGACAAAATGAAAAATCAAAACAAAAAATATGGTGACGAGGCAATTGACAAAAATCATCTATGGTTTAGCAGTTAACTGCAAGCTCTTCCTTGCCTTCTCCTTCAAATCTCTAAAAATTAGTTAATTTATTGGTCAAAAAATTTGATTTTCTTTTAAAGATAAATATGAAAGAGGTGGTGCTCGGGAAAGAACCAGGGAATCGACATAAAATCAATATCTATGAAACACATAATAATAATGATGGATGTCAGACCTCAATAATTCCGTAGGGCCTGTTTGCTGTCGAACTTTAACTCAAATTTCATAAAAAAAAGAATAAACAACAAACAAACGTAAAACATTTATTTCAGGAGCGTGTAGGCCGTTTTGGAGGTTTGATATACCTGTTTAGGGTGAAACTTTAATGCCGCTTAAAAGAGCACACTTTCTCCCCTTCTTGTTTTGTTCTGCTCTCAACCACAGCAGTTTACCCAGCTTTTCTTTCAACCACGACACCTCTTTCCTTCTTCGTCATCTTTTCCCTTCGCTCATCCTTATCGGCAGCCTATGGCGTTCTTCCTCCCATTACATCTTTCCGGCAGGAAATAGGGACTGAGATGCCGCGGAAGCCTACACCATAGCTGCCGAAGTACTCTGCTGGGTAATCGTTGCCGGTGAAGTGGGAGAGGCTGAAAATTCGTCGGTGAAGTGGGAGAGGCTGAAAACTCGTCGGTGAAGTGGGGAGAGGTCAAAAAAAGTCATGTGTTTTTTTTTGGGTTCGGATCGGGTCTGACCCAGACCCAATCCAAAACGTATCCACCATGTATCCATTTCCGAATTCCCGTATTGGGGTATACACATGGGTACGTGGGCTAAATCCACGTATCCATGCGTCGTAGGATAAAACATGTACTTTTTGGTGTCTGAACTGATCCAAATAACTTACAAATACCGATCCTAACAACTTACTTTTATTTGATTTAGCTTGTTTCTAACTCTGTTTTATTATGTTCTTGCAGGCTATTGGTCATTAGCATGTAATGTTTTTATAAATATTATTTGTTTGATTAAATTTTGCTTTAAATGTGAATTTTAAGGTATTTTGCATATATACATCTTCATATCCTGTTGTACCCCATTCTGTAAGCTTGTCGTGCCTGTAGTAACATCTCCATATCACACCAGAACCTGAACTTATACCTGTACCCATGTGACTTAGACTACCACCCTCTATTGACTTATGGTTTTCATTGACCATTTCATATGTGGAGATGGTTCTGCATGTTCTGTTGTTTAGTAAAATCCAGTTTATGGATTTAAATTGAAGAGTTATTCAATTGCCTTTTCGGTTAGCTTGACATATTTGTGCGGTTTTCTTTTTCTGTCATGATAATTCATTGGCTTTTTAAGACTGGTATCAAACTGGACCTTGTCCTATTCTTGCATTCATATCAGTCTCATTATATGGGATCATCTAACATGAATTCTGTAGTAAAAAACAGGCCTAGGAGGGCTCGCGCAGACACACACACACACACAGACATAGGAATTGAAATCAGCCTGCTGCCTCCACGGTGGGATTTTTTTTTTTTTTTTTAAGGAACGACTTTTAGTGATGGAACACACCACTTGAGATAGTTCTTAGCATTACAAAATAAAAAAAACCATCTGGCTTTCAATATATATATATATATATATATATATATATATATATATATATATATATAACACTAATGGTGCTCCTAGAGTGCCTAGACGATGTTGTGAGAACCAAGGTGGAATTGTGCAGGTTGTATTATTGCGATCTCAGACCTTATATTACTTATCCAACATGATTTATTTGTTAAGAATGATGATTTAGATTGTGTCTGTTGGACATAGAAAGTCCATTGTCACAGAAAACATGTACGGGTATTATATGGCCAGGAATTTCTTGGGTATAGTACTGCAAAATTTTATATCTTGGGAATAAAATGGAAAAATCTCGGCAATTTTTTTAAGAATTTAATAAATCATAAAAAATATGGAATAAAAGCCAAAAATGTGTATAGTACGTGTTTTTTCATGTTTTTTTTTTTCTGGCGTTTTTTTTAAAAAATACATGTTATATACATATATTTTCAACAAATATTTCAATTTATTTTCAAAATAGTGTTAACTAAAAAGTTATGTCACATGAGTGCGGGGTGCGAGACAAATCCCAAAAAAATTTCAGTGTGGGTGCGGATATATATATGTATATATATTAGCCGCATATGTAGGAAAGTAATATATCGTAGCTGCACAGGTAGGAGACTAATATATAACTCAAGAGCAGCATCTCACATGACTTTCTTAGCTGCACGGCTGCCAGATAAAAGTCATACAAGCACAAACAAAAAAGCTAATAATTAATATATACTAATAACTAATATATATAACTAAGAACGGCATTGCTCAACAGAAAAAGCATGGATTGGACAGAACAGCAAGACTAAAGCAAATTAACAAATAACATTATAACAACTATAGGACATAAAGAAGCAAAATAAGATAAAATATCTTAACGAAAATAAATAACAACAATGAAAAAGTGGAAAACAGCAGAGCAGCATGCACAAATTGGGGCACTAGCTCACATGTGAAAGGGTTAAACACTAAGGTTGCCAGGAGATGAAGGAGAGAGAGCTGCTGGAAAAAATCAGATTCTTGCCAAAGGAGTGGTTGGAAAAAAGGAGGGAGGTGGGCGGTGCACTAGCTCACATGTGAAAGGGTTAAACCCTAAACGTGTGAGCCTAAGTCACACGGGTGCAGCAACTATGGTGGCGGACCCGCACCCCGACTGCATCAGTGCCGGTGTGGCCCGACACCACCCACACCCCTACCCGCATCGGTGAGGGTGCGGCCCGACACGGCATCAAATGAGTTTTGGCTGTTCTGAAAAATGTTTTGGCCAAGTTTTCATTGTTATATATATTCAAGGTAACTTTGATAACAAAAGTTTAAAAATATAGACAAATAAAATTACGTATATAACAAATAACATCTATATATATATATATGTATGTATGTATGCATGTATGTATATTTTTTATGCTCTCTCGCCTTAACCACACCAATTTTTTTTTGGAACTTCTCGCATCCTGCACCGGCACCCGTACCCTACACTCATGTGACATAGGTGTGAGCTTGTAAAAGTTTAAATTAAAAAAAAGGGGACAAAATTGCCCTCGGCGCACGTTGCGGAAAAAAATCATCCATGTTTGCGCACGTTGCGGACAAAATTGCCCTCGCCACACGGGACTCACTTGGTGCTGTATTTGTGGCTCGTCTAAGGCAAATCTGCATGCGCACGTGTTGCGTCGTTTGGGAGCTGAAGTTTGGCTCAATGAAGAAAAATTATCTAGACTATTAAGTGCATGCTAAATGTGTTGATTGACATTGGGAGTTTGAACACCACACGTACGCATCATCTTTTGCCTTCTTTTTTGTACCAAAAATGACCTTGGAAGTTTTCCATTGAATATCCTCTTAAAAAACATCCCATTGCTATGATCGGTTCATTGCATGTTCTCTAAAACTTCTTTCCTTAGAATATGTAATTCCATAGTCACACGAAATGTGTGTGTTTTAAACAAAAAAAAACACAATAATAATGCGTAAAATAAGTCATAAAAAAAACAAAAAATGTTTTTTTTTAAAATGCCAAAATGAGAACATGTTTTTTTTTTCAATTTAGGAAAAATTTTCCTTTTTTAAATACCTAACTGCTTGTTTCTATTTTCAAATTTTTATTTGTTATTTATATGCTTTTTTTTATGTTGTCTTATTAGTTTCTCATTTAATTTATTTTTATTTAATTTTTAATTTTTTTTTTTGAATTTACCGTTTGCCCTTTTTTTGAAGTTTGCTATATTATACATGAGAAAAACCTTGCCATTTCAAATGCAAAAACCGAGTGTTACTTGTATCATACGATAACGCAATGTTGTAAAAAGCGTATCGTAAGCCGTATCGGCTTTAAGATACGTCGTAACGTAAAATATCGTAACCTATTGTAACCGTATCGCTTTTTTTTTAAATAAATTAGAAAAAATAGGAAAGGAATTCTAAAAATTCATAAAAAAAATTAGTAAAAATCAAGAATAATATGTTCTTCACAAAAAACATATTTTACAGACTAATAGACTTATTATTGCTATAAAGTTACGGTTCATCATTTATAAACATCAAAATTCATAACAATATCAATCTAGAAAGCACAAGTCAACAATTACATAATGTATATCATAATTTCATAACCATAGATTTATAATCTTCATCATATTCATTCTCATCCTCATCTCCATCTTATTCTTCATCTTCATCTTCATGAATTAAAAAAAACCCCTTTCCTCCCAATGGGAATCAGCCACCCACACACAAAATCATTGTTTAATAGATGATTTCACGGTGAAAATCGATGATTTCCCTCTAAGCCTAAGGTGGTACAATCTCTAGGTTAGAAATGAAGGAGTGAGTTTTTATAAAACAAACTCAAAAAAAGGGGGTTCAAGCGTCCTTTTTTGAAATCAGCTTGTATCGTACGATACGGGGCGTATCGCACCGTATCATACGATACGGGGACATGTATCGTACGATACAGGCATGACACACCCCCATTTACGATACAGGGGGTGTATCGTATCGTATTTTGTAAACGATACGATACGTATCATACAATACGACCCTGTATCGTATAATAGGTACAACACTGCGATAACGTATCGTACAGGTCAGCAAAACCTATATATATGCGCTTATGATACATATATTTCAATATTGTAGGTATATCAGCTGTTGTATGATACGGACAATACAGCCCATGTATCTTACGTTATGGTGCAATTTTTTAAAACCTCCTTTTGTTTGATTTTTTTTTTTTAAACCACCTCTTCCCTTCCATTTCTAACTCGTCTAAGAGTTGTTGGAGGGAGACTTTTTTATTGGTTTTGGAGAGAAAATTGCCACGTAAATCGTCAACTTAGGGGAGGGATCGCCGATTTGAAAGGAGATTTACTTGTGGGAAACTCATTTGTGTGTTGGAAAAGAGGGCTTTTGTGTTTCTTCTTCTACAAAAGGTATAAAATCTCTCAATTTCTAGTTTTAAGTATTTGTATATTGTTTTGTAAAGTTTACTGTACAGTTTCCATTATTTTATGAAGTTGTTTGTTTTATTTTTTCAATGTGTTGTCAACATATGATAGCTTATGAATGATGAATGATGAATATTCATTATGTGTGTAATGAATTTTTTATATAGAACACTTTTTTCATGACTTTTATGATTTTCGTTATTTTTTCTATTGTTTATGAATTAAAAAATAATTTTATGATATATTTACGACTATTACGACACATTACGTTACAGCAAATAGGTCAGCTCGGATACATGTTTTGATACACTTTTTACAACATTGTGAAAACAATATTTGTAAATGTAATACATGTTATCCTTTTCGATGTATTGACTTTTTTTTTTTTTTCACAAAGCACAGGATTTTCATTTTTTCCAATATTCTTAGGGTGGGAAACCTGATTGTGTTGTTTTAGCCTGCTGTATCTATGGTTGCCTCCCTAACAGGTAAAGTCTGTAATGAAGGGCCTTTGAATCCTAAGAACCTTCACCTAGCAAGTACGTTGTGGCCATACACTGGGAAGAGGCCAAACAAAAGAGAAGGGGAGTGAGAATCTTAAAATGTATACTCCAACATCTGTAGAAGCCAACTTCAGAACGTTATAGTTAAGAAATTTGAATCATTTTGTGCAATCACAGGCCTGAAAAGTAATGACCTGTCTTTCTTCCTCTCATTGTTACATACCATAAATTGCCAACTAGTTGTGTCTTTAACCTTAATTGCCTTCCAGAATGCACAGTTACAGATATTTTTGAGCCTAATGTCAGTCCATTGGTGTAGTTATTGTTTGCTTATTTACCCAGCCAGTTGTTTTCTTTTTGGTTTGGGTTAAATTGGCAAATTATCTTTCTTAGTTATCAAGTGTTAAGCAGAATACAAGCTTTTGATCTGAGAGTCGTCCGAAATGCATCACAGCAATCGACATGAAGAACACCTTGGTGGTATATATGTTCTGCTAGAACTCTATACATTTGATCTAACAAATATTTACGGCCTTAAAAGTCATTACTTGGTCTAGTTATATCAAGGGCATGTATTTATAGATATCCTATATTCTTGTTCATTTCTTCATTGTGACTTTGGTTTAAATAGATATCCAAAGTTCTTTAACATGCATAGTATAGGTTGGAGCCAGTAAGTTGTAAATGCTCGGAAAGATTTCAATAGTTGACTTTCTGTATGTTATCATGTTAATTTTGAGTCTTTGACTAGATCAAGAATAAGGGTCATAGGTGCAAGTTGCAACCAGCAAATATAGAGATGTCTGTCTCTACCTCACCAGCCATGTACGGAGAACTCGAAATTCACGTGTAGTGTCATGGGTTTCACTTGAGAGACTTGTGCATGTCTACATGAACATCAGAACTGCTTCACATGTGATTGTGTATTTTGTACTTTTGGCAAGCCTTTAGCCAGGCCGTCTCTTTTTAATGGCTTTTTGGGATTGAATCTCTCTTTGATGTACTGTAATATATTTTTCAACCCTGTAAAACTGCAGAATGATCTGGGAGAATACAACGGCAATGATTTGTCTGGTGGTTCATCTACGCATGGTGATCCCTCTAGCCCTAACGTAGAGCAACTTCCAAAGGTTGTGACTTTGTTTCATAGTTTATATTTTTATTGCTGATGCATGGATATGTACTGAAAGGTGGTGACTGTGTTTTCTCAGGCTGAGGAAGAGGATTATCTTGATCCTTCTGAAGATGCTCCAAATTCACCACCACCATCCTCACAAGACCAGCCAAAACAGATAGACTCGGAGCTAAATGGAGATGTTGAATATAGGGAACGAGAAAACTTTCCACGGAGGCAGTACCCCAACCCAAGAGGAAGTGGCCGTGGTGGGCGAAGAGGGTACATGAATGGGCGTGGTGGTCGCGGTAGCAGAGGAGGAGGTTTCCAGAATGGTCGGAACCAATACTATGATGCTGGAAATAACTATTACCCAAGAAACTATTATGGTCATCCTAGAGGGAGGGGACGTGGTGGTGGAATGATGTACAACAATAGTGGCAGCCAGGCAGCAGCCGGAGGTCGTGGCATTCAGATGCATGGAGGTGTGGTAGCTGCAGAGCAAGCTTAGTTGTTGCCTTTCCTTGGTTTTGAGAAGCTTTTGATGTCACACAGTGGTGGTAGGTGCCCGCTTAGTTATAGGGGAAAAAGAGGGTCTCTGCTTGGACTTGGGTGAAAATGTTGGTGAACTTTATCGATAACTACATAATCCATCTTCATCTCATGTTTTGTGGTGTATCAGAGGTATTCATTCTCTCTAACATTGTTGACATATTTAATAGCATCTTTATTTCCCTTTATGCTTTCTGGCCTTGGTAGTTAGGGCAAAGAGTAATAGGTTTTATATTTTTCCCTTGTTGGGAAAACCCTCGTAGGGGTAGTCCAACAAAAGCGCATGGCAATTTAACTCTTCCTCTTTGCATCTGAAGAGTTTCATATTTCATACCAAACAGGAGCCAATCATGAGCCTCTGCATTGTCATCATGATGTTTGTTCTTCTGTGGAAAAATCTTAGTTGTCGTTGCCAGTTGTTATGGTCTCTTCATATACCCACTTCCCTTGATTTCATCTCGCACTATTAGACTTGCTAGTCCAGTGGCTCCAATCACGTGAATGTTTCAATGCAGTCAGTCATGTTATTTGAACTAGGGTTGGTGACAAGACGCAATTGATGCTTGGTAAAGGGCGTTTCTGATTTGCCGGCATGTTGAAGGCCTTCTGTGTAATCTATATCATTCTAATGAAAGAATTTGTGATTGACATCTTTGCTCTCTCTCTCTCTCTCTCTCTCTCTTGAGCTGGCAGGTCCAGAGCTTCAAGTTTCTGTCTAGGTACGAATGGTGTAACGTTTTTAGCATGTCTGTTCCGTCTTGTGATGATGGATTGCTGAAAGCTTTTCCATGTTCTTTTTCAGATGCTTAGAATTTAGCATCATTCAACACCTTAGATGTGCTGCATTGCGGACTTTGTTCTAACCATGTTCAGTGGTTTAGATTTGTTGTCTAAAAAAGTCCTCAGTACATATATAAAAGGGGCAGGAAACAGGTCGGCTGCGATGCCCATCTTGATAGATTCCTCTCTCTCTCTCTCTCTCTCTCTCTCTCTCTCTCTCTCTCTCTCTCTTTCTTGCAATTTTGCTTATCCAAATGCCTTTTGGGTCCAACTTTAAAGCTCCACAAAGCATTAAAGTCTTATTTTCTCAGATTTTCCGAACGCTTGAAAGATTTCAGTGATTGACCATGCTTATACTTTACTACATACAGTGAATGAAAAGGGCAGAGGAAGTAATACGAGGATGGCTGGAGCAATCCGTGGGGAGAACTGGGAAAGTGACTGGTTAAAAATATATTTTAGGATAGGTGGCGACATTTTGGGAAGTTAAGGCAAATAAAAAGGATGTTGGGGAACACATTTTTAAAAAGGGAAGCAAATTTCTTGGTAAATATGGTACATACGTTTATTTAGCTGTGAAAATTATGAAAATCTTGCACATTTCGGAACTTATTTTTATGTTCACATAGTTTGCTAACAGAAAGGACTGGCATGGAAGAGTACTGGTGAAAAAGAAGAGGAAAGATGCGCGACTGTCTCCCGCAAGATTTTATCGTGTGGATTAACAGATCCGCAGGAGAGATTAGAGGGGGAGGGGGACGGGGTGGGGCGGAGGGGTGGGTTTGGATCTGAGATGCGTGGATTTCAAATCGATGCTTGTCCAAACCATAAATCTCACTTTATGTCATATCCGAGGCTATCAAACACGCCTTAGAGGTGACCATTTGGCAACATGAAAAACACAGCATCCCACATTTTTGTCTCTGCCATAGCTTCTCTCAATAGAAGCCAACGACACCGACCAAGACCACCTTAGAGATTCCATGCCCATTATCCTTCACAAAGTCCTCATTGAACAACTCAGATTCTCCAATAAAGGAAGAGAAAGAACAAAGTAAGCTCGAATAGGCGATTTTTGCATAGCGTCAGGCTAAGCAACAGAGATTTTCATTGCATGAAGAACCTTCCGATACCTTTTGCACCACTCTTCATTGCACGAATTCTAATGTCGCCCACTTCATGGCATAGGAGCGTTACAATGGCAAAAGTTTGATTCTTATAGAATATTTCTGCAGTAATCGTCTCCATGAATAATAGGGACCGTTTAATCAACAGAAACAGAGACTCCAACTCATTTTATTTAGTTCTGAACTCCAAGGTAAAGACAACAAGCAGCAAACAATCTCTAGTTTGATAACCAAAGCCAATACAAAGCATTGGGATCTTTTTCATTTTTTTCTTTTCTCCAATGGGAAAGAAGGTCGAGTTGTCTCCTAAGTCGCAAATACAACCATAAAAACAGCATCAAGATCACAGTATTAAAGCCATATACGATCAATACACTCCCCTCATCATATAGATGAATTCGAGTTGAGTCAACCCATGTGGCTTAGGATTTTCTTCTCTAGTTCATCTTTCTTGGCACCAACAACCTTGTCGACTTGATTTCCTCCCTTGAAAAGAAGAAAAGTAGGCATTGCCTGAATCCCCAATTCACTAGCAACACTCTGCAGTGATTCAACGAGAAAAGATAACCAAAAGTTATCAAGAGTTCAGAAGTAATAAAACTATTACGCAAAAAGAGGAAGGAAAAGAGAAGAAACCGAGTCTCATACCTGCAGCTCATCCACATCAATCTTCACAAATGAGACATTGGTGTACTTTTGTGCAAACTCGTGGACAGCCGGCTCAATGAATCGACATGGGCCACACCAGGAGGCGCTAAAATCAACGACCAGCTAAACAAATTTCCCAAAGAAAGTTAAAGAGTTTCACAACCGTAGTGTTTGGAATTTTGATTGATCAGAACAGAAGTGCCAATTGTTGAGTATAATTTAGAAGGGCAGACCATGAGATGAGAGCCGTGGAGTCAACTAATGCAAGACAGAAGAATTTTGGGGAAAAAATATGAATAGCCTAGAGATAAACCACATAAGCCACAACAAGAGCAAACAACGACAGTAAGGAGAGGAAACCAAGAAAATGTTTCACATGCCAACAACTGCTATTCATCAGATTATATACGAGATCGACGGAAATAAGAAACGAAACAAGCTTGCCAGAAGGTTTCACCCAAGCATCATTCAAAGGCCGAAAACAACCAGTACCAATTTATTGTGTTCCTATTGGAATCAACATAAGAAGAATCCACCATGATCTTGTTCAAACGCGAAAGAAATCCTAACGTTGCTTGCGTAGTTGCGTTCTACCATAAATCAACAGAACCCCATCAGCGGATCAGCATGTTGGTTCATTGACAATCAACTCCGAGAGAAAGAACACCAACCACCACCATGAATACATGAGAAGTCAAAGTAGAAGACGGGAAGAAGAACCAACAATGGGGAGGTTGCAGATTACCAGCTTGTTTGATGCTTTAACAGAGTCGAAGTGGGATTTCCAATCTTCTACACTATGAATGAAAAGGATGGCATCTGATTGGTGTTGCCCTTCGGAGGAGGTTGTAGGAGAAGAAAGAAAAGATCCCATCGTGTCTTCAGATACTTTCTCCTCCGCTGTCTTGCTGCAAAATATCTCTCTTTGACCAACCTCAATGGGGGGGGGGGGATGTATAAATAATACTGTGCTACCGCCTGCTCATATAAGAAAGAAAAGTGCCAGTGGATGTTGGCTATATTTTCACTGTAGCTTTTCCAGAAAATTTTAAGATAATTTTATTTCTCAAATTTACCAAGGCTCTTGCTCATCTGGATCGCCCGCATTCTCATGTGCATCTTGGCCAATGGATTTGAAGGTGGAGGGTTAGATGAAGGGTTCACATGGATTCAAAGGGCTCACCAAGTTGGACCGATCAGTCCTGCCCTTTTAGAGTTACCTTTTTTGTTATTTTTTGTTCGTTTAACCACCTGATAGCTACAAGCCTACAAGAAAAAAGATTGAAGCTTAAGCATATTTTTACTATACATAACACCAAAAGTTGACTGCCTTTTTGTAAAATTTTCTTGAACTTTGAAAGAATTTACTCTCAAGATTACCGTAAGGGTTCCAATGTAAGGCCTTAGTTTCCAATCAAAATGAATGAAGGTAGCGTTCGGCACAAGGGTAACTTAAGGGGATACATCTAGGGCCTATAAACAATGATTCGAGCAACTCAAGCTCGACTCGTTAAAGCTCAGCTCGTGAACAAAAGGCTGAATTGCTCTTAGCTTGTTTGGAAATGATGTTCTTAAATTATATGTAGTAAGGCGTATGCTTAGTCTATCAATATGATGAAATTGTTATTAAGCCGTTTTGCTAGTTGCTTAGGGGTAAAGGGCATGACCAGAATATTCAGTCCTATTCTCATTAATATCTCCTACATGTATAGGTAGGTAAGCAATTGATTAGGCACTTTAAGATGGCATGTATGTTGAATCTTCTCCCTTATTTAACACTGCATGATTTTTAAGAGCATGTTTGGCAATAATAACAATTTATTTATGTGTGTTATGAATATGCCTCAACGAACAATAAGAACATATTCATGAAACATTATGTTATAATATTTCATGCCCTAATTTTTGAAGGAGGTTCATAAGACAGCAACAGCTTTGCTAATGTCGCTAAATGGGCCCTAAATGTCGTCATCATATTGTGATTGGAAAGAATAGGAAATGTTAATATGCAAATTTGATTTATCATCTCATTTCATGGAAACTGGAGTCTCGCCCTTTGGAGAAGGGTTTTCCACCCACTCTATGTGGAGAGAAAGCGCCCATCTATATGTAGTGAAGGGAAGGAAGAAAGAACAATTTGGTAATTTGTTAAAAAGAAATGTCTTTTAAAGTCTTTTTACTTTTTTTTAATCTTTAATTTTTTTTTTTAAAATGTAAACTAAAGATATTTTAGTCCTTCATCATACTAACATAGAAAAATTTGTGCATTAATATGGCCCATATAACCAGGTTGGCTCTACATGGGTGTGACAGAGCAGTATGTAAAGCCAAAAAGGCTATCCACATCCGCGTTGGCGAATCAGACAAATGACTGGCAAGGTTTTGAGTGATAACCGCAAATATCTTTTTTTGAGTTTAAGTGGCAAGCTTTTTTTTGGATTTAAAGGGACAAAGTTGTTTTTTTTTAAAAAAAATCCATAACTTTTAAAACAATTAATCTTTTACCGAAAGAGAGAAGGGTGGTCGAAATCTCAAAAATGAAATGCAAAAAATGTGAAAAAATTAGTAATTAAAAATTATAAAAATGTAAAAAAATGGAACAAAATAGAAGCAACGACATTTTTTTTTACTTTTTTTTGAAAAACAAAAACGTTTTGTTCCCTTTTTCGGCTAACCTGTTTTTAATGCATTTGAAAAAGAAACGCATTTTCTATAGCGACGTCTTTTCCGCTGGCCTGCTTTTCATGTTTTCAAGGCGTTTTTCAGACGTTTTCTTCTGAGTCCGATGGGTTCTCATCTTTCAGAGAAGCATAAAGGAGATTCATAATGGATGTCGAAGAGTGTAAGAAATGTAGTGCGCACTTAATATTCTTAAAGAAGGCAGTGATTCCCTCTACTGAAAGCTAAGGCGTTCTTTTTCCTGCCACTATGCATTCTGCCTCTTTGGACAGATCCCATCTGCAAGATGTTACTAACTACGGAGGAAAACGAATCTGGAATCACCATTGTCTATTCATGCCTCTTGCATCATGATCTAGTCTTTTCTGCCCTTTGGCGACTGCAGTATGGAAATTTTTGGTATTAATTAGAAGCTGTAATCATCATAAGATTCCTTCTAATTCACTTCTGCCGCAGCTTCAGAGGTTGGTTTGTCGCATCTCTTTCAGCCATGCAGTTGAATCAGAAGGCCAGGTGACAGAATGTTTTAAAACCCTGTGACTCGGGTCACAGAAAACGCTTTCTTTTATAAAAAAAAAAACACGAAAAAAATGCCAGAAATTGATTAGCCGTTTAAAACTAAAAAAAAAAACAAACAGTTTTTTTAATTCTTTTTCAGTTGTTTCATTTTTTTCAGTTTTTTTTTTATGTTGAACAGTTTTTTTTTTTTATTTGTTGCAAATATACTTATCATTTGATGTCTGTTGTATTAGTTTCTCACTTATTTTTCTTTTTTTTTCTACTTTTAGTTTTTCAAAACTTTTAAAATTTTACCGTATTTTTTTGTTTTTTTTCAACTTCGCCATATTATACCCGAAAAAAACTTCCGCGTATCGACTCAACTCGGCTGTTTTCGACTGGTGACTCGGACAATATATTACTTGTCTTTTAAACGTAAAAACTTTGTAAAATGACTTAATTTCACTTATGTGATTCAAAAAAAGTCAAACTAACATAAGGTGAAGTCACAACTAAGCTCGTCCTCCATGAAATGTTGCAAAGTATCATGTCGAATGGAAAGACATTAAGCAAACTCAAATAAATTTTATTAATATTGCTAAACTTTAACAAACTGAACTTGTATCTTTAATAAAATAACAAACATAACT
Source organism: Nymphaea thermarum (assembly GCA_011799765.1). Lineage (NCBI taxonomy): Eukaryota > Viridiplantae > Streptophyta > Magnoliopsida > Nymphaeales > Nymphaeaceae > Nymphaea > Nymphaea thermarum. The sequence goes on along the minus strand of JAANDH010000076.1, from coordinate 183,750 downwards.
TATACCTTAACATGTATGCATTATCTAAAACGAGTCACCCTACTGGGTTGACCTGGCAAGGGAGTGAGACCAGCCGAGTCACCGGATTGGCTCCAAGAGTTTTTAAACTTTGGTGGCAGCAGCAAGTTTTCTTTGCCTGATAAGTTTGGAAGCAGCATTGTCATCCGAGGTTGGTCTATCTTGCTCAAGTCAGTGTTACAAAAGACATGTTTTTTTTTTTTTAAAAAAAAGCAATAAATTAAATTACCATTTAAAGCTAAAAAACACGTTTTTTTAAACATTAAAAATGCACTTTTTTTTTTATTTTTTCACTTTTTTTATTTTAATGGAAAACAGTTTTTTTATTTTTTAATTGTTGCAAATTTATCTATCTTTTGAGGTTTGTGTTATTAGTTTCTCACTTATTTTATCTTCCCTTTATTTTTATTTTTTTTTTTAAATTACCATACTTTTCTCTTTTTTTTTTCAAGCTTGTTGTATTATAAATTTATACCCGAGAAATGTTATTTGTATTCAAGTTGTGCAGTGAAGCAACATATGAGTGTATTATGGAAAGCTTTATAGTTCTAAATCTGGACATGGAGCAGTGGAAGCTTGTATAAGAGCCGGAGTGCTGACTGATCCCCAAGTACAAGAAGGCCAAGAACCAACAGTTACCACCATTGACGAGAATTGCTTTTGCATGTCTAACTAAATGCTCAAAAGTGGCATATCCTACTTGTAAAGAACCGTTCATTGATTTTCTGTAGAGAAATAGAGTAGAATAGAGACCATCATTTCATGCCTCATAATTTTGTTTTCATCCTTAATATACTAAGTCAATTGGGTACGACAATTCTAAAAAATATGGGTACAGGGGGTTATGATAGTGTGTGTGTATATATATATATATATATGTGTGTGTGTGTGTGTGTGTGTGAAATATTACAAAAAGAACAAAATGACAGCAATATTTAAATAAATAAATGATATAATAAAGTCATTATGTTAATTAAGAACAACTCTCAAAAAACCGAATGAAAATTTAGTTATGAATAAACTAAATCAAGTAAATTAGTTTAGATTAGTTTCAATTTAAAAAGTATCCAAGTGTTTTTAAAATACCCATTTTAGATGTGGGTACAGTGACATGATACGTGGACCCTCGTGGAATACCACCCATGTGACTTTAGATAACACATTACTTTATGCCAAATACCTTGATGAAGTTACTGCTTCCATTATATTAACTCCGTTTGACCATTATTTGGTCACCAACTTTCCACAGGCCCTCTACCCTTCATGCCCTTCCAACCATCGGAACCTGTTCCTTAATTTTCCATGCAGCTGGTCAAAGGGAGGTGGAATTCGAATCTTTTAACAATTCTTTTGCAGAAATAATTTGATTAATCTGCCACAATCCACTAAATAATCTTAAAAATTTACACAAGCTTGACTAATTAATGGGAATACCCACTTCTCCTTTTATGCCTTCCAATTTCATTAATGAAACCAATTTCACAAGAAGAAGGGTTTCCATAGATCTTTATAAAAAAGGAAACTAGCATGAAAGACAATGAATAGCTCAGCTGAGGTAAGGAAATCTAATTGGAGAATTTATTACTTAAAAGACATCTTCAACCAAAGGGCAAAAGCACCTTGGCTGTAGAATTTTAGTAAATGGAAAATCATCTCTGTTGGCGTATGTTTGTGTTGTTTGAAAATGTAAAAGTTTTCTCAAGTCGTGAAGAAATTTGGTTCCTTAAAGTGTTTCTTGTGAATATATGTCAAATAACTTGATGAAGTTACTGCTTCCATTATATTAACTCGGTTTCGATTTTTAAATTAAAAACCGGTTCTTCTCACAGGCAATGCACAAGGCAAATGATCCTTTTTTTTTTTTTTTTTTTCTATAGGCATAACTACTTTCTCATATTACGTTGAAAAGAAAAAGTAGAGAACCATATCTTGGTTGTCTCTTTGGAGATGCCCGACAAAAGAACCATCATATCTTGGTTCAAATATTGTTGATTTTGATTTCAAGTTCTAAAATAAAAAAGTTGACCTTTGAGGAACTTATAATTAAAAATAAGTAGAGCATAGAAATAGAATAATTGTGTCCAAATCTGAAAAAGTTATTCTGCTGTGGAATATTTCAGTTAAATAAATGAGAGATTTTTGATATACTAAACTAGTTTCACGCAGATTCTTGGGAGCTAAGCCATCACGGAAACAAAGAAAAGAGACGACACAGGGTACATCAACCTCTTAGCTGCTACTTGTTCCTACATTGCTTTTAATGTAGAATGCACGCGTTCTAACTGATAGCTGCGGCCAATTTAAAACCATAAGCAATTGTTTACTCGTAAGATTCTCAAGTGTGGAGTGTGGTGCAAGAAAAAACATAGACCTTTTCACAAGTTAATTTTCAGTTGTACAAAAAGAATTTTTGTTTATTTCCATAAATGCATGGTGAAAATGATCTTTCTGTCCTTTTGCCATGATACAATACCTTTCTTTGTAGAAAAATCTCCGAGCGATGCAATTGGAGCATCTGTAGTATGAATTAGTTAGTGGAGTCGTTGGTTAACTTATGTAAGATTAAAGCACTAATCAAAACTTTAATGTTTATAATATATATATATATATATATATATATATATATATATATATATATATATATATATATATATATATATATATATATATATATATATATATATATATATATATATATATATCAGACCATCTGGGCAAGAGACAAAAACTTAACCCATTAAAATTAATTATTAAACTATTTTTTTACAATCTAACATTGGATATATGATCTTAAGATTGATGGTGAGAACCATACATTAAGTTAGTCATTTTCTTACTTAAATAATATTTTTTTAAGAAATAAAAAAATGAACAGTTCTTGCAACATCATTTTTTTTTCAAAATTGACTTGATTTAAAGCTTGATTTGTATGAAATTAGTTTATAAACACATTAGAAGGTTTACTGTCTTGTTTAAAACACTATTTAATACAATTATAAGACTGGTTTTCATCCCCGACCTAAGTGGTCTTGTATTGAGCTAATATTAGATTACAAAAAGGTCACATCACCTTTTTTTCCTTATTTGATTCTCAACTACCGATTTGACAAAAATCAGAGGATAACTGTTTTTTTTTATCCGTTTATCATATAGACAACTAACAATCTCTCTCTCTCTCTCTCTCTCTCTCTCCCTATATATATATATATATATTACACAACGAATTGGTTGAAAGACTTTGATTTCATAAGCACCTTGAAATTAGAGAATCAAGACAATGCAAGTCATGTTTACAAACTTGACTTGAACCTCATGCAGTGGTGCACGGAAAATAGGACTTCTCTTCAATCTAGGTGTGGTCACTATTTAAGGTGGTGGACTTCGTTGCCACCCAACTTGGGGTCAAATTTTGAAAGGATGACGTATGGAAAATAATACAACACCGGGACCGGATGGTTTTGGCCATTTAGTGTTGACTTCTTTAAAACTCATTGGAGTATTGTGGGTAAAGAAGTTACTCTGTCCGTTAAAAATTTCTTCATTACTAGCAATCATGTAAATCTGTAAACATGACTTGCATTGTCTTGATTCTCTAATTTCAAGGTGCTTATGAAATCAAAGTCTTTCAACCAATTCGTTATGTATTATGTTGCCTGTAAGATTATCACAAAATTTATGGCTAGTAGAATGAAGACCATTTTGTCTAGTATTGTCGAGCTGGAACAAGATGCTTTCTTACCTAATAGAACTATTCATCACCACATTCATTTGGCTCATGAAGTGGTTAACAGCCCTAAGGAGGGCAAAGATCAGTCTATTCTTCTTAAATTGGATATCCAAAGCCTATGATAGAGTAAGATGTGGCTTTCTCCAGAGACTATGGAAGAGTAAGATAAGTCTTTCAACATAAAGCCATTACGTTTGAGATTCTGTGATGAATAGACAAGGGAAAAAATGGCATGTGTAAGTACTGCTTCCTTTGCGGTCTTAATTGTAGGAAGGGTTCCATTTTTCATAGCCACAGAGGGTGTAGACAAGGGGACCCTCTTTCCGCTCTCTTGTTCACTACAGCGATTGAAATACTTTCCAAAAAATTGAGTGGCAAGATCGGGTTATTGTAAGCTTCTGCACACCAAGTTCTTGATAATAAGCAGGAAATTTTGGCCAAAGGTTTATCTTCAAGGGCAATTACAATTCTTATTGAAGTTTCTTCCCTTAATGAGAACAGCGAAGGGGACCAAGAATGTCGCAGATTTGAAAAACAACTGGATATATAATGAATTAAAAACTAGGGGACCCCCAGATCCATTCTTTAGGTTTGTATGGCAAAAACATTCTTTGCCTAGAGCGAACTGGTGCTTCTATTTTGCTTTGAAAGGAAAACTTTTAACACAAGATCAACTGTAATAATTCGACATCAACTTGTCAATTGGTGCTACATGTGTGCAACCAAAGAGGAATATGTTAACCATCTATTTACCACCTGCCCAAAGGCTAAGATGGTGAGAAGTTTCTTGGCATCATGCTTTAATTTCAAAGTTAAAGACTGGGACTCCATACATGCAGCGGATTCATGGTGGTGGAGGCGCAAGTTAAAGTTTAGGTGGTTGACTATATGTTGGTGTTTATGTCTTCCCTATAAGTTTTTGGTGTTTACATCTTTCTATAATTTTTTGGAACACATGGAAGTTTAGGAATTCCTTGGCTCACAACAATTACCTTGATCAAAGATGTCTCTATTGGAGGGCCAAGACTTCAAAGATCTCGTGTCAGGCATCAGGTTGAAATAACATGACAGATTTATCATTTCTTTGTCGTGGGCCACAGGGATACGTCCAGATCCCAGACCATCTTTTGGTGACAACAGTTTTGCTGTGCAGTCGGTATGTATATGGCAAAAAGGTGTACAGAAAATAGCACACTTGATAAGGAAAGGTAGCATAAGTTCAGTTTGGACTAGAGTTGGATATTACCGAAAGGATATGGCAAGATCTGCTCAATGTTTTATACATAATCATTTACTTAGTTTTGATGACTGCCAGGCACCATCTTTTTTTATCCTTTAAAATGGAGGCAGCTTTTATCTGTTTTTAGTTGTGACAATAATAGTGATCTTAGTTTCTAGGGTCTGTCACTATAAGGGCTCTTTTAAGATGCTTAATGTGAATCCCAGATGGGAACTTGTTGGTCTTTTGACAAGACTCATCCTCAATACTGAATGGGAGAGGGGTTCTAATTATTTTGTAGTGAGGTTTTTATCCTCTCTTGTATTTTGTCTTTACTCTCCTCCTGTTCTCCTCTTGTAATCGTTTTACTTCATTCATTATTCATAAAAGTTTGAGAGGCCTACCCTCCCAACAATGTCGCATTAGCAACTATGGCAGGTTCACTAATAGCATTATAGAGAATTTGCTCTCTCTCAATCTTTTTTTGGCCTCCCGATGGCCTGGATTTGCTCTTTCTGTGGCTTCTGTTTACCTTTGCTCCTTATAGAGCTCTCTGATGTGTGTTCTCTGCTGCTGTACTCTGCTTGTCATATCATCATTGGCCAGGCGTTGGTAATGTTACGTTGTCTCTCTCACTTAATTATTGTTCTTTTTTTGTTTGTTAATTTTCATATCTATCTTGCATACCCTAAGATTGGTGGATTCGATAAGAGATCTAGACCTGAATTTCAGGACTGGCTTTTACTTAATGCCCTCTCAAATAATAACAATTTAAGAACTCCCAATATAAAGTTCATATTAGAAAAGCAAAAACTAAAGCTTAGGAAGTTCTTCACTCTAATAACTTATACATGTTCCAATCGACAGCTTGAAGGAGGCAATTCAAAACAAGGAAAACTTTCTTCTTATAAAATACAAGCATCCGGCCTCGTTAACCTTTATAATGATGCTATCAACTATCGTTATATATAATCTTCTAGAATCTTTGAAAAGAATGAATAGTTGAATGCTTATTTTTCTCTCATTATATGTTCAATAGAATTCATACACTGACATGCTTATTTGCAACAACTCTACCTAAGTAAAAGCAATACGATATATAGCACTCCTAATGTAACTGCACTTTGGCCAAAGACAATTTGAATAAATTACATGCTGACCGAATTGTATCTTAATCACACTTTACAAGTCAAAGGTTTCAACTTGTTTAAGTTAATAATCCAAACCATCGTGAACTTACATGCACTTCTATCAAGGGCATTTTAAGAAGCATAAACAGAAATCAAGGATACAGTAATAGTCAGCAAGCAAGATTACTTGGTATGTGTATGAAGAATACTCGAATTTGGTGATGCCTTTACTTGAAAATGATGTTTTCATTGCATTATGTTGAAATTTAAGCGATTGACTACCACTAGCAATCTAATAGCCAACAAACATTATAAAAGTTTAGAGAGAAAGAAAGAGAGAGATTGTCTTTAACAAAGGACCTTTTGGAGAACACAAAGAATGGTTTATAATTAAAGTTGTTGATATGGGCCTCACTTTTGCTAAGCAGCTCAAATGTGATTTACCACTTGCTTAATAATTTTTTAAAAATGTGAAATTTGATTGTTTATACTATTTTATTTCCAACAGTGCTATTTCTTGCTCTCATAAGAAAGGTATTATTGTTATTTTCTTCTACTTACAGGCTATTTGATTAGACTTGAAAGGACGATGGTGAAAGGCCAAAGATGCCAACGGAAGTGATGAGGCTTGCATTAATAATCCATAGATATGAGATATCTATACAAACTCATAATTGGAAAGGGGCCTCCAAAACGGAGATTTCCTTCTTTAGTTACTTTAATTTCCTTAGTCACCATGCTGGATAGCCTTGACAACATCTTCACAACTTCTTTCTTTCAAATTATGGTAAGGTGTTCTATCCTGTGGCGGACCTAAAAGAGGCAACCAAAAGCTTGGATGTGCTGTTCTCACTCATATTGTACAGAGCTTCAGCAGAAAACTGAGACCTCAGTACATTACTGCTCGTAGTTTCTACTAGAGCTGAAGACAATGTAAGTTGTCTGTAAGCTCAACTTACTTTTGGTTCAACTTCTACATTACTCGTTGCTCGGGTCATCATTCTCTGAAAAGGTAAAGAGAAAGAGTGTGTGTGTGCTTGCCCGATTTAGAGATTTGTAAGACAAGCACCATGGTGATGACAGACAAAAGAAAAAAAGTTGTATATGAAGCTGTTTAAACATCAAAGAAGCATCTAAATATGAAGCCAACAAGATGTTCATCCCATTGACAGTACGAACCAAAATGACACAGAAAATAAAAAAGGAAGAAGTTAAGTTCAGCAACCGTACTATATAATCTACAACTCGTTACACGTATAAGCATGTTAAATCATGTATTAGATAAAAAAATCAAGTTATCTTCAAACTCACTAACAATATTGACCATGTTAAGGATATGGTTGAACTGTCTTCTTGGTGTGCCTTAAGGGGGTGTTTGGGAAATGGAACACTTTATGGGTGTTCCATGAATCTGCCTGAAAGTTTGAGGTAAATTCATGGACACCTAGTTCTAGTGTTCCATGAATTTGCCCCAATCTTTGGCATAGATTCATACAACACTCGTAAAGTGTTTTAACTGCCAAACGACCCCTAAGAGTACAACCTATAAAATTAGCCCTCTTAGTCAGTAGATGTTCATAAATTAACATTCAGAAGATTAAATGCAGATGGTGTATGTAAAGCTGGACCACTTTCAGAAAATTGAGTTGGAAGTAGTGATTTAAACTTCAAAAGCAAAATGAAGGTGATGAGTATTACAAAAAATATATCCTTACGCTAACCATCCAAAGTTATTCCTTGGATCTTGATATATATGCCATTTGGTAAACATTGTCTCATTTCGTAGTTTATGGACTCATGACCTTCGTAAACTCCTACTACAAGCAGTCAAGGATGAGCTCTGAATCTACTCCTGCTACTCTTGTTGTCTCTGAATGTCATTGGTGTTGGTCTTCTCGGTTTTCTAGTGGAGGACCTCAATGAATCATGAGCAGCCGGTGAACCTCTGAATAACAGAGTACAGTATCTATTCTGGAACAAAAGGGTGCCTGCGACTGTTAAATAGAGGTACCAGATATGTGGGTTGCCATTGTCAGCCATCCTATAGGCAGCCTGCGTGCTAACAGGCTTTCATTGTTGTAATCTACTGTTCTGAATATCACCCACCAACATGGGTTCATGGTTGACACTTTGCACTAGATGATTTCAATGCAGTGCATGGAATAGAGTAGACTTATTTTCATTTAAAACATGTCAGAATGCTAAGATGAACTATGTTGAGAGGCCTAGTAACTAGTAAGTAGCACTTTGATCATTATGCCATTTACATTTTAAAGTAAATTACTTAACAGTATTGCCACATTGTGCTTTCCATACCAGACATCATAAAGCTGTAACATCACATAAAGAAAAGGCCAAATCCCCATCATAGAAAGAGAACCTCATCTACCTACTTCACCACTCAATATGGCATGTCAAGATATGGCAAATTGTCAATATACCTTACAAATATCAGAGTAGAGATGTCAGTGGATCAGGTTTTGATCCAAACCAAAATCGTACTAGTCAGGTTCAGTAAAGCAAGTACTTTATGCATGACCAGGTCATGACCAGGTCCAGGTTGGGTATGGTTATTTCTTACTTGCATCAGAACGAAAACTTTCTAATATATATATATATATATATATATATATATATATATATATATATATATATATATATATATATATATATATATATATATATATATATATATATATATATATATAACTTTTTGGCATTTGAGTTAAACTTGATGGATAATCTAGCTCGTACAACACATATCCAATTAATTACATATCACCAAACTTCTTACTATATCTTCTCATCTAACTCTAAAATAAGGAGAAGCTATTGTACAAAGAGCCTTAGAGGGTCCAGAGAAGATTAAAAGTTATATGTGTGCTTATCTTTTCAAGCAGTGAGGCAATCCCTCATTTGAAAACTAACTAGGATATCGATTGCCATGGCAGTTGAGTTGCTTGATAACTGCTCTCTTCCGTGCACGTGATTTGGATCGCAGACTGCATTGAACAGTGAAGAGCCATAAGCACGTCCAGCAAAAATAAAAGTTCCACAACATGGAAAGAAAATGCTATACCTTGCTAAATAATATGGTTTCAAAGCATGGTCAGCAGAAATTTAAATAGTAAATTGACTGTACAACTTACTCAGTTGATTGATCTGTTTTTGTTTTTTTCTTAAAAAAAATGTATAATTTTTGGCAACCAACAATCAACTCAACTGAGTGAATTGGTCAATTTGCCAATCAGTAGCCTCATTCGTCTGGGTCAAGAACCAACGTAGACAACGCTGTGGTTCATACTAGAGATCTTTACCATAATATATTTTCTAATGCTATGTTACATAGGTGCGGGTACCAATATGAAGCATTTTAAAAACAACTTAGCTATGAGGACATAGTTGTACATAATATCATAGTCACAAATAATCAATGTTGTAAAAAGCGTATCGTAAGGCGTATCGTTCGGGCTTTAAGATACGCCGTATCGTAATGTATCGTAACGTATCGTAACCGTATCGTAAATTTTTTAAAAAAATTATTAATAAATCAGAAAAAATTTTAAAAAAATCAAAAAAATTATAAAAAAATCAGAAAAAATTAAAAATAACAAATTCTTCATAGAAA